>CM027675.1:0-572500 GCA_015731905.1 Salix dunnii | reverse complement strand
TCAAACTCAAACCTTAAACTTTAAACCTCAAACTTCAACCTAAACTCAAACTTAAACTTTAAAACTTAAATTTTAAATTTTAAATTTTAAATTTTAAATTTTAAATTTAAATTTAAATTTTAAATTTTAAATTTAAATTTTAAATTTTAAATTTTAAATTTAAATTTAAATTTTAAATTTAAATTTTAAATTTTAAATTTTAAATTTTAAATTTTAAATTTTAAATTTTAAATTTTAAATTTAAATTAAATTTTAAATTTTAAATTTTAAATTTAAATTTTAAATTTTAAATTTAAACTTTAAATTTTAATTTAAAATTAACTCAAATTTTAAATTTCAAACTCAAACTCAAACTCAAACCCAAATCTTAAACTTTATTTAAACTTTAAAATTTAAATTTTAAATTTTAAATTTAAATTTTAAATTTTAAATTTTAAATTTTAAATTTAAATTTTAAATTTTAAATTTTAAATTTTAAATTTTAAATTTTAAATTTTAAATTTTAAATTTTAAATTTTAAATTTTAAATTTTAAATTTTAAATTTAAATTTTAAATTTTAAATTTTAAATTTTAAATTTAAATTTAAATTTTAAATTTTAAATTTTAAATTTTAAATTTAAACTTAAATTTTAAATTTTAAACTCAAATTTTAAACCTCAAACTCAAACTCAAACTCAAATTTTAAACTCAAACTCAAACCCTAAAACTTTAAATTTTAAATTCAAACTTAAATTTTAAATTTTAAATTTAAATTTTAAATTTTAAATTTAAATTTTAAATTTTAAATTTTAAATTTTAAATTTTAAATTTTAAATTTTAAATTTTAAATTTTAAATTTTAAATTTTAAATTTTAAATTTTAAATTTTAAATTTTAAATTTTAAATTTTAAATTTTAAATTTTAAATTTTAAATTTTAAATTTTAAATTTAAATAATTAAATATTTAACTCAAATTTTAAATTTTAAATTCAAATTTCAAATTTTAAACTTCAAATTTTAAACTCAAACCTCAAACTCAAACTTTCAAACCTTAAATTTTAAACTTTAAATTTAAATTTTAAATTTTAAATTTTAAATTTAAATTTTAAATTTTAAATTTTAAATTTTAAATTTTAAATTTTAAATTTTAAATTTTAAATTTTAAATTTTAAATTTTAAATTTTAAATTTTAAATTTTAAATTTAAATTTTAAATTTAAATTTAAATAAAAAATTTTAAATTTTAAATTTTAAATTTTAAATTTTAAATTTTAAATTTTAAATTTTAAAATTTTAAATTTTAAATTAAATTTAAATTTAAACTCAAATTAATTTAATAATTAAATTTAATCAAACCTTAAACTCAAATTTTAAATTTTAAATTTTAAATTTTAAATTTTAAATTTTAAATTTTAATTTTAAATTTTAAATTTTAAATTTTAAATTTTAAATTTTAAATTTAAATTTTAAATTTTAAATTTTAAATTTTAAATTTTAAATTTTAAATTTTAAATTTTAAATTTTAAATTTTAAATTTAAATTTTAAATTTTAAATTTTAAATTTTAAATTTTAAATTTTAAACTCAAATTTTATTTTAAATTTTATTTTCAAACTCAAATTCAAACTCAAACTCAAATTTTAAACTTCTAACTAAACTCTAAACCTCAAACCTTAAATTTTAAATTTAAATTTTAAATTTTAAATTTTAAATTTTAAATTTTAAATTTTAAATTTAAATTTTAAATTTTAAATTTTAAATTTTAAATTTTAAATTTTAAATTTAAATTTTAAATTTTAAATTTTAAATTTTAAATTTTAAATTTTAAATTTTAAATTTTAAATTTTAAATAAATTTAAAATTCAAATTTTAAATTTTAAATTTTAAACTTAAATTTTAAATAATTTTAATATTAAATTAAATTTAAACCTAAATTTTAAACTCAAACTCAAACCTTAATTCAAACTTTAAACCTTAAATAAATTTAAATTTTAAATTTTAAATTTTAAATTTTAAATTTTAAATTTTAAATTTTAAATTTTAAATTTTAAATTTAAATTTTAAATTTTAAATTTTAAATTTTAAATTTTAAATTTTAAATTTAAATTTTAAATTTTAAATTTAAATTTTAAATTTTAAATTTTAAATTTAAATTTTAAATTTTAAATTTTAAATTTTAAATTTTAAATTTAAATTTTAAATTTAAAAAATTTAAATTTAATAAATTTTAAATTTAAATTTTCAAACTCAAATTTTAAACTCAAATCAAACCTCAAACTTTAAAACTCAAACCTAAACCCTAAAACTCAAACCCTAAAATTTTAAATTTTAAATTTTAAATTTTAAATTTTAAATTTTAAATTTTAAATTTTAAATTTTAAATTTTAAATTTTAAATTTTAAATTTAAATTTTAAATTTTAAATTTTAAATTTTAAATTTTAAATTTTAAATTTAAATTAAATTTTAAATTTTAAATTAAATTTTAAATTTTAAATTTAAATTTAAATTTTAAATTTAAATTTAAATTTCAAATTTTAAATTTTAATTAAATTTTAAACTTCAAACTCAAACTCAAACTCAAACTCAAACTCAAACCTTAAAACTAAATTTTAAACTTTAAATTTTAAATTTAAATTTTAAATTTTAAATTTTAAATTTTAAATTTTAAATTTTAAATTTTAAATTTTAAATTTTAAATTTAAATTTTAAATTTTAAATTTTAAATTTTAAATTTTAAATTTTAAATTTTAAATTTAAATTTTAAATTTTAAATTTTAAATTTTAAATTTTAAATTTTAAATTTTAAATTTTAAATTTTAATTTAAAATTTAAATTAACTTAAATTTTAAATTTCAAACCAAACCTTAAACTCAAATTTTAAACTCAAACTTAAAATTTAAATTTAAAACTTAAACTTAAATTTTAAATTTAAATTTTAAATTTTAAATTTTAAATTTTAAATTTTAAATTTTAAATTTTAAATTTTAAATTTTAAATTTTAATTTTAAATTTTAAATTTAAATTAAATTTAAATTTTAAAAAATTTTAAATTTAAATTTAAATTTTAAATTTAAATTTAAATTTAAATTTAAATTTAAATTTTAAAATTAATTTTAAAAAAAAAATAAATAATAAATTTAAATTTTAAATTTTAAATTTTAAATTTTAAATTTTAAATTTTAAATTTTAAATTTAAATTTTAAATTTTAAATTTTAAATTTTAAATTTTAAATTTTAAATTTTAAATTTTAAATTTTAAATTTTAAATTTTAAATTTTAAATTTAAAATTTTAAATTTTAAATTTTAAATTTTAAATTTAAATTTAAATTTAAATTCAAATTTTAAATTTTAAATTCAAAATTTAAACTCAAACTCAAACCAAACTCAAACTCAAACTTAAACCTTAAATAACTAATTTAAATTTAAATTAAATTTAAATTTTAAATTTTAAATTTTAAATTTTAAATTTTAAATTTTAAATTTTAAATTTAAATTTTAAATTTTAAATTTAAATTTTAAATTTTAAATTTTAAATTTTAAATTTTAAATTTTAAATTTTAAATTTTAAATTTTAAATTTAAATTTTAAATTAAATTTTAAATTTTAAATTTTAAATTTTAAATTTTAAAATTTTAAAAAAATTTTAAATTAAATTTTAAATTTTAAATTTCATTTTAAACTCAAACTCAAACTCAAATTTTAAACCTCAAACCTCAAACTCAACTCAAACCTCAAACTTTAAACTTTTAAAATTTTAAATTTTAAATTTTAAATTTTAAATTTTAAATTTTAAATTTTAAATTTTAAATTTTAAATTTAAATTTTAAATTTTAAATTTTAAATTTAAATTTTAAATTTTAAATTTTAAATTTTAAATTTTAAATTTTAAATTTTAAATTTAAATTTAAATTTTAAATTTAAATTTTAAATTTTAAATTTAAACCTTAATTTAAAATTTAAACTCAAACTCAAACTAAACTCAAATCTTAAAAAATCTTAAACTCAAATTTAAACAACCTTAAAAACTTAAATAAATTTAAATTTTAAATTTTAAATTTTAAATTTTAAATTTTAAATTTTAAATTTTAAATTTTAAATTTAAATTTTAAATTTAAATTTTAAATTTTAAATTTTAAATTTTAAATTTTAAATTAAATTTTAAATTTTAAATTTTAAATTTAAATTTTAAATTTAAATTTTAAATTTAAATTTTAAATTTTAAATTTTAAATTTTAAACTTAAATTTTAAATTTTAAATTTTCAAACTCAAATTAAACTTTAAATTCAAACTCAAACCTTAAACTCAAACCTTTCAAACCCTAAACCCTAAAACTCAAATTTAAAAATTAAATTTTAAATTTTAAATTTTAAATTTTAAATTTTAAATTTTAAATTTTAAATTTTAAATTTTAAATTTAAATTTTAAATTTTAAATTTTAAATTTTAAATTTTAAATTTTAAATTTTAAATTTTAAATTTTAAATTTTAAATTTTAAATTTTAAATTAAATTTTAAATTTTAAATTTTAAATTTTAAATTTTAAATTTTAAATTTAAATTTTAAATTTTAAATTTTAAATTTTAAATTTTAAACTCAAATTTTAAACTCAAATTTTAAATTTTAAATTTTAAATCAATTCAATATTTTTTTCTTTAAAAATTTTAAATTTTAAATTTTAAATTTTAAATTTTAAATTTTAAATTTTAAATTTTAAATTTTAAATTTTAAATTTTAAATTTTAAATTTTAAATTTAAATTTTAAATTTAAATTTTAAATTTTAAATTTTTAAATTAATTTAAATTTAAATTTTAAATTAAACTAAATTTTAAATTTAAATTTTAAATTAAATTCAAATTTAATTTAATAAATTTTAAATTCAAACTTAAACTTTAAACTCAAACTTAAATTTAAATTAAATTTTAAATTTTAAATTTTAAATTTTAAATTTTAAATTTTAAATTTTAAATTTAAATTTTAAATTTTAAATTTTAAATTTTAAATTTTAAATTTTAAATTTAAATTTTAAATTTTAAATTTTAAATTTTAAATTTTAAATTTTAAATTTTAAATTTAAATTTTAAATTTAAATTAAATTTTAAATTAAATTTTAAATTTTAAATTTTAAATCAAATTTTAAATCAAACTCAAATTTTCATTAAACCTTAAATTCAAACTCAAACTCAAACTCAAATTTTAAACTCAAACTCAATTTTAAATTTTAAACTTTAAATTTTAAATTTTAAATTTTAAATTTTAAATTTTAAATTTAAATTTTAAATTTTAAATTTTAAATTTTAAATTTTAAATTTTAAATTTTAAATTTTAAATTTTAAATTTTAAATTTTAAATTTAAATTTTAAATTTTAAATTTAAATTTAAATTAAATTTTAAATTTTAAATTTTAAATTTAAATTTTAAATTTTAAATTTTAAATTTTAAATTTCAAATTCAAATTTCATAAATCAAATTTTAAACTTTAAATTTTAATAAACCTTAAACTCAAACTCAAACTCAAACCTCAAACCTAAACCTTAAAATTTTAAATTTAAAATTTTAAATTTTAAATTTTAAATTTTAAATTTTAAATTTAAATTTTAAATTTTAAATTTTAAATTTTAAATTTTAAATTTTAAATTTTAAATTTTAAAATTTTAAATTTTAAATTTTAAATTTTAAATTTAAATTTTAAATTTTAAATTTTAAATTTTAAATTTAAATTTTAAATTTAAATTTTAAATTTTAAATTCAAACTTAAATTTAAATTTTAAACTTTAAACCTCAAACTCAAATCAAACCTCAAACTCAAACTCAAAACCTTAAACTTTAAACTCAAACTCAAATTTTAAACCTTAAATTTTAAATTTTAAATTTTAAATTTTAAATTTAAATTTTAAATTTTAAATTTTAAATTTTAAATTTTAAATTTTAAATTTTAAATTTTAAATTTTAAATTTTAAATTTTAAATTTTAAATTTTAAATTTAAATTTTAAATTTTAAATTTTAAATTTTAAATTTTAAATTAAATTTTAAATTTTAAATTTTAAATTTTAAATTTTAAATTTTAAATTCAAACTCAAATTAAACTTTAAATTAAACTCAAATTCAAATTTTAAACCTTAAAACCTCAAACTCAAACCTCAAACTCAAACTCTAAATTAAACCCAAACTCAAACCTTAAACTTTAAATTTTAAATTTTAAATTTTAAATTTTAAATTTTAAATTTTAAATTTTAAATTTTAAATTTTAAATTTTAAATTTAAATTTTAAATTTTAAATTTAAATTTTAAATTTTAAATTTAAATTTTAAATTTAAATTTTAAATTTTAAATTTTAAATTTAAATTTAAATTAAATTTTAAATTTAAAAAATTCAAATTTTTAATTAAATTTTAAATTCAAATTCAAATTTTAAACTCAAACTCAAACTCAAACTCAAACTTAAATATTTTAAACTCAAACTTAAACTCAAACCTAAATTTTAAATTTTAAATTTTAAATTTTAAATTTTAAATTTAAATTTTAAATTTTAAATTTTAAATTTTAAATTTTAAATTTTAAATTTTAAATTTTAAATTTAAATTTTAAATTTTAAATTTTAAATTTAAATTTTAAATTTTAAATTTTAAATTTTAAATTTTAAATTCAAATTTTAAATTTTTAATTTTAATAAAAATTCAAACCAAACTCAAATTTTTTAAATTTTAATTAAATTTTAAATTTAAATTAAATAATTTAAATTTTTTTTAAATTTTAAATTTAAAATTTTATTAAATTAAATTTTTTAATTTTAAATTTAAATTTTTTTTAAATTTTAAATTTTACGAGTGAGTAGGGAGTTTCAAACATATATCTCAAATTCAGACCATAAAACAAAAATTTGAAACTCAAATCCCAAACTCAAACCTCAAAATCCAAACTCTAAACTCAAACCCCAAACCTAACCTCAAACCATAAAATCAAACCCCAAATCCCAAATTTCAAATTTTAAATTCAAACTCAAATTTTAAACTCAAATTTTAAACTTCAAACCTCAAACCTCAAACTCAAACCTTAAACTAAATTTCAAAACTTAAATTTTAAATTTTAAATTTTAAATTTTAAATTTAAATTTTAAATTTTAAATTTTAAATTTTAAATTTTAAATTTTAAATTTTAAATTTTAAATTTTAAATTTTAAATTTTAAATTTAAATTTTAAATTTTAAATTTTAAATTTTAAATTTTAAATTTTAAATTTTAAATTTAAATTTTAAATTCAAATTTTAAATCAATTTAAATTTTAAATTTAAATTTTAAACTCAAACTTCAAACTTTAAACTCAAACCTCAAACTCTAAACCTCAAACCTTTAAATTTCAAACTCAAATTTTAAACTTAAAATTTTAAATTTTAAATTTTAAATTTAAATTTTAAATTTTAAATTTTAAATTTAAATTTTAAATTTTAAATTTTAAATTTTAAATTTTAAATTTAAATTTTAAATTTTAAATTTTAAATTTTAAATTTAAATTTTAAATTTTAAATTTTAAATTTAAATCAAATTTAAATTTTAAATTTTAAAATTTTAAATTTTAAACTTTAAATTTTAAATTTTCATTAAACCTTAAACTCAAACTCAAACTCAAACCCTAAAACTATTTCTAAACCCTAAACCCTAAACTTTAAACTCAAACTTAAATTTTAAATTTTAAATTTTAAATTTTAAATTTTAAATTTTAAATTTTAAATTTTAAATTTTAAATTTTAAATTTTAAATTTTAAATTTAAATTTTAAATTTTAAATTTTAAATTTTAAATTTTAAATTTTAAATTTTAAATTTTAAATTTTAAAATTTAAATTTTAAATTTTAAATTTAAATAAATTTTAAATTTTAAATTTTAAACTTTAAAACTCAAATCCTTAAATTTTAAATTTTAATTTTTTAAACTCTAAAACTTAAACTCTAAACCTTAAACCTCAAACCCTAAATTTTAAATTTTAAATTTTAAATTTTAAATTTAAATTTTAAATTTTAAATTTTAAATTTTAAATTTAAATTTTAAATTTAAATTTAAATTTTAAATTTTAAATTTTAAATTTTAAATTTTAAATTTTAAATTTTAAATTTAAATTTAAATTTAAATTTTAAATTAAATTTTAAATTTTAAATTTTAAATTTTAAATTTTAAATTTTAAATTAATTAAATTTTAAATTTAAATTTTAAATTTAAATTTTAAATTTAAAAAACTCAAAAATAAATTTCAAATTTTAAATTTCAAATTTTAAATTTTAAATTTAAATTTTAAATTTTAAATTTAAATTTTAAATTTAAATTTTAAATTTTAAATTTTAAATTTTAAATTTTAAATTTAAATTTAAATTTAAATTTTAAATTTTAAATTTTAAATTTTAAATTTTAAATTTTAAAAAATTTTAAATTTTAAATTTTAAATTTAAATTTAAATTTAAATTTTAAATTCAAATTAAATTTTAAATTTTAAACTAAACTTTAAAATTAAACTCTAAATTTTAAATTTCAAATCAAACCAAACTCAAACCTAATTTTAAAACCCTAAACCTCAAAACCCTAAACCCTAAACCCTAAACCTCAAACCCTAAACCTAAACCCAAACCCTAAACCCCAAACCCTAAACCTCAAACCCAAACCTCAAACCCTAAACCCAAAAAACCCTAAACCCTAAACCTTAAACCCTGTCTCTCTATTAGAGAAAGAGTCTGTAACAATTTAAATAATGAAATCTGTGGGATTCTCTGAATTATCATGGTATCAGAGCAAAGTTCCATTCTTTTTTTCTTAAAAATCTGATAGATGACTTGAAGAAAGATAGAGCATGGAAACACCAACTGACGTGATAGAACAAGAACAACCAAATACTACTATAACTCTTGACGATCTCACAATAAGAATGGCTCAAATTTTAACTCAAAACCAAACTCAAACCCCATTAGTGATCTATGACACTATGGCTGTACCGATTGGTATCAAGCTTGATGGTACCAATTATGCGTTATGGTCCCAAATTGCTGAGATGTATATCTCAGGAAAAGATAAGTTGGGATACATAAACGGTGACCTGCATCCATAGAAATAGGCTTCAGCTTGAAAAATAAATGGAGAAAATTTGTAGTTTGTAGATAAAAGGATTACAACTCATCTCAGCTTATTACAACTTCAGAACTCAAACTCAAACTCAAATTGTTACAGCAACAAGCTGAACTCCGCAACTGTATACCGCGCGTTTTCTTCAAAACATATTACAAGCTTGTTATTGCTTTTCATCAGCAAATTTAAACTCAAACTCAAACCCTAAACTTTAAATTTTAAATTTTAAATTTAAATTTAAATTTTAAATTTTAAATTTTAAATTTTAAATTTTAAATTTTAAATTTTAAATTTAAATTTAAATTTAAATTTTAAATTTTAAATTTTAAATTTTAAATTTTAAATTTTAAATTAAATTTTAAATTTAAATTTTAAATTTTAAATTTAAATTTTAAATTTTAAATTTTAAATTTTAAATTTTAAATTTTAAATTTAAATTTAAATTTTAAACTCAATTAAAAATTTAAATTTTAAAACTCAAACTCAAACCCTAAACCCTAAACTCAAACTCTAAACTCAAAACCCTTTAAACTCAAAATTTAATTTTAAATTTAAATTTTAAATTTTAAATTTTAAATTTTAAATTTTAAATTTTAAATTTTAAATTTTAAATTTTAAATTTTAAATTTTAAATTTTAAATTTTAAATTTTAAATTTTAAATTTTAAATTTTAAATTTTAAATTTTAAATTTTAAATTTTAAATTTTAAATTTAAATTCAAATTTTAAATTAAACTCTAAATTTTAAATTTAAATTTTAAATTTCAAATTTCAAACCTCAAACTCAAACTCAAACCTAAACCTTAAACCTCAAATTAAACCTTAAACCTAAACTCAAACCCAAATTTTAAATTTTAAATTTTAAATTTTAAATTTTAAATTTTAAATTTTAAATTTTAAATTTTAAATTTTAAATTTTAAATTTAAAATTTAAATTTAAATTTTAAATTTTAAATTTTAAATTTAAATTTTAAATTTTAAATTTTAAATTTTAAATTTTAAATTTTAAATTTTAAATTTTAAATTTTAAATTTAAATTTTAAACTCAAATTCAAACTTAAATTTTAAATTCAAATTCAAATTTTAAATTTAAATTTCAAATTTTAAACCCTAAACTCAAACCTTAAACTCAAACCTTAAACCTTAAACCCTAAACCCTAAACCCTAAACCCTAAACCCTAAAACCCTAAAACCCTAAACCCTAAACCCTAAACCCTAAACCCTAAACCCTAAACCCTAAACCCAAAACCCAAAACCCTAAACCCTAAACCCTAAACCCTAAAAAAACCGAAAACCCTAAACCCTAAACCCTAAACCCAAAACCCTAAACCCTAAACCTAAAACCCTAAACCCTAAACCCTAAACCCTAAACCCTAAACCCTAAACCCTAAACTTTTTTTTGAAACATTTCAAAGGATGGATTAAAAAGAGAGGAACTGTACAGGGGGAGCTGAAGGCTAGAAACCCAGCAGCTAGCCTTAATGGGAACAGGCTCCCGAACGGCTAAAAGAAAACAAACAAGGCCCAAGGCAAATACAAGCAGGAAAGCCTACAAAGACTACGGCCAAGCCCAAAACAAACAAAAGAAACGGCCCAGTCCAAGACAACAAACAAGCGGCCGAGCTCATAAAGAAAACCATCCCGCCCGAACAAGGAGAAGGGAGCAAGCCCAGGCCGAAGCCGAAAACCAAACAGCAGCAAACCAGCCTCAACCCAAGCCCACTCCGAAGAGAAACAAACGAGGCCTCCAACCAGCGCAGCCCAAGCACATACCCAAACGGCCTCAGACCATGGCCAGCCCGCCCAACGAACCAGACCTCAAACGCTCCTGAGAATAGGCCAACCCAGCCCACAGCCATCGAACACGCAGCCACAGAACCAAGGCCCCAGACTCCACAGCAAAGCTCAAAGCCCGGAGCTCATAAAACCGAGAGAGAGGTCTCACTTGCCCAAAGTTTCTAGGGCAACCAGACACCAAAAATACACCATCCCCAAAAGGCCTACAACCAGCAAGGCCCAAAGGCAAGGACCAACCTGGCCCCAACTCACCAGAGAATTAAATTAAATTCCACTTCTGTAACAGCTCGGGGGGAAGTTGATTCTCACTCCCCAGGTTAGCCAACCGCTCTCTAACATTATTAATAATGTCATCCCTTGTACTCAGAGCACTTCTAAAGATCTGATTGTGCATCCTATTATTTCACTCCTTCCAAATATGATAGATAGCTGAAGCAATGACAATCCCCGCCACCCTATGCCACGGGTTCTTCATATTGTCAAAGGTGTGAAGAGCTTCTTCCCAAGCTTGGGTCCACAGAAGATGAGACCACTGGATTTGACCTCGAGTAGCTACCCCAGTCCAAACCTCAGAAGAGAACTTGCAAGAGAAAAAAAGATGATTATGAGATTCATCTTGATCACAACAAAGAATACATCTTCGTTGGTCCACTGCATCATTGTGGATCCTATCCAACGTTCTAAGCCTACCCCTAGCAGCCAGCCAGAGCACAAAAGAATGCCTTGGGATGTGCCACGGGTGCCAAAGAATACGAGCACTATCCTCACGGGTGCCAACAGCTCTAAACGTCTCCCAAACCGATTTGATAAGACAGTTGCCTGAAGCACTCTTCGTCCAAACATAAACATCCTCCTGACTACTGTTGGGCTGAAACAGAATAGAATCCCACATCTCCTGTAACCTGGCATTACCATGGGGAAATGTCCAAAGGCCACCCTCTATAATGTCAGAAACTCTCGCATTCCAAGGGAGCCCAGTGGCAGTTAAGGAACGCAATGGATGCATATCACAAGGGCAAGGGCCCCCCCTGGAAGCCAGTAATCCAGCCAAAGAAAGGTATCCCTACCATTTCCAATAGAAACGACCATATCTCCTCTGACAGCTTCCCTCACTTGCAGAATGTTGCGCCAAACCCATGAAGGAGTAGAGGGCATAGGAACATTCCAAAAGGAATTTCCTCCGAGAAGATTTGCTTGGGCCCAGGCTGCCCAAATAGAGTGCTTGTTTGTGAGAAGAGTCCAAATGTGCTTTACAATGGCTGCCCTATTCCAATCCCCCAGCCTTTTTATACCCAAACCCCCCTCATCTAAAGGGGTGCAAATCTCAAGCCAAGCCACTTTAGCATCACCCCTGCCAAGAGAGGACCCACACCAGAGGAACCTTCGAAGAATTCTTTCTATCTCATTAGTGATAGCAGCTGGCATAATAAACTTTGTAGCCCAATAAACCTGGAGGGAGAACAAAACTGATTTGATCAATTGCAATCTTCCTGCATAGGAAAGAGACGCGGATGTCCAAAGCCTAATCCTGGAAGTAATTCTGCCAATAAGAGGAGAACAGTCTGCCTTGGTTAACCGAGAAGTAATAAGGGGGATGCCCAGATAAGTAACTGGAAGATCTTTGATTTGGATGCCCAATCTACTGACAATAGCCTCTTGAACCACTGCGTCGATGCCAGCCGTAAAGAGACTACTTTTGTTGAAATTGATTCCCAACCCCGAAATGCGAGAGAAATCCTCCATGACATCTTTTAATATACCAGCCGAGCTAATGTCCCCATGACAGAATAACATGAGGTCATCCGCGAAGCAGAGGTGGGTAATAGGAATTTTGTGACATCTCCAATGGAACTTAAAAGGATTCAAAGTCCTGGCTTTGTGCATGAGACTAGTCAACCCTTCCATCACAAGGATAAAAAGATAAGGGGAAAGCGGATCTCCCTGCCTTAACCCTCTTGAAGCTTGAAAGTAACCGAAGGAGTTCCCATTTATGCCGATTGAGAAATGAGAAGTAGTAATACAATCTCTAATCCAATTGACCATACAATCCGGGGTTTTGATCGCTCTCAGGGCGTCAAGAATGAAGGACCAACTAACTGTGTCAAAGGCTTTACGGAGGTCAACCTTTATAGCACATCTAGGAGGCCCTTTGTTGTGATGATAATTATGGAGGAGCTCTTGGGACAACAGAATAGCGTCAGAGATCTGTCTACCCGCAATGAAAGCCGTTTGCTCTGGACTAATAATCTGCGAAAGCTCCCCCTTCAACCTGGCAACCAGAACCTTCGAAATGCATTTATACAAGATGTTGCAACAGGAGATCGGTCTATAGTCTTCTAACTTATTGGGATTCTCCTTTTTAGGAACAAGCACAATACGAGTGGAGTTAACACAACGGGGGAGGCTATTGCTGAGGAAGAAGTACCTGACTGCACTCGTGAAATCTCTCTCAATAATGCTCCATGCAGCTTTGAAGAAATGACTAGTGTAACCATCAGGCCCAGGGGCCTTGTCATCATTGATCGAGAAAAGAGCTAATTTAATCTCAGCATCCGAGATGTCACAACCCAAACGAAGCTGGGCTTCTTCAGAAAAACTCCGGCAGTAGAGGTCATCCACAGAAAGGCCTCCGAGATCATGAGAAGAGCTTAACAAATTTTTATAATAATTAACAGCCATGGACCCCATCTCATCCATGTCGGTGCATATCATACCATTATCCCTCTGCATGGAATTGATAGAATTCTGAGCACGTCGATGGATAAGAGTGCGATGGAAAAATTTAGTATTTTTGTCACCCAACTTAAGCCACTGCACCCTAGCACGCTGCTTAAACATAGCCTCCTCCTCCATGCTAAGGACCATAAACTGATTAGCAAGCTGTCTCTCCATGATTTTGAGGTCGTCACGTTGAGGGTCTCTATCCAACTCCATCTGGGCCCTCTCCCAAGCTTCCTTAGCTTTGAAGACTTTGTGAGAAATATGGCTAGTTGTCTGCTTGTGCTTGATCCTCAACCGGTTTTTCAGAATGTTGAGCTTAGTAGTTAACTGGAATATGGGATTGCCCACAATCCTTTGCTACCAAGTACTTCTAACTATAGGCAGAAAATCATCATGCTTTGACCATTGGTTTAAGAACTTGAAGGAAGGCTTGGCTCTCGGTTTCTTGGCCCCCAAACTCAAAACCATAGCACTGTGATCTGAAGCCCCTCTGGGAAGAAATTTAGCTTTAGTTTCTGGCCATTTGATCATAAGGGGCAAATTTCCAAAAATCCAGTCCAACTTCTTCATAATAGATCCAGACCCCGATTGCCCATTATGCCAAGAAAGCCTAAGACCCGAGTAAGGGATTTGCTGAAGAGAAGCTTGCAAGATACAATTGGAAAAATCATTGTGGTGGGAACCCCAGTTATTACTACCCCCACAGCAGTCACCTGGCCGAAGAGTGGCATTAAAGTCCCCCATAATAGCCCAAGGGATAGCAGCATAAGAAACACTTGAGTCCAACAAATAGTGCCACAGAACCGTTCTCTCCTTATAACTGTTGGAGGCATAAACTATCGTTATTTTGAGGACTTCCACATTATTGGGAGAGCGAATGGAACAAGTTATCCATTGAGCAGAAGCATGGACAAGCTGAACCTTGAATTTCTGAGAATTCCACCCGAGGATAATCCTACATATAGGATTGTAGGAGATGTTGGAAATTGCTTCCCAACGAGAGGGCAAAAAATTGGCCTGCACTGCAGCTAAATTTGGTTCCTTGATACGAGTTTCAAGCAACCCAAGAACATCTAGGTTATTTTTATTAATCCACTGAAGGACTTGATACTGACTTTGGGAGGTATTTAACCCCCGAATATTCCAACTTCCTGCTATAAACATAAAAAATTATGGAGGGGGGAACCGAACCTTACTGACGGGAGAGTATGTCCTCCCTTCTCTTTTTTCCTCCCTTTTTCTTCTTAGCTTTTGGGGAGGACCATGAGAGGCTATCTGGAGGCCTGTCATTCGAGTTGCTATCAGAAGCTTCTCTCTCTATACATTTTCCTTTCGTGGAGGCACCTTCTTGGACTTTCCCGTCACCATCACTGGTATCTCTAGCTATCCCTTTCCCTTTCACAGTAGGTTTCGCCTGTCCTATCCCTTGAGTCCCACTAGTAAGCGAGGCCATCTTATTCTCTAGGCAAATGGTGGGATATTCATGAGGAGTTGTTTGAGTGTCCCCAACCTTGTGAGTATTCTGATGCGTCTCTGTGGAAGAGACTTCAGCCTCCCTTATAATCAAGTCCTTTGGCAGCACCTTAGCAATCACTAGTTCTGGGTCTGGCACTGCGATGGTTCCCTCTTTCTCAGCAGTGCCCTTGCTTGGGATATCATTGAGAGCAATTTGCTCCCCCTCTTGATCTTTAACTGTCAGATCCTCCTGTCTCTCTGAGCTTTTGCAGGAGTGGCCAAAAACTCTACATGTTGCACAGCGAGCAGGTTTCCATTCGTAGGAAACATCAACTGAGATGGGGTCCTCAGACAGCGTGCTCATCACTTTGAAGTTGTGGACCAGAGGGACCTCCGCATCAATCTCAACACAAACCCGAGCAAACTCAAGCCGAGTGCACTGCATAGTGG
This sequence comes from Salix dunnii, assembly GCA_015731905.1. NCBI lineage: Eukaryota > Viridiplantae > Streptophyta > Magnoliopsida > Malpighiales > Salicaceae > Salix > Salix dunnii. Next base: position 556,993 of record CM027675.1, on the reverse strand, counting down.
CTACGTCGCTTGCAATGGGTTTCCCCACCATGCTAGCAGCCATGCTAAGGCCCTTCTTGTTCCATAGAGGAAAGGGTAAACCCTGGAGTCTTGCCCACACCGGGATGGTGCGTATTTTGTTTTTATCAAACTGGAATCCTGGCTGCCACTTTTGGAGTAAAATAGTTTTCCCCCCAAACATCCATGGCCCTCTAGCCAGAATCTCTCCCACCGCTTCTTCTGTTGAGAACCTGAAGATCATAAAACCATTTGACATCACAGTGGTTTTTTCTAGACCATGGGTTTTCCATATTCTATTAGCAATGGTCTGGACAGCATGAAATGGTAGTTTGTAGCTGACAAAGAACCCAATCATGCTCCGATGCCATATATCGACATCTGCAAGTTGCATGTCCTGGGGTATCTTGAGTATGGACCCCGCTGGCCTTCGTGCCATTTGTTCAAGATTACATCTCATACTAGAGTCTGACACTCTAACTTTTTCAGCCCAGGAGCTAGGTTTGTTCTGTGGGGGTGCGTTGGTGGCAGGCATAGTGATAAAGGTGAAGGGCTAATAGGTTAAAAGGAAGTGGCGGCTGGGTATCTGTTGATGTAGACGAAGAGACCCACGGACAAAACTAAACAAACGGACAAAAGAAAGGTTTGGTAGATTGGGCTGAGATTAATTTCTGGAAGGTTTTTGAGGCTAAATTAAAAGGCCGAAGGGAGAAGGGATGATCGGAGAAGACCACCGGGGAGGAGATAGCGGCTACAAATGGGTAAACGGCATAATATTTTTGAGAGCCTCTCTTTCTAACTTCTCTCTAGAAAGCAACATCCCTAAACCCTAAACCCTAAACCCTAAACCCTAAACCCTAAACCCTAAACCCTAAACCCTAAACCCTAAACCCTAAACCCTAAACCCTAAACCCTAAACCCTAAACCCTAAACCCAAAACCCAAAACCCAAAACCCTAAACCCTAAACCCAAAACCCAAAACCCAAACCTTAAACCCTAAACCAAACCAAAACCCAAACCCCAAAACCCAAATTAAATTAAACCCCAAACCCTAAACCCCAAACCCAAACCCTAAACCCTAAACCAAACCCTAAACCCTAAACTCAAACCCTAAACCCCAAACCCCAAACCTTAAACTCAAACCCCAAACCCTAAACCCAAAACCAAACCCTAAACCTCAAACCCTAAACCCAAACTCAAATCAACCCCTAAACCAACCTAAAACCCAAAACCAAAACCAAAACCCTAAACCCTAAAACCCAAACCCCAAACCCTAAACCCTAAACCCTAAACCCCAAATTTTAAACCCCAAACCCCAAACCTAAACCTAAAACCCTAAACCCCAAACCCTAAACCCCAAACCCCAAAACCCAAAACTCAAACCCTAAACTTAAAACCTTAAATTTAAACCCTAAACCCTAAAAACCCTAACCAAACTAAACCCCAAACCTAAACCCCAAACCCTAAACCCAAACCCAAACCCTAAACCCAAACCTCAAACCTAAACCCTAAAACCTCAAACCCAAAACCCTAAACCCAAACCTAAACCCTAAACCCTAAACCCTAAACCCCAAACCCTAAACCCCAAACCCTAAACCCTAAACCTAAACCCTAAACCCCAAACTAAACCCTAACCTTAAACCCTAAACTCAACCTCAACCTTAAACCCCAACCCTAAACCCTAAACTAAATTTAAATTAAATTTAAAAAATTTAAACCTTAACCCCTTAACCAACCTTCAAACCTTTAACCCCAATTTCAACCTAACCCTAAACCCTAAACCGAAACCCTAAACCCTAAAACCGAAACCCTAAAACCCTAGACCCCAAACCCTGAACCCTAAACCCTAAAACCCTGAACCCTGAACCCTAAAACCCTGAACCCTGAACCCTGAACCCTGAACCCTAAACCCAACCCTCAACCCTAAACCCAAACCCCAAACCCCAAACCCCGAACCCCGAACCCCTAAACCCCAAACCCCAAAACCCCAAAACCCCAAACCCCAAACCCCCAAACCCTAAACCCTCAAAACCCCAAACCCCAAACCCCCAAACCCCAAACCCCAATACCCTAAACCCCTAAACCCTAAACCCTAAACCCTAAACCACTAACGCTAAACCCTAAACCCCTAAACCCCTAACCCTGAACTATCAACCCTAGAACCCGAACCCCAAACCCTAAAACCCCGAAACCCGAAATCCAAAACCCTAAACCCAATACCCGAAACCCTAATACCAAAACCCCAAACCCCGATACACCGAAACCCTAAACCCTAAAACCGTCAACGCTAAACCCTCAACACCAAACCCGAGCCCCGAACCCTAGACCCTAAAGCCCGAGCCCTAGACCCTAAACCCCGAGCCCCAAAACCCTAAACTTAAGGCCCTAAACCTTAATCCTAAACTTTTGTATAAAAAAATGTAAAAAATTATTAGTTCTAAATAATAAAAAATATTAAAAAAAATCATTTTAAAATTTTTCTTAGTTTTGTAACTTCTCTTGCTAAAAGTGCTCAAATGAGCCCCCCTCACTAAATTCAAAATCTTAAACCCAAAACCCTACATTTTAAGCTCAAAACCTAAAATCTGAAACCCTAAACCCCGTACTTGAAATTTCAAAATCTGAAACGAAAATCTCAAATCCTATATCCTAAACCCTAAAGTTTTGATTGAAAAGAAATGTAAGAAATTATTATTTTTAAATAATAAAAAATATTAAAAAAGTTTTAAAAATTTATTTATTTACTTGGGTGCTTTTTCTTTATTTATATATAACAAAGCTAGAGAGCCGAAATAAAACGGGTGAACGCCAAAATTGTAACAAGGGTAGGTGAATATATAGGGTGAGGGGTGACTGTGAGGTGATAAGTGAAGGAAGTTATGGCGACGGCGACTATGGCTGCAACAGCTGCTAAGCTTATAAAAGGCGGAGGAAGTCCGCAATTACTCCTTTCCTCATCCAAATTGGCACTCTGCTTTTCATGCTGCCCCATTATTATTCATAAGAAGAAGAAACCCGTAAATAATATTCCACTGCTAATTTCATTTTCAGCAACAAGACGTAATTACCATCTCCACCATTTATTTTGCACCACTGCAAATGTGAATGCGGATGCTATTTCTACATCAGATTCAGAATCACAATCAGGAGGAGGAAGAGATGCTCCAAGTGATGATACTGGTGCTAGTATGAGTAAAATAAAAGATGCAGGCAACCTGCTCGACATAAGGGTTGGGCGCGTGATCAAAGCGTGGAGGCATGAGGAGGCTGATTCCCTCTATGTAGAACAAGTGGATGTCGGTGAGGCAGAGCCTCGAATCATCTGTAGCGGTCTAGTTAAATACATCCCCCTTGACCACCTGCAGCAAAGAAATGTGGTGGTGCTTGCTAATCTGAAGCCCAGGAACATGCGGGGTGTTAAGTCAAATGGAATGCTGCTGGCTGCTTCTGATGCCTCCCATGAGAATGTTGAGCTTCTTCACCCACCTGATGGTTCGATCCCCGGGGAAAGGATCTGGTTTGGATCCCCTGATGACCAAACTAACCTTCCCGATCCTGCCTCTCCCAATCAGGTAAATGGGTTTTTTCTTTCTTCCTCGACCTGCATTCAACAATCCCATTATGAATATACCTATAATACTATATAAAATATATCTATCCGTTGCCTCGTTCCTGCAGATACAAAAGAAAAAGATTTGGGAATCAGTGCAGCCTCATCTAAAGACTGATGATTCTTGCATGGCAATCCTTGGAGGGGAGCATTTTATGCAGACATCTGCTGGTGTTGTTGCATCCAAATCTCTGAACAATGCCAATATCTCCTGAGAGGAGAAGATTTATTCGTATAGTCTTTTTTTCTTAAAATAAGTTTCTTTATGCTATTATACTTGTGCTGTATATTTTCATCGCCCTTTTCCTTTCACTGAGAAAGAATAGGGCATGTTTTGTTTTTAGCTCGCTCCTTTGCGTGTACCCTACTAGCTAAGCTTCTCAAAAGTGTTTGCATTGTTTGTCTTGTCTGCCGCTAATTATATCAACTTTCAATTGATTGAAAATCGAAATGAAGCTTCATGCATCCATTTATTATTTTGCCTTTGAGCCAGGGTGCATCGTCAATCACTTGAGCACCTCAAACCTTGCCCTTTTCATTAGTTTGTGTGTGTGTGTGTGCCGAATGCCTTGAGTAGGAGAACGATTGATTGATTAACCATGAGGTGCCTTGGATATACTGACTTTTTATTTATTAATCAAGAGGTAAACAGTTGATTTTCATTTGCAATCGTGTTCATTTTCCCAGAACAATACCTTACGATCAGGCTAAATAAAACTGCAAGCCTCTGGAAGTGGGATTTCTAATAACAATCTTGCAGTGCCAACTTAATTGAAGCTGCACACACGGTTAAGGTGAGAGGATGATAGCAGGAAGGATGGGTGATGATGTTGATGGACCCAGGCCCGAACTCCAATTTTTTTTCTGTTAGCCGTTAACCCCGACCCTACTGCTAAGCTTGTTTCTCAGTTAACTTGAAAAATAAAACAATGAAACCAGCAACTAGACCTGGAGATTCTGACAGCTTAAAAAACAAATCACCAGCTCAATTTAAAAGTTCAAGAAAAAGATGCAATCATACTTTCTTTAAACTTAGAATTAGTTGCCACTCCAAATACAAATTTGCAGCGTATAATGGAGAGGGGAGTAGCAAAATCACAATGAATTATTATTACATATCAATACGGAAATAATTTCAAAAACAACGTTATACCACCAAAGCTGTGATTCAACTTTGGATAAAGCACCATTTTTTTGAGACCTGGATAGACTCTTAGCAAATGCAGGGGCTGCAAAGGGCGCCCCTAGCATCATAAATCTAGGGACTTAGGATAAAGCACCATTTTTTGGGGACTTGGATAGACTCTTAGCAAATGCAGGGGCTGCAAAGGTCGACCCTAGCATCATAAATCTGCGAAGACAGCAAAGATGTCCCCATGGATGTAATCATTATCTACCAAGCTGACCAAAAAGTAGCTGCTCTGCACCTGCAAAATTTAACATTGTATCGTCAATGAAGTTGATGCCACCTTCAACAAATGAAATCTGCATGTATGATATGTACACAAGCTTCATATTTAGTATGTTTGGTATTTCGATGCATGATGTTCTTCAAAAGTATTTTTCGATTGAAAATACATTAAAATGGTTTTTTTCAGGGTTTTTTATATCAACACATCACAACCTAATATTAGAAAGCACTAAAAGAAAAACATCAATTTGATGCTTTCTCAAACACAAAGTTAAGAAGGGAGTTACCTCTTCAAGTAGCATTCTGGATGGGTCACCCTCTGGGTACAAGGAAGCCCATCCTCTTGACCAGATTTCAAATGCCTCGTCCTTCCACACACTGAAGCTGGCGGGATCCACAACAGTTGGCTGGATAATCTCCTTTGCTGGGAAGACTCCCCAGGTTACAGCATTCACATCAGTCAGGGCAACATTAGAGATCCAACTTCCTCCTTTGTTCACAGCAATGTAAGTTACAAAAGGGAAAGACTTGCACTTGTCAACAATAGCATTCAGCTTGTCCTTGGAACAGAAAAACTCTAGATAAGCCTTCTGATATACATACCCTCCTGGCCTACCCCAACCTGCAGGACATATATGCATGGGTTAATCAAGTCAGAGATGTCATCCGTCCCTTCCATATCATGCTAAGGCAAATGATATGAGGGCCATTTTCACCTTAGATTCTTTACAGAACCAAAAGCCTACTGCAGTCCAAATATAAAGAGGAGCTCAAATTTAACAAGCCCCTTCATATGGCAGAATCCCCAAGGTTATCCTTGAACATTTACTTCAAAAACCTCTTTTACTTGACAAATCATAGTTATTGAAAGCTAAAGAAAACATGAACCACAACATCACTTTTGGAATTTTGCAAGCATCAAAGTTAACTAAAGACATGAATGATACCATGATTATCCAGTATTCTCCCAGAACTTTGCGGGAATTTTGCTAGTTTCTAACTGACATAATGCTAATGATATGTTAGATTACTAATAAGAAATACAAGCACCACTTACCAACAGATGGAGAATCAGATTTTTCCCCATTGACAGCTGGTTGACTATTGATAGTCAGGAATCCCTTCAAGTTGATCTTACCCAGATGTTCATTAATGATTTTAGTCTCTGGCTGGAGGCCATCTAGTTCTGACCAAGGACTACTTTTCAACTTCCCAAGGCAGTATACCTTGAATTTCTGATAATCAAAAGGTTAAAAGGTTAAAAAAAAAAAGCTAAAAGTAACTAGAAATGGAAAGGAGAAAACACAAAGTAACCGTGGATGAAAACTCTACCTCATATATATCCTCCACACTTTTCAAGGGGGCAACCCACTCTTCAAGAAGTTTCTTGCCGCGTGCCCGGGGTCGCATAAACTGTATTGAAATATTATAACTTGCATTGTATTAAAGCAAACACATGTAATCTAAGCTTGGTTCCTCATCTAGAGTTCATGCTAGGAAAAAAAACAAGAAAAGGCAAAGACAAAGCAAAAAGGCTCTCTTCATATATGTTCCATCCATTCTCACCCTTAGCTTTCTCCATTCAAAAGACATTGTTCTTGCAGCCTTCAGATAATATTAACATTCAAGCATGAAAATAACTCTTATCTTGGATGTGAATCCCCTATTAATGACGCACTCTCTTTGAGATGAAACTAAGAGAAGCAATTATGCTAGTTGTTAGGTTATTTTTTAGTACTATCTGTACATCATAGTACTCTTATAGCATTCTATCCCATTTATTTTTGGAGCAAAAAGGAACCACACAAGAGTTGTTGTTATCCTGTTTATCTTGCAGGACCCATAGAAATTCTGCCTGTGTAACTTTATGTTTATCAAAGCGAAACATATTTGTCCAAAGTGATTGTTTTTTAACAGAAGATGTCTGATAGTCAGAACATTTCTATGCTATATAGGGGAGTAATTGATGCGTACTCCTTATTTAGAAATTATTTAAAAGAAAATGAAAATTCAAGAGCCACAGCTAAAATATTCCTCTTTATTTAATTATATATATATGAAGGACAAGAAGGAGAACAAGCAATCCAACCTAAAAAAACTTAAATTTGTTACAGAAGCACTTTCAAAACTTTCCCAAAACTCACATGCTTCCTAAACTTTCCCATCCATCTATTTTTTCTTTATGGTCAACAAAACCCTAAAAAAGGGGATGTTTGTTATATAACCCTCACATCAAATTGATCCATGTGGGGGGGGCTAAAAGGACAGCAAAAGACCTTTATATTGTTTATATGATCGAACAACTGAGAAAGCAAGATAAATGCATCAATATACCTCATTATACCAAGCATTCTACATCTTTAGAAATGAAAAGATAACTATGCAAACTAGATCAACAGTGATTAAATTGCACTAGATGACTTTGAAAAAAACAAAAAACTCCTAAAAGGATGAAACATAAGAACTGAGTTCAGTAAGCCTATGCACCTGATAGTCAGATAAAGCACCATAGGATGGATTACGAGAATCACCCCATCGGCCATGAGGGTACTGGTCCCAGCCTATTGTCCTTGATAAGTAGCTCTTTGGACGATTAGCCCTGCAATCATCAGCAATAAATGCCAAATGTATTGGAAAAGGAAAAAAATAATAAAATTACATAATGCATCTCCAATCAAACTGAATCTGCACAAAAGAATATATAGAATATGAGAAGAAATACATACCAAAATATCGGACGGACATCTTCTTTGACACGGAAAACATTCGTAGGGGGGCGCCATGGTAATGGCCTTGTAATCTTGGACTCTTCAATCAAACCAAGATTCTGCCATTGTAAGTCTGTTATCAGATGCAATCGTAAGTAGTACTATGAGCATTTCAAGGAAAATTAATGAAATCAGAAGAAAACCATTAATATAGCTAAAGCAGATTTCTCCATGTTCAGAGTATAAAGATGCACTGTCTTGATTCCATGAGCTAAAATCTTCTTGCACATTTCAGTTCCAAGGTGAATCCCATAGGCTCTGACAGCTTCTTCATTATCCTTAATAGGCTCCAATGCCGCAGTAACCTCAGCTGGTATCTAAAATAAGAAATGAAGCACAGCGTTGACTATGAATTAATTATCATTTGCATGATGGTTTCGTTTGTTTCAATCAGGGAGAAAACAAGGGAAGATAACACATCAGGAAATATATACCTTGGTTTTGCAAAAACCAGTCATACGTATGAAGCCCTTGTAGTTATTAATAGGCATAATACCAGGGACAATGGGACAAGTGATACCGATTTGGCGGCAGTCATTCACAAATTTCAAGAAAATATCAGTATCATAAAAAAGCTGAGTAACAATTAGATCAGCCCCAGCATCCACCTAGAAATTAAGAAAGAAGAAGGCATTAATTAAATAAATAAACGACTAGTTCGATTCATTAAGATAATTACAGAAAGGAAAATTAAGGACCTTCTGCTTCAAATAAGCAAGATCTTTATGGTAATCCTCAAGCGTAGCAAATCCATCACTTCCAATCATATCAGGGTGTGCCTCTAAATTTGATTAACAGAAAATTAATTAAAGAGCTGGATCTGGTTTGAAATAATCTGATATCATTTCGATATTTTAATTTAACGAAAAGAAAAGGGGGAAGTAGAGGAGAGGATGAAAAACCTGGATAGCCAGCAACAGTAATGCCGAAGTAATCACCATATTTGGATCTGATATGTTTGACCTGCATTACAAAGAAATACAAAGAATAAGAAGGGTTGATTTCGATTCTGATTGATTAAATGAAGTGATAAGAGATTCTAACCAGGTCGAGAGCGCAAGAGAAGCCGCCTTGGATCTGGACGAATTTATCCTGACCATGAGGAGGATCACCACGAAGAGCAAGAACATTCTGGATTCCATTGGATTTGATGGTTTCGAGAGCTTGATCGATCTTCTCAACTGGCATGTTGGTGCAGGTGAGATGCATCATAGTCTCGACACAGATAATGTTCTGCATCTTATTGGCGATGTCTAAGGTCAGATCTGCGGTGGAACCACCAGCACCCCAAGTGATGTCACAGAAGGAAGGATTGTGAGAGACCATTCTGTCCATTCTCTCGAACAGGTTGTCCACTCCATCTTCTGTCTTTGGAGGAAAGAATTCAAAGGAGAAAACAACATTACTGTTGCTGCTGCTGTCACATCCATTTCCATTGGCACTGGCATTTGCATCTCCTCCTGCTGCTGCCGCCCTTATCTTATCAATAACCTTCATCTCTGGTTCTTGAGAAAGGCGAGGGGAGAGGGAGAGAGAATCGCTAATAAAATGAACGAGTCGAAAGCAAACCCACACCGACAAGTAGCAGTTGTAGATGTAGTTTCTTTGATTTTTTTTCTATTTATAAACAGGTGATATGCATCCAACAACCCCCGACTCGTGAGAAATTGGAGTTGCGCCCCCACAAGCAAGCCGAGGAATTGCTCCTGCTTTACCACATTCCCAGTCATTGTTATTATTTTTATAGTCTATTCATTTTGTAACTTAATTGATTAATGCATTTTATATATAACTATTGTTTTTTTATTTGTAAAATAATTTAAAAATACAATAAAAATATTTTTTAAAATATGAGCATTGGAGAGGGCTCATCGATCACATATATTATACATGGTAACCAAGGTTTTTAAAATCATTTTTTTTATACGGCACGAAAAATATATTAAAATTGGGATTGTAAAATCATTAGTAATTTTTTTAACAAATTATATATTGATAATTTCAGCTAATACATTGCAATATTAAATTAATTAATAAAATCTACTAAATTTGAACTTGGGGTCTGAATTGAAAAAAGAAAAATAAAAGTAGGGTTGTTTGGCGAAATTGCATCCACTTGTCATTATCCTCTCCTACTCCCACTGTCCCCACTCCCACCAACACCCAGAGACTATGAGAAAATGGTGGCTTCGGGGGTTTGGGATAAATCGGGTTGGTGGGTAGGGACCCACCAGACCAACCCCCAACCCCCCTCATCGCCAATTCCTCGCTGCACAACCACACCCGAGTAAAAGCATCCTCGACTCCAATCAAATATCTTTCACGGAGCACAGGCTTGCTTCTGTCGTATTAGGACCCAAACCAAGCGGTGTATATAAAAATAATATTTATTTATTTTTAAAAATTATTTTTAATATTATCACATGAAAAACAATTTAAAAATGCTTAATTTTTAATTTAAAATAAAAAAATATAAATAAAAAAAAATTCAAATTTTTAAAAACTCTTTTAAAAAACAACAACAACAAACCTAAATCAAATCAAATAATCAACGTAACTCTCTAAATATCGAAAAACAACATTAAACTATTGAACAAAGAATAGCTGAGCTCTGCATCCAGTCCTGATTCTAATGGCAAAAAGTAAACCCGCATGAGCTGTCTTGTTACCTCTCACACATAGCACAAACGCAAGAGTGATAATTCAACTACAAATTCCCTGATTGGGTCGGCCCACTTTCCCCGGTCTGTTGCTCCACTAGTCCAATTTGGTAGTCACAACAAAACAAACTACAGCGGAAGAGCCTAATCGGCTTCATGTTTTTACCAGATAACAATCCTACAGTACAGAGTTTCTTATTTTTCAAAGAAAACTAAAACTGAAACATAAATTTGATACAACATTCTGCTAAATGTAAACCCTGTGCAATCAAATATTGTTTTATTGAAGCACAGAACTTGTTCATACACTTGTCCACCATTATTACCCGCAATTCTGCGATGAAGGAAACAATAGCATCAGGTGTCTCATCAGCAATCCATGATTTACGAAAAATCACAATTACTCAACCTGGAAGTAAATCACAGAGTTACGAACTCCCAATCTTCTTTTGACATGTCAAGAAATTTAACAGTGCCATCTTCAAACATGATCTGAAAAAAAAAAAATGAAATCAGAAATGATGGTGACACTCAATTTACATAACTGTGACCAAATAAAGAGCTCTTCTTACTGAGTGTTTTCTTGAATACTTATCATACCGTTTAATAATCCCAAAATATCTGGAAAAATCAAAGCATGGAAAATAAAAAATAATCAATAGACCACCACATATGCAAACTATCAGAACTCGGTTTTTTTATCGAACCAATGAACGAGAGTTCATGAACTGGGGGGGGGAAACCATTTCTGCATGAAAGCCTGAACATTAAGTAGCCTTCTAAACATACATCTGATCAGTACGACTAGATAGTCTAACCACTTCGCCAATGCAATTACAGGAGTATGTTGGTAGATTACTGAAAGCATTTTGCGAACTCCCTGATATGGAATGAACAACAACAAAGGAATAACATTCAGATAACAATATTGCAGAATTTTGCAGCCATTAAATTAAGAACCTCCATTATATAACAGTATTGCAGATAACATGCATAAGGAAACTTCTTTACCTATGTGCAAACCTCCATTCTGATAAACCTTCACAAATAACAATACCAGTATCAGTCTGTTTTCCAGAAATGTGTGCACATCATGTGCAGGGAAAGAAGATAACAGAAACGAGTGGAAGCTGATTGGCAACATAAGTGTAAAAACCATACATAAAGCAACCACATATACATACATCTTTTCCAGACAGCATTGCTTTCAATTTGGGAGAGGATACAGCCACCTGGCATGCTACTAGTTTTAATGCAGCATCTGAAGACATTTTAGGCTTGCTCGGTTTAACCCCTAGCTTTTTCCTGCAGCCTGAGGCACCACAGTGGCAATCTTGATCTGCACCAAATTGGACAAACCTGCTAAATTTATTAGATTGGACTAAGTATAGATTTTGAAAAAAATAAACAAAATGTCTAAGAATGCTCACTAGCAATAAAATACTTGTCCATAATTAAAGAAAGCAACAAGAGTGGAAGCAAGCACTCGTACTGATAATCATATGTAAGATGCTCGCCCTTTTTTATGTCACGTGTTGCAAATATGCCAATTCTTGTCTCGCCATCAATTATCCTTTTAAGAAAGGCAACAAATCAATTAAGATTGTCTAAAACATGCAAGACTAGGATTAAAGTGAGGAATAAGGGTCAATGGAGAACCATTTCTGCATCTCGGTATTAGGACAACAGCTGTGGTTTATATATCTTGACTTGTTTCCCTTGTAAGTAGCATCAATTACCATATTGCGATTGATTTCACACAGGTAAAAGTTTGTTTCCCCCCGGTGTTTCATTTTCCAAAGCCTTTCCTCACACGTATTATCATCAATAACTGCATTAAATAATAGATTAAGTATTGATTAAAAGGTTGCCAAAATGATCAACTTGCATGTATTAAGTTTCAATTGAATACCAAGCAGAGACTAGAGACATCACCTTCTCCAACATACTCTATCACAAACTCTCCTTGTTTAATATCTTCATCTGCCACAATTCCAGATCCACATTTCTCGGTCTACAAACAATACCTCCTTTAACTTCATATTTTGAGTGCAAAGCATATGAAAAGTGAACAGAAACCAAAGCACTGTGACATTTGAACAACATCCAAAAAATTGTGGATAAAATTCTTAAGAAGAGAAAAATTATTTTCCAGTCCACGATCCATAGCCTCAATAATATCCAATATAAAAGAGAGCAGAAGGACAGACAGAAAAGTCATGTACTTGTACCAATAAGATTCTTGTGGTTCTTTTTTCCTTAATGAAAGTATCATTCTTAATGCCCTTATCCTTCGTTAATATAGTCCTCTACAAATTAACTAAGACAAAAAAAATCACAGAAATATACCTGCACTAATTTCATCTTCTTCAGTGGCCGATGCTGGAATGGTTTGTTGCTGCATGAACTCCCACATTTGCAGCCTGAAGAGCAGCTAGACAGCAGCATCCTTGGAGATAATATAAAAGTAATAATAAGAGATTTTAAACTATTAAAGAAGCTTCCAAATATATTAAAAACTCAACAGCAATAATAATAACATAAGACGGATATAAAGCTACAAGAAATCCTACACGCTCCAATTATTTAAGACCATGACTGGATAAAAAGAAGAGGCATGGTTAAATTATTAGATAATAATTGCTATTAAAGAAGCTTCCAGAGAATGAAAACAGCTAACAGTCCCAATTACATCAATGATGCATGACAACATCTTAAGCATTCAGCTCCAATTACCAAAGGCAAAGCAATAGGTGCAGTGAACATGATCATGGACATGTTCCCAGGTGATTGTTAATCACTATGAACTTCAGACAACTGCAGTTAAATTAAATGATCTCACCATGATAATTATTCATTCAGACTCGCATGTATGGCAAACACTCTGGTATCAACTCTAGAATTAGGCAGGGTCACGCACATGTTCACAGAAAATCAAACTCTCGAATACACCTAATTCAACCAATCAGGTCATCCTGCTCTGACAATTAACAACCACCAAATTTAACTATAAACTTATTGCATAGGCCAAAGCTTGGGTTCAAGTTAAACACAAATTAATGGCCAGGTGCTCTGACTTGTCTATGTGCACAGGGCCAGACTCTACTTTTAAATATCAGAGGGGACCAGAGGCAAAATTACTATTTTGAGGGGGTCATTATGCAAAGATAACACCATAAATTATCTTTGACGGCTAGAACTGGTATAAAATTCATCTTCGGAATGGGGAGCCCATGGGCCCCTTTTACCCCTGTATCTCCCTGCATGTCAATGTTCTGAACAGTAACTCGTGAGAGATCAGCTAATAAAGTAGAAAGTGGTGGACCCCAAAATCTCATCATGAATAGGGACGATGTCCTAGAACATGGCCAAAGAATTAAGAACAATTTACGAAACGAATCTGATCAAAGAGTGGCATCTCAAGAAATCAATCATGTACTATCCAATAAGGCATAAAAATAAACATGTGCACACCGAAAATGAAGTTGAAGCCAGTAAAATTATATCAAACAAACATACTATTAGATGAGACTCGATTACGAACTGTATGTGGCATGAAAAATTATCATATAAAACTCAGAGTAACCATGATATTGAAGGGCCCCTCTTACCCACAATGGCAATCTCTATCACACACTCGAGGGGAACCCAGTGATGCACTGCAGGAGCAGAATATGCCATCGTCCTCAAGGCGCCTTTTAATCTTCTTGGTGAGATATATATCTTGGAAGTGTCGATCAAGAAAAGCAAATGTGGTGTGTTCATAGAGATAGAGATAGAAAGCGAGAACCCGATGATTTAAAAGCATAAGGACATATGATATCAGTTTCATCTTCGATCAATGAAATGTCTACCGAAGCAATGCGGAGTCCACAAAACGAATATTCAAACAATGGAAGGAAAAGCAAAACATCAAAACAGCTTTCTAAGCCAAAAAATGAACACTAAAACTGTAACCCCCATAAAATGGCTTTATAAAGTCACATTTTTTGAGCGGATACTGCGCTTTATAAGGGTGTAGGCTGTAGACTTTGATTTATTAAATGAATCTGGAAGCTCAAACTCAACTTGATTTCCTATATCCTTCAGCAACTTGTTGAATGCAAGGATGATCAGTTGATCAAGGTTCTAATGAACAAAAGAAACAGCAAAAGGCACCATCGTGGTGAGTTTATCATAGTACCACCCTAGAATCCGATCAACCCAATGTCATAATATCAGAAAAGGATAATTACATAAGGAATTAACTAAAAGAGCATTGTCAGCTTAAAGTAAGTTGCAAAGCAAAAAACCAGGCTGAAACATTTTTAAAACTGCAAGGCAATTAACCTCAAGAAAGAAAGAAAGAAAGAAAGAAAGAAACAGAATCCTATGAGACGTAGGTCTGAGATAAACGTTTACATGTCAAAAACATGAGAACCGGGGCATTGAGAAGAAAAGGAGAGCATGTGCAGTAAAATTATATCCATGTAAGAACAATATGTTAAAAAGGAAAACTAGAGTCAGTCACCTATAAAATCCAACATCACACGTGTAAAATTTTCACTGATGAACTATACGAGAAGTAAAAAGAAAAGACTGAAAACTAATTCAAATTTGAATGCCAAGCTAAAAGGGAAGGAAATAGAAAGAAGAGCAGAGTAACCTTCTTCGCAGCAGGCATGGCTTCCAGTAGCATAAGCTTGCAGAATACCGATCATAATTAAACCAAGGATATGACAGTGAGTCAGTAAAGATATCCATTAAAAAGACTTGACAAGAAATAAAATAGAATTGATGATAGTAAAAGGAAATGGGCGAAAAAGATTCTCAAAGGGTGGAAGGCAGAATCAACAGAGTCGTAGTTGGAAAAAATAAAGACCTAGAAATCAAACACCAGGAATAGACACTGTGAATTCTTTCTCAGTCCACAAAAGATGTTCGTAAGGCAAGGCAAGGAAAGTTTAAAGAGTGAATTCATTGATTCAATTCTTAGGAAACCAATTACCAAACAGAGAATGTTTTAGTGAATAAATCTCATCTGGTGTGGTGTTAGCAAGCGAAGAAGAAAAGATTGATCTGTTTTAATGGATACAAAAAAACAGGAGGAGGGAGAGGAACATAGATGCGAGAGATAGTGCGAGTATGGCTTACCAGGGGAAGTGAAGAGAGCAGATCTTCTTTCTTCTTCCTCTCGTGCTTGTTTGAGGGACAGAGACGAAGATTTTGGAGAGGGAGGGAGGAGGGAAGTTGCTTTTCTCTCTCTCTGGCCCTGGCTGTAAATCAATAATAGTATTGATAGTTCGAAACAAACGAGCAAAGAAGGAAAAATACAGAAAGGTTGAGCGCTTTTTTTGTTTTTGAATTTTACTGGTGATAAAAAAAATTGAGCCGTAATAATAATGCATGAGTAGAAGTGCAAGATAGGGAAAAGCGTATCCATCTAATTTACCGGGCGGGAACTAATTTTGAATTTGTTTTTTTTGTTTAAAAATATATTAAAATAATATTTTTTAATTTTTAAAAATTTAATAATATATATAAAATACAAAAACCATCAAGATTTTCTTATAACATGGCGGTTTGGTAACGCGGTGTAAACACATTTTAAGAAAAACATAGTTTGCACGCATTTGATAACCGATGAATCGCAATTATAATTATCATGGGACCCACCAAAAATATGATCAAATCACCATTTACAAGAAATAGAAGGGTGTGTTTGGTATTGTTTTTACTTTTGTAGTTAAAGTTTAAAAAAAAAGTTTCAAAAATAGCATTTTTATTGTGATTCAAAATAAGTTGTGAAGTATTTCGTTAAAATTATGGTTGAGTTTGAGGTTAATGAAAAGCAATTTCAAGTGCTTGGTTACTAAACTTTTTGTATTGTTTTTAACTTGTGAAATTACTTTAAAGAGTACACACACACAGATATATATATATATATATATATATATATATATATATATATATATATATATATATATATATATATATTATGCTGAAGAGACGTGAGGTGTGGCCTATCAACATAGCTTCCTTTTTTTTTATTTTTCTTTTAGTGAAATAGATTGTTTTTTTATATATAATATTTTTTATATATAAATTTATTAAAATAATATTTTAAACGAATCTACAACCCCTGAACCAAATCCTTTTCCCTTCAAAACTCTCTAAACGAACAAACCCTACACTCAAACCCCCTTAAAAAACCGGGCTTCAACCCCTTTATTCCACCCTTTTCTCTCCTTTCTTTTATCACCCCGCAGCAAAGGCAACAACTTCAAATAGGCCCCTGAAAACAACGACAACAAGGGGACACTAACGATCCATTTACTTTGGGGTCTTCTCTTCTTTTTCTATGCTGGTCATGAAAATCAAGTTGAGATTTCTCTGTTTTTTTTTTTTCTAAAAAAACATTTTCCATGCTTTGCTTTTTTCTTTCCTTTTGTTAAAAGCCATCAATTCATTTAGTATTTCTATCAAACCCTTTTCTTCTATCTTTAGGATAGTTCTTGTATTTAGTTATAGATGTAAAGGAGAAGAGGGGAGCAGAGATGTTAAGGGATGAGGGTTTGATTTGAAATAATAAATTCCAACGGTAACTTTCAGTGAAAGAGAGGAGGGGAACAGAGATGTTGTGTGGTTTTTGTGGTTGCTGTGATGGGGAAATTAATTGTATTTGTCATTAAAAGTCATGAAAGTAGATAATAGCTGCTTTCATGAAACGGTGATTTGAACAGTTTTGTTGGTGGGCACATGGGGTTGTGCAGTTTTTTTTAAGAGGTAACCAAACAACAATGCAATGGCTTTTTTTTCAAACGTGGTTAAAACCATAATGCCAAACGGGCACAAAAATTCAAGCTTTTATCATGTTTTATGTTACCTACGTTTTATTTCTACAATGAGTGCTATGTAGCAATATGAACGAAAAAGATGATACACAAATAACCAGAGTTGAAAGGAAGAAGATGGTGGCACAACCACATACCAACAACCAACCTTGGCACCAGCAGGATCACCAAAAGCTCTCTCTCTCTCGATTGCAACTTTCTCTCTCCGAAA
Source organism: Salix dunnii (assembly GCA_015731905.1). Lineage (NCBI taxonomy): Eukaryota > Viridiplantae > Streptophyta > Magnoliopsida > Malpighiales > Salicaceae > Salix > Salix dunnii. Next base: position 539,503 of record CM027675.1, on the reverse strand, counting down.
CAACCATGGATGCCGCTCTTTCTCTTCCTAGCAGTCACCGTCGAGGACCACCAGCTGCTCCTTCAGCATCGTTAACCTCTCCTCTTTACTAGCAGCACTTGCACCGTCTAGTCTTTTCCCGCAGCTCTGATGTCAAGCAACGACAATAACTCCATCAGCATCAGCAGCAACAAACTTCCAATGCTACCATCGCCCACCACAACCCATCATTTTATGACGTCATCACCACATGAAGAACCATCTCAGCCTCCTCTATTCGCAGGTATCGGTACGTAAGCCTCTCGTCACCGTTGGTCACATTGTTGTTCACGTGTTACATGAATAGTAATTACATGGATGCTGCTCTATCTCTTCTTAGCAGTCGCTAGCGAGGACCACCAATTGCTCCTTTGGCACCGTCAACCTCTCCTCTTTACCGGCAGCACCTGCATCGTCTAGTCTTTTTCCACAGCTCTGATGTCAAGCAACGACAACAACTACACCAACAGCAGCAACCACCTTTCAACGCTACCACCGCCCACCACAAAACCATCATTTACAACGCCATCACCACATGAAGAACCACCTCAGTCTCCTCTATTCGCAGGTATCGATAGGTGAGCTTCTCGTCACCGTCGGTCATGTTGTTGTTCACGTGTTACATGAATAGTAGCTACATGAATTAATTCATGATGAACAATGCAGCGCGCCATTTTGTATTTTTTTTAACTCTTAACTCTTGGGCTGGGCTGGACCTGTCCTCGACCCAGTCCAAGTCCAACACAGTTGGGCCTTTTTGGCCCAACTTGGCTAGGCTGACCCATTTTGTTGGGTTGGGCCCAGTCTGTTTATATATATATATATATATAAAGAAAAATATATAGATAGAGATCGATCTTGATGAGAAGAAAAAACACGTGATTTCGTTTCGCTCCACAAACCTATTGTTTTTTGATTGATTACAAATCAGAAACTTATAACTGGATTTGGCCTTGAAATTATATCTTTACAACTAGATCTCAAATTTTGTTACTAATGATATTGTTATCAAATGTTGTTCCTCGATCAAATAGTAAGAAATCGTAGAGGCATTCACGTATCGATTCAGTTCATCATGAAATTGTAAGTAGTTTGATGGAAGAATAAAAACGAGTATTTGTTTTTTTCATGAATTATTAATTACATTTTATTGTTATGATTATTAATCTATAAAATTTTAAAAATAATTTATATGTGTGAGTGTCTGTGTCCTTTAAAGTCATTTCACAAGTTGACAGCAATATAAAAAGCATGATAACCAAACACACGAAACTGCTTTTCATCAACTTCAAACTCAAGTACAGTTTTAACCAAACATTTCAATTTTAGTTATGAACCGCAGTTAAAAGTGTTTTTCATGAAATTATTTTTTTTAAACCTTAACTACAAAAACAACCGCAGTCCCAAACAACCAAAGAGAGGAAAAAAACCACCTAAAAACAAAGGGCATGGGAGACGATTAGGAAATAAAAAACGACAACATAGAAAGCAACATAACATCAAATGTTTGTCTCTAACACAACACACATGGTCATTGAAACACACAAATTCAAAATCAATAAGAGTAACTCCAACGCATGAGTCATATGAAGAGACAAAGTTAAAAAAAATATATATATATTTTTAGCTTCTATTTTAACTTCTCTAACATAACAACTATTTTAGTAGCTAAAATAACTTTTATGCTTTTGAGTTGCTATTTCTATATATTTCAACAGATAAGTTAAAAGTAAAATATACTCATTGGAATATTGTTGATGTGAGTTAAATTACAGAAAAAGAGACTAATGGTGCACTCTTTTCAGCGATCTTCTTTTACTTCGCCCATAACTCTTTTCTTCATCTCCTTCTCATTCGTTTCAATAAATTCAGTCTTCCTCGGTAAAACACCTAAACACATAAACTCATGATAACATCCTACTAGATTCATCATTATCACTACTAAACATCCTTGTTTTGTCCCCTCTCTCTATGCATTGGTTTTTGCACTTTTCTCTTCAATAATTCAAACGATTTTAAGATTTTATCTTTCCAACTTTCCAGTGCTAAATTTCTCTAGTGAAGAAAAAATATCTCAGGTTTATATATGGTTTCAGTTCAATTTTTCAATTTTTGTTCCGTTACTATTTGTAGGTCCAATTATTACTGTCTTAATGCTTGCATGTTTACCGTTTAAGGAAAAACATATTTTTATTTATTTTGAATAATACAAATCAATGTTTATCAGTTGATATCTTACTAGTTCAATTGTTATTATATTTTGGAGTAATATATTGTTTAAAAGTAATGTTTATTAGTTGATATCTCACTAATTCAACTACTTTAGTATTTTGTTTCAACTGTTACTACGTCTCACTAAACCAATATCTTCGAGCTTACAAATTAATTCTTTTTCTATGCAGATAGACTTAAATTTGCCAAATTCTTTGATCAACTTTCTTATAAATGAGTTTGAAGATATTGTTTCTCAACCAAGTGATCTTAATCAATTTTTTTATGACTCCGTATACTTTAATTTAATTGTTCATACAATTAAAAAAATCACAAAGAAGTAAAAACTTATCATCAAAGAAAGATTATTTACTTGTGTTTGCATGATTAAATACAAGCAAAGATCCGATTACAAAAGTTGAACAACAAACAAGATAATTCTAGGCTTGAGTGCATGCTTACTCTGTAGAGAACATATGAAACTTGAATAGTCATTCCCAAGTAAACATCTCAAGTAGACAACAAGAATTAAATAGAAAAGTTGATAAATTTATTGGTTTTATTACCCAAATTAAAAACTATCAACAAAGTGGAACGACTAAAGAATCAAGAGTAATTTTATTTTTTTATTTTTCATATTAACAATAAATTGCTTGTTTCACAAATTTTAACATAGTTTAATTTATTTAATTTGTTTTACCATATTAATGATGTTTGATAAATGTATGCTTTATGTGCTGACACATAATTTCAACTAGAACATTGTTGGTTATCCAAAAAAAAAATCCAAATGACAATTTGAGCGTGCAAGTCAATATTAAAGGTTAAACAAAAAATAAAAAAGTTAAAGAAATGAAAGTCTAACTTCTTCAACTCAATCTATTCTAATCCTATGAATTTAGGAGAAGATAGTAAAAAATTTATTGATCAATATAAATCAATTGGGCAGAAGGCTATAAAAAAATGACCTAAATACAAACAAGAAAAAAAATTGGGGAGATAACTGTAACAAATTTTTTACAGTAATTCAAGGATGTTTTAGTTGAAATTAAGGATAAAAAAAGCAAGATAAAAATTATTAGAGCAACAAGCTATAATAATTAAAAAAAGTTAAGAAAAACAAGAATTATATAGGATTGAGAAAGAAGAACAAATTATGAAAATTAATACTTCTAATTTGGATTTAATTTCTATAGTGTATTTTTAAAATAGAAAGTTAAAAATTATAAACAATAGGGTTTTAATTTTGTAATTAATTTAATTTAATTATTTATAAGAAAATACATTTATAATTAATCATGTTTAAACTAATTAGTTGCTTTAAATATATTAGTTAATTTTATTAATTCATAATATTTTATGGTATTATAAAATCTTATCAATTCAAAATATATTTGACTTCTAAATAATCTTTATTTTTTTACTATTGTAATATATATCAATAAAAAAACTAAATTTATATTATTTAAAAATTTGTTTTATTAATTTAAAATTTTAAAATGATATTTTACTTTAGAGTTGCTCCTCCATCCATGGTATCACTTGGGAAGAGTAAAATAATAAATAAAATATTGTATAATTCCAGATTCTAGTCCTTGGAAATTGACAACAAAAAGAAAGAAGAAAGGAATTCCTCCTCAATCAAGCAAGAAAAAACCAAGCAGAAGTGGAAGAACGAGAAGAAGAGGCTGTTAAAATAAAATAAACAAATAATCAAATTTGTTTCATGTTTGATAGTTTACGTGCCCCTCCCCTCCCCTCCCCTCTCAAACTCTGAAACACAAGCCAAGCAAACAAAGACCTCTCTCTCTCTTTCCTCGCCGAAATCTAAATTTTCCTCGAATCGATTCAGGTAGTGATTCCCTCTCTCTACTTCTTGATTTGGTTAAGTGTTTATAACTTTATTAACTAAAATATAAACCGAGTCCCACATTTACTGTGCACGAAAACATTGTGCACCAAGATACATTTCACTATTCACTGGACATATTTTGTCCGTGCGTCGCGCGAGTTCATCCGTCTTTTTTTTTCCCGGTTTGAACAGTGTATTAACGAAAAAGCCCCCTGAAAAAGACAAAATAGTGCACAGGAACTAGGGGCATCACCGGTTTTTCCACTTTCTATGAACAGTGCACAGACGAAAAAAGCCCCCGATAAAGACAAAATAGCGCACAGTAACCAGGGCTACCGCCGTCTTTTTCTCCCTGGTTTTTTCGTAAATATCGGTGGGTCCAGGGGCAAGCCAGTCATTACCTATTATTTTATTATTTTTTTCGTTTTAACTGCTAGCGCGTCATCCGAACGCGCCAATAACGTCCGGCATAGACGCGCCTTTTAGGCGGCGCGTGTGGCTTATTCCCGCCGTCAAAAATTCTCTTCCGCCACACCAGAAGATGCGCCAAGACGCCCTCTCCTCTTCGTCGCTGCGCGTTCCGGTCATATATGTCCGGTTGAGCGACGATGGACGTGTTTTGGCCGGCGGTCGCTTTTCTCTCTCCTGTCGCCGCAAATTCTGCTTTGGTCGCCAATGTTGGCGAGAAGTTCATTTTGGTTCCTGATGTTTTGATTTTGTTTTTCTTACTGATTTATTGAAATTAAAGTTTTTTATTTTCAATTGTGCCCTTCAATTAAAACTGATTATATGAGAAAGTTTTATTTCAATCCTTATACTTTTGATTTTTGATTGATTTTTTATTCCTTCAATTTTTCCGATACGGATGTTTTGATTTCTTCAATTTAGCCCTCCAATTGAAATTGATAATATATACAAAGTTTGATTTCAGTCCCTTTTCTTCTGATTTTTATAAAATGAAACCAATCACCATTACTTATTTTTGGTCCTCCAATTCTTTTTTGTTTTAATTTTATCCTTTAATTAGAATTAATTTTATATATATTATTTTTCATTTTAATTTATTTTTTATAGTTATTTTTTTATAAATATTTGATATTAATTCATTTGTTATTTTTTAATTGTTTTTTATACAAATTTTTTCTTTTTTTTTAATGATTTTCCAAATCAATTTAATTATTTGAATTGTTCTGACAATAATCTTAATAATAATTTTAACTATTATAATAATCATTTTACTATTAATATTACTCTTTTTTTCTCTTTGTTTTTTTTTTATGCTTCTTTTTTTTTCTTTGGATTAGATGATTTTCATGATTTGACTATTTATGCCGTAATCATGATGATTTTAGTAGTTATTTTTTTTCTTTTTTCATACAAAAATCTTTTCCTTTTTTTAATGATTTTTCAACACAATTTAATTATTTAAATTGTTTTGATAATAATATGGATAATAATTTTAACTGTTATAATAGTGATTATGATAATAACATGAGGATAGATTTTCAATTTACGTATTCATCTTTTTGTGGATAGAATTATTTTTTTTAATTTGATTATTGCATGGTTTTTTTATATCAATTCATTTAATTTGTTTTTATAAATTCTTAGACAATGTATATTTTTTTATTCATATTTATACATCTATACTTTTAGTTTTTTTATAGTTTTTTTTCTTTTGATTTTATTTAAATCGCTTAAATCCTGAAATTTGAATTTAAATTGATAGTCATTTTAAAATTAATATTGCTTCTTTTTTTCCTTTATTTATTTTTTTTCCTGTTATTTTTATTTGTTTTTTGGATTAAATAATTTTTATGATTTTACTATTTACGCAATAGTAATAGTAATTTTAGTGATTGGTTTTTTATTACTTTTAGATGATTTTTATTATTTGACTATTTATGCAATGATCATGATAATTTTAGTGTTTATGTTTTTTTTTCTTATTTATACATAAATCTTTTGCTTTTTTTTTTTATTTTCCAGGATAATTTAATTATTGAGATTATTTTGACAATAATATTGATAATAATTTTAACTGTTATAATAATGATAATGATAATAATATAAGGATTTATTTTCAATTTATATATTCATGTTTTTATGGATAAAACTATTTATTATTTTATACAAATTTATAATTAAAAAATTCTATACAAATTTATTATTTTGTTTAACATTATGTTACAATAAAAAAAATCTAACATAATTAATATTTGGCCCTTATACTTTTAATTTTTTTTTCATCCCTTGATTTCTTATTATTTCTATAATGATCCCTATTATTATTCAATGAATTCTTTAATTCTAGAATAATAATAATAATAATAATAATAATAATATAGTAGTAGTAATTTAATTAATTATTATTTAATAATAATAATAATAATTTAATTGTTTCTCTTACTTACCTTTTTGTTAATGTTTTTTAAGTTTTTTTTCCTCAAGGTAATTTTATAATATCTATTCTTTTCGTAGTAATAACAATGTCGATTTTGATTTTGATTTTTATTTTTTTATTAATCTTTTATTGTTTATTTACTCTTTCATATTATTATTATTATTATTATTATTATTATTATTATTATTATTATTATGAATTATAATAATAACAATATTTTAATGCTTTTTCGTGCTTCCTATTTTTTTTATATTTCTTTCTCTCAATATAATTTACTGATTTTTACTGTCATAATAATAATATGAATAATAAATATTATTCATTTTTTTTCCTTTATTTCTTTTTTGTTTTTTATTATTTTAATTTGCTCTTTGGATTAGATAATTTTTATGATTTTACCATTTACACAATAATAATGATAATTTTAATTATTAATTTTTTATTGTTTACTTATTAAAATATTTTGTTTTTTCTAATGATTTTTCAAGTCAATTTAATTTTTATTATTATTTTGACAGTAATGTTGATAATAATTTTAATTCTTATAACAATAATAATGACAATAATGTGAGGATGAATTTCTGGACAAATTTATTTTAACTAAATTTATAATACAATTTAAAAATACATATAATTAATATTTTTTACATTTAAAAAAATATTGTATGCCGCGCAGCAACGCGCGGGGGCATTACCTAGTATATATATAAACTGTGCCGTGATTTTACTGTGCTTTTTTTTATTGTTCATACAGATACAATTAACTATTTATTAATACAATGAAATAACGCAAATAGCCCGTCGAAAACAACAAATTAGTGCACAGGGACCAAGGGCTGTACCGGTTTTTTCATTTTATTTGCACATTAAATCGACGAAAACGAACATTGAAAAAGATAAAATAATGCACAGTAAATAGGGGCAGCTACGTACTTTCCCTTACGGTTTTTTCATTAGTATCAGTAGGGTCAGGGGTCTTTTGGTAATTAGCTTATATTTTATTATTTTTTTCGGATTAACTGCTAGCGTGTCATATGGACGTGCCAGCAGTGTGCCACGCTAACGCACCTTTGAGGCAGCGCGTGTGGCTTCTTACCGCCGTAAAAAATTCACGTCCGCCGTGTCAAAAGATGTGATGGAAGGTCCTCTTTCTTCCGTCGCGACGCGTTCCGGTCATATATGTCTGGGTGAGTTGCGGTGGAAGGTTTTTTATCGGCTGTTGCTTTTCTATCTCCTTCCGCCGCAGAGTTAGCTTCGGTCCTTAATATTGTCTGGGTAAGTTCATTTTGGTCCCTGAGATTTTGATTTTGTTTTTATTACTGATTTATTTAAGTGAAAGTTTTATTGTTTTCAATTGTGTCTTTCAATTAAAACTGATTATATTAAAAAAATTTATTTCAGTCCTTATACTTTTGATTTTTGATTTATTTTTGATTTCTTCAATTCTTCTGGTACAAATATTTTGATTTCTTTAATTTAGTCCTCCAATTGAAATTGATAATATATACAAAGTTTGATTTCAGTCCCTCTTCTTCTAATTTTTTTATAAAATGACCGCAATTATCATTATTTATTTTTGGTCCTCCAATTGTTTTTTGTTTCAATTTTATCCTTCAATTGGAATTAATTTTTATATATGTTATTTTTTCATTTCGGTCCTTATTTTTTTTAATTTTTTATTTGATATTAATTCATTTTTTTTATAATGTTTATTTTTTATTGATATTTATGCATCTATGTTTTTAGTTTTTGTCTTTTTTTTAAGTTTTATTTTTAATCAATTCAATCCTGAAATTTTAATTTGTGTTGATAATTATTTTTTAATTAATATTTCACTTTTTTTTCCTTTATTATTTTTTTTTCTATTATTTTTATTTGTTCTTTTGATTAAATGATTTTTATGATTTTGCTATTTAAGCAACAATAATGACAATTTTAGTGGTTATTTTTTAATTGTTTTTTATACAAATCTTTTGCTTTTTTGTAATGATTTTCCAGGATAATTTAATTATTCAAATTGTTCCGACAATAATATTGATAATAATTTTAATTGTTATAATAATCATTTTACTATTAATATTGTTCTTTTTTCCCTTTGTTCATTTTTTTCTTTTTTTTTGTTGTTGTTCGGATTAGATGATTTTTATGATTTGACTATTTATGCAATGATCATGATAATTTTACTGGTTTTCTTTTTTTATATATACAAAAATCTTTTATTTTTTTTATTGATTTTTCAGGGCAATTTAATTATTTAAATTGTTTTGACAGTAATGTTGATAATAATTTTAACTGTTATAGTAATGATAATGACAATAACATAATGATAAATTTTCAATTTATGTGTTCATCTTTTTGTGGATAGAAAATTAACTATTTATTTTTGTTATTTGATTATTTGAAGTTTTTTTTTATATTAATTCATTTATTTATTTTTTAATTCTTAGAAAATATTTTTTTTATTCGTATTTATACATCTATGCTTTTAGTTTTTTTTTAGTTTTTTTTTTATTGAGATTTTTTTAATCAGTTCAATCCTTAAATTTGAATTTAAATTGGTAATCATTTTAAAATTAATATTGCTTCCTTTTACCCTTTATTCATTGTTTTTTTGTTTTTTGTTATTTTTATTTGTTCTTTGGATTAAATGATTTTTATGATTTTACTATTTATGCAATAATAATGATAATTTTAGTGATTGGTTTTTAATTGATTTTTTTAATAATTTTTCAGGGCAATTTAATTATTTTAATTATTTTGACAGCAATGTTAATAATAATTTTAACTATTGTAGTAATAATAATGACAATAACATAAGGATATATTTTCATTTATGTTTTCATCTTTCTATGGATAGAAAATTAACTACTTATTTTATACTGGTTATTTAATTGAAACCTACTAAACAGATAAATTTATATCCATTTAAAATTCATATATTTTATAGAAAACTTGCACTTCACAAAAATTATATACAAATTTATTATTTTGTCTAACTTTATGTTATGATAAAAAAAATCATAGATAATAAATATTTTTTTACATTAAAAAAAATATGATTCCGCCCACGACGAGACGCGGATGCCATGGCTAGTATATATATAAAATAGAGTAGTTAATATATTTTATTTTATTTAAGAATATACGACTCTGTTGCCGAGCTTAGGTCGATCAGTATTATATGAGCTTCTTTTAAATAAATAAATGATTGAATTCGTTAATTAATTTTTTTATCAATAAAAAAAATGAATTATGAGCAGCCATCAATCCGACTTCAGACGTTTGATTAATGTCTCCTAGTGAATAAATCTCTAATTCGTTGCATTTCTTGTGTCGCCCAGCCACATAAACTGTGTTTCTCTTTCGATTCTTGATGACACTCTGGTTGTCTATGAGACCTTTCTACTGCTCCACGGTGCTCTATGACTAGGTAATGAAGGGTTCTTGTGACAGGGGGGTTTGTTGCTTCTTCCAAATCTTCATCTACAACTGACTCTCCTAATAGAGCTTTTACTTCTGATTCTTCAGAACTGGGGTCCGCCAACACTAAGTTTTCCAAGCCTTCTCTATGGTCAACCTTCTTTGCATCAGCTTTCTCTGTCTTTGATACACATCGCGACTCATCTTCAACTAGTGAAAAACCTCATAGTGATGGTTGGACGTCAGCTGTGAAGAAAATTGTGGCAGGTGGCTCAAAGAGGAGGATCCAAGAATGTGTATTAGGGACAGGCAAGACAAGGATTTCTAACACAACTAGTGACGTATGGCTTCTAGGAGCATGCTACAAGATAATTCTTCTGGGGCTGCTGCTACCACCAATGCTTTAGCTGCCTTTTATCATGATTGTGCTTCACGAATTTTAATCACATATAGAAAAGGTTTGTGTTATGACTTTTCATCCATTTCAATAAGTAAAGCTTTAGCAGGTAAAATAATCTTAACTATGGGGAGCTGTCTTGAAAGTGTTCATTTGTAGGGTTTGATGCTATTGAAGATTCAAAACTTACCAGTGATGTAAGCTGGGGTTGTATGCTTCGGAGTAGTCAGATGCTTGTCGCTCAGTTATGCTGCTGCATTTCTCACATCAATACTCGCTTCTCTGATAGTTCAATCATTTCTGTTAACTTCCCAGCCCTTGGTCCTTGTATGTTTTGTTGTTATGCTTGCCTTCCAGTTAATTGGTGAATTCTCATTTCTGACTCTGCAGGCATTGCTTTGTCAACGATTAGGGAGATCTTTGAGAAAACCACTGGACAAGGTGAACTTGTGGATTTTCAATTTTAATGAATTAGCTTTTTCCCATCATTCAACTATGAATCACACAAAATAATAATAATAAAAAAAATCTTATTTTGTAACACTATCATGGATTACTTTTCATCCTCCCAATTTAATTATGCAGCATTTGGATCGTGAATATGTTGAGATTCTACATCTGTTTGGTGATTCGGAGTCATCGACTTTCTCTATTCATAATCTTCTTCGGGATGGAAAAGCTTATGGCTTGCAGCTGGATCATGGGTAGGCCCTTATGCAGTGTGCCACTCTTGGGAATCCCTAGTCCTGTTTGATTCTTTGTTTTCAATTAACTTCTGTTTTAATTGAATGTTGCAGGTTATTTGTTTGGGTAATTTGTGGGAGATGAGAAGAAGAAGAAGATCAGGTTTTGAGAGGAAAAAACAGATGAGTAACTACTTCACTAACTTCGTATATTCTTTTTTTTATTGCTTATTCTCTGTTTTGACAAAATGCTCATTTATATAGTATGAGCAGAGCATGCAATACATGTGATTATAACTACTTGTAACTGTCTACAAAAGTCAAATGCACATGTGATGTATTACAACTAATTCTGTTACAATGACAGTTAGCTGGACTTGCATTCATCAATCATTCTTCTCTGTTCTTCAAAGTCTTGTTGTCCACGTAATCATTCTTGAACTCTTGTAACATGCAATTCCTGTAATCAGCTTATATACAAACAAGTCCACTCTAAAAGGGAGGAAACCAATCTTGAATACCAGTCAGTTTCAATGGCTGTTTATGTTATTTCTGATTCTGAAGATGGGGAGCGAGGGGGAGCGCCAGTTATCTGCATTAAAGATGCCGCTAGACGTTGTTCAGAGTTTTCTAAAGGTCAAGAAGATTAGACACCAATTCTTTTATTGGTTCCTTTGGTTCTTGGGCTTGATAAAATAAATCCAAGGTTTTTGATCGTGTTCTACATCTACTTTCATATTGAAGTCATTGTTGCTTTAGCTGGGAAATTGATTTGCATTGTGTTTTGGTTTATTTAGGTCTAATTTGCTACTTTCATAGACATTAAATAAAGTAGCATCCATTTCATTCATGGTCTGTGATGTTGTGTTTCACCATTTAAGGGCAAAGAGTAGTTGGATATTTGTACCTTACTGGAGCCTTTTTAATTTTCCATGAAAATATAATGATTCTTTTTAAACCTGGTAGGCTGGATGCAAATTCTTCTGGGAATCCTTTGATAGAAGTAATTGCGAGTAATTTCCTACTTGTGAGTAATTTCCTACATTCAGCAAGTCTATGTATAAAGGGTCGAGTAAAAATATGCAGGGACATGTATTGTACTACTAATGTAGAGAGAGAGAGAGAGAGCAAAAAATGAGAGTAGCTGCAGTGGGTTGGGGTGGCTATATAGAAAGTGATGTGGCCCATAATGGGTGATTCTCGGCAGTTCTCTGTGGGTCTGCCTCCACTAGACGAGCATATGCTGCATACAAATTACGTGGACAGTTCAGTAAGGATAAACTTAAACATGTTTAGATTCATTAAATTTTTCATTGGGTCATCAAATCGTGAGATAGATTCAGAAAAGACTGATAAAAGCATTGGTTGAGAACATGATGTTAATTTTGTTACTCAAGCTTGCAGCTAATAGTTATAAAAGAGATAGATTCAGAAAATAATGATAAAAGCATGTCTGTTACTAAAATATAATAAAATTCTCTCATCCATTAAACTATGTATTCCTTTTAATTTCCTTGTACATCTCTCGATCTCTATAAATATCTATTGATAGCTAGAATTGAAATACCATGAAATTTCTTGACAAGGTTATAAAATTGGGGAAGAATTCCCCACAAGGAGGAGAAGTTCATATAACAAGGGTCTCATGCTGTCAAGATTTTACAATGTATGCAAGTGAAAGTAAAATGCAGAGATGGAGAAATTACTGATGATTCTGCGAAGCAATTCATTATAATGATTCATCGTTGACGACAAAAACCAAACCCCACAGATTTCGTTCTCCGCAAGCAAACATCATCGGGAGGGAGGTATCTAGAGAGCTGGCCAGCTAGAAGTGACCCACAAAAACATGGGTTCAGACAAACCAGAAAAGTAAGCAAGCAACCACCCGCTTCTAGACTGCCTTTTATATTCTCATATTATGAATCACAGAAAAGTAATACATTGATGACCATATGTTATATTCTTATTATCGATCATGGGACTCATTTCACATGCAAAAGCAAAAGCAAAAGACTGCTTTTTATATATCTATAGAAGAAGCCAAAAGAAGTCGAGTTCTGACAATAGCTTGAATGACCCAAGAAGCATGTATAGAATGTGTGCGAGAGCTTAGAGTTAATCATCTAGGATAGTGAATCAATATACAAAATTCTCTCCCATAACTTTTCAGGGTTTAAACATATTTTAAATAGATGATTAACTCTAAGAATGTGTGCGAGAGCTTAGAGTCAATCATCTAGGATAGTGAATCAATATACAAAATTCTCTCCCATAACTTTTCAGGGTTTAAACATATTTTAAACAATAATTTAAACTTAAACTTCATTGAAGGATTCATTACTTGTTTTGTAAGCTAGTAGCGCATGCCAACATATGCATACTTATTTATATGAAAAAAGCTCTATGCAGCTATTTAGCATTACCCCACAAGAGAGCAAATCTATATGAGAATATTTAAAGTGGTTCATATAAGATTATCTATATGAGAATATAGCTATTTAGTCTTATAGGCCTTAATAAAAAGGGTCAATGAATGTGCCCTTCGAAGAAAACTTTATGATCTACCCAATAAAAGATTTCTCAAGGTGAAGCAAGTCATGGAAAATCATATATGGGTGGGAAGAGTTGATTTGCTAAGATATGGGTCTTATTATTATTACATGAATAACTAGTATAAACCTTTCAAACAAGATCATTATCTTAATAAAAATGAAAGCTCAATGAAGAACCATGAGAGACCAACCCATAAGCACTTGGTGTATTCTATGGATTTATTACCTTCTTGAATTAAAATATGATTATCCATTCAAGGTTATTAAGGTAGCCAAGATGAACACCTACCAACTTCATGATATGTTTGGAAAAATACTCCAAAAATAATAAAGAAAATATACCAAAAATAAAATAAATGAGGCTGGTGTCAGCAGAAAATTCAAGGTAGAAATTTTGGATTTTTTTGAAAGCCCAGTTGTACCTCTTTTTTTACCCAAAAATAAAAAAAAATGTAGATTCAAGATAAAATAATTTATTATTAGATAAATCTATGTAAAAATTAAGTCGAAAAACATAATTATATTTTTATAAGCCAATTTAAAATGTAATAATGTTTTAGAATTAATTGAGAGCCAAATTGAAAGATTTAATTAAGCGCAAGGCTTAATTACACTTTAAATTAGTCAAATTAATTTTATTAAGGACTTAATTGGTGAGAAATTAAGTTTGAAAGCTTAATTTGGGTTATATTGAGAAGATCAGAATTTTTGATGACGAAACTTTTCGGATGAAATCGGAAGCCAAAATTGAACAAAAACAACATTGTTCTTCCTGTTGAAAAAATCTTTTTTGTCACAACCTATTTATTTCATTTTTTTTAAAAGGAAGAAACTCTCGGCAACCATGCTTTGTCATACCAGCAGCCATGCTCAGCCATGTCGTGCCCATACTCTCACCATAACACACCAGACACCATACCTGGACATCAATGTTATACTACAAGTTGCAGATTTGAGCCTATAAAAAGGAAGGAGAATTGACAGAAAAGAGGAGGCAGAAAACTAGAAAAAAAAATACTAAAACTGGTTATAAGGCAAGACTGGTGGCATTAGGGTGTTAGTAGGTGAGTGGTGTGGATTTTGTTGAGACATTCAGTCCCGTCATAAAACCTGCTACAGTTCGTGTTGTTTTGGCACTCTCTGTGTTCTTCAACTGGCAGGTTTTTCAGTTTGATGTCTCCAATGCATTTCTGCATGAAACACTTAAAGAAGAGGTCTTTATTGAACAACCTCGTAGTTTCACAGATCTTACATACCTGAGCATATGTGTCATCTTAAGAAGGCTCTCTATGGCCTTAAATAAGCACCACGTGCTTGGTTTTGTGACTTTCTACCTCTTTACTCGATCTTGACTTTGTGGGTTCATCGGTGGATACTTCATTGCTTACATATCACTGTGGTAAAATTCATATTTTTATACTCATCTATGTCGATAATCTATGTAGATTTCTTACAACACTTACTGCACAACTCAAAAGGAAATTTGCCTTAATAGATCTTGGTGCTCTCGGGTATTTTCTGGGCATTGAAGCATCACGGGATGCTTATGGTCTGCACCTTCGACAAAGCAAGTATATCACATATGTTCTTCATAGGGCATGCATGGTGGGTGCAAAACCTTATTCAGCACCATTTGTTTCAAGCAGAAATTTGGTTGCAGATAGTGAGGAATTCGTTCAAGATGTTACAACATACAGACAAATTGTTGGGGCTTTTTAATATTGCACCCTAACACGACCAAAGATCTCTTATTCCGTGAACCATCTTTGTCAACATCTCCACTCAGCCACTGCTACCCACTGGAATGTTGCGAAATGCATTTTCCGTTATCTTAAAGGAATAGTGGATCATGGGTTGTATTTCACAAAAGGGTCGCTTAAGCTTCAAGCTTACTGTGATTCTGATTGGGCAGGAGATCCCCTTGATCGTCGGTCCACTACAGGCTATGGTGTTTTTCTAGGTCCATGTTTAGTTTCTTGGTGTGCAAAGAAATAAAAAGTTATCTCTCGGTCCAGCACAGAGGCCGAATATAGAGCCTTGGCTATGGTTGTTGCTGAATTACATTGGATTCGAATGCTGCTGAAGGATCTCTGTATACCTCTTCTTTCCCCTCCTATAATTTGGTGTGATAATCAGAGTGCAGTTGTCCTTGCGGCAAATCCAATTTACCATGCTTATACTAAACATATCGATTTCCACTTCATTCGTGATAAAATACAAAATAAAGATGTTCAAATTCATAATATTTCTACCTTTAACCAAGTTGCAGATATTTTTAGAAAAGACCTGGCATCCTCTCGTTTTTAATTTCTAAAGGACAAACTCATGGTTCGTGATCTCCCTATCATTTGGGAGGGGGTGTTAAATATTCAGCATAATCAGGGCCAAATCAAGAGCAACATTCAATGCAGCCAACACATTCAGATCAAGAATGACAGCAATCCCTCAATGATTTACTTCCCTTTGAATAGGAATGCTGAAGATATTGGACATAAATGTGAAAGACAATTGGTCGTTAATACAGAAGATTCCAGCCACAAATAGTTCAATTTACCTTGTATTGCATATTATATTACAGGAAAGCAATTAAAGCTTTTCCCTTGTAAGCTGTCTATAAATCAAAGAAATCCTCACAAGCTAAGTACGTTTTGAACTAGTCTTTTTTGTATTTATTCTTTCACATACCTCTCCCACATAAATGTGACTACTTTCTAAAAGATGGACTTGGTTGTTCTAGTGTAATAAAACCATTCTCTAAGAGAAGAACTTGGTTTTTCTAGTGTAATAGAATCACCTTCCATAGAGCCATCCCTTCTTCCTCTTAGAGACTTTTTCTAAGTATGGGCATTGACATAGGTTAACTTCCTCTTGCCCCTTAGAAACTTTTCTAAGTATGAACATTAATATAGGTCACCTTCCTTGTGATTTCCTCAGTCTTTTAGAATATTTTTTAAGTATAGACTTACCCTTCATGGTTTCTATCAACTACTTAGAAAATTCTCGAAGTATAAGCTTTTTTCATGGCTCTCCTCTTCATACTTAAATTTTTTTATTAAAAATGGTGCACACTCTTACACACAGGTTATCTAGTTTATTACCCGTTATTTTAACCCCTCTTATTATACAATTTTTTTTTTTTGACGAACTCATCATTGTAATCAAGCAATTTTTAGGTCTTTATGGATTAATACCACAACTACTTAGTAGTCACCTAACTTATTGGGTACCACCTGTTATACTATAACTATTGGTCACTTGCCTTGCTAGGCATCACCTGTTATCACTTACAGTAACTATTGGTTACTTTGATTTACTTGGCATTACCAACCACTAATTACCAACCCCCTAGGTTTCTATATCAAATCACCAAACACCTAATTTCTATTTTTTTTAAAGTTGCTAGAAGACAACACAAAAAATAAAAATGTCAAAGGGGAAGCAATTACTCGAAGAAAATAATAGTTAAAAAAGATAACTTAAGTGGATAGTTCTGAAATTAAAAACAAAACTCATAACCAACTGGAGTCTATATTGGTGGTGTGGGGATTTGTCTTAGGGAGGCTCACCTGAAGGTCTTACGTCCATGGCAGCTTATATTAGGCTTACGTCCATAACCATGATCCATACCAGATTGCAGGATAGTGGAGAGCAAATGCAGAGGGCAGGTGGTTGCATTCTGATACAGTCAATGATGGATTAAGTTGGGAACTACCATGTGAAAGTGAGAGACCGTAGATGTTATTAGTATTATATTATCAGTTCTCTCCATCGGGGGGAGCAATCATCTCACAGTATACATCAATTAAAGAATATATAAACTGAGAGCACATTCGATGGACCTTTTCTCCCCCCCAATTTATTTCGAGATGTAGCATAGATACTCTCCCATCCATCAATGTGACAACTACTATAGTATATAATTAATTAATTGGTTGTTGGTCAATGAAATGTATATAACATCAATTGATGGACTTTCTCCTCTCTTTTCTTTTCTCACATGTGGTGACAAGTGTGAATCACTCAAATTAATCATATTTCAATATTCTGGAAATCCTACAAGTTTGTCATGACATTGATTTTCCTTTAAAAAAACACTATTTCTTGTCGCATGCATGTGTGACGATGGGTATATTTCTAGATCTACTATTAAAAATAAGAGAGACTTGCTCATTCAAAAGGGTGTTTGACCCTTGAATAGTTTCACACTTGTGTTCATGAAAAATTCCGCCGTTATGTCATCCCTGTCTACACTCATCACGCGAGTCCAGTCCGTGTAATGAAACGCGGTGTTTTGTTTTCCCCCCTTTATAACGCGGTACACTAACTAACTAAGTAATCAGTGGCTTAATTTTATGCTTTCATATACAATTAATATGAAACCATCTCTCCTTTTTCACATCTACATCCACAACTTTGAGCCCTAACGTTAGGCAGGTGGTTAAGAATAATGATGCATTTTATATTATGGTTTAGTGTTTGTTTATTACAGGGTGTCTTTTAAAATATTTTTTTTTGAGTTAACATATTAAAAGCAAAAAAAAATACTAATCCATTTAATATATTTTAAAATAAATATACTTTTAATAAACAGCCAAAACTACCCTCCTTCAAAACAAAAAGGACACTGATTTTAATCGCAACTATGATATAAAACTCGGTACACCGCGTTGATAAGCTTAATAAATTCCTATGAAAGCCACTCATCACGCGGCGCTGTCTCTTTACAGTGTCCTTACTACACCAGTAGTGAACTCTTTCTATTGTCTGTGTTTCCTTAAATTAATCCCGCCTGCCGATCTTTTTTGTTTTTGTATATATACCCTATATCCAAGCTAGCTAGCTAGCCAATACAAGAGAAGGAGAGGGAGAGAAGATTTGAAAACTCTTACAGGCTCGGCAGCAAGAGGAGGCAGAGAATAATATTGAAGAATCCTATGGCAGAAGGAGGGACTACCTTAGAGTATACTCCCACATGGGTTGTGGCGGTGGTTTGCTCTGTTATCGTTCTTATTTCTCTTATTGTCGAAAGAACCCTCCATTACCTTGGCAAGGTCATCCATCCTCTACACTCTCCCCCTCCCATATACGTACAACTATGTTATGTTATATGTAGCAGTAGTGATCCATTCTTTTAATCGCTATGAATTGTTGTTCATCTTTCTCGCTGCATATACATATATGGAAGAGAATACTCACGCGTTGATCATTCTGATATATATATATATATATATATATATATATATATATATATATATATATATATATATATATTAACGTTTCTATCCGTGGCTGTGTGCAGTTGTTGAAGAGGAAACACCAGAAACCGCTCTTTGAAGCCTTACAGAAAATCAAAGAAGGTAAAACAATAATATTCACATGATTCCTATATATGGGGTGTGTGTGTGTGTGCAGATTGATGTATAGAATTTTGATTTGATGGTGGTGGTGGCGGTGCAGAGTTGATGCTTTTGGGGTTTATATCACTGCTGCTGACAGTGTTCCAGGGAAGAATTAACACTATCTGCATTTCTAAAGCATTGTCAAAAAAAATGCTGCCCTGCAAGGATGAAACCAAAGAAACCACCACCACTGCCCATTTTCAGACTTTCTTCTCCTTCGTTCCCGGTGGGATTTCCCGTCGCCTTTTAGCCGAAGACTCTTCAACTAATTCTTGTCCGGAGGTATCAATCACTCCTATATGTTCATATTTTTGTCATCACTTGTAGTGGGCATCAAAATATACAGCTTTCAAAAGTTGTAATCATATGTAGTATTAATTTGGGTGGAGTGCTTGACAAGGCATCATGGATATGATTCAACATGGCCAACTACGCTCACTTTTTCTCTTTTTCTTTGAGTATATTATCATGTTAAAGGGGACATTAGAAAGGACATGGATAGCTCTACACTAATATAATATAATCAGGTTGAGATATAGATTGTACGTAAAATTGAAAACTAGCATTTTTATTGTTAGTAATATATTAAAGTTCTTGCAGCTAGGGAGACCCTCAGATCTCAACTGAACTCTGAAGATGCTTGATGCTTAATCTGGAATGTAATATTTGGCTTTACTTTTTCTTGTCAGTGAAAGAAAAGAGAGTTGTCGGAAAGACCATGATGACCTATCTGGCACCCTTGTTTGTAACTATTGTAACCTCTTTACAAAATTGGAGTGATTCGGCCTATATTTGCTTCTTCTAATTGCTTATATCTGTTCGGCAGAATTTCATTAGCCATCATGACATCTCTGTAGTGAGTTTAGTTTCGAAATCATGCTCTCTCAAATATTCAGGATTACTAATTGCTCACCATCCCTTAATGGTGTTTGACAGTTGAAACCACATGCAGTTTTAGATGCCTTGCTTAAGCTAATTTGAACATCGCTTGTAATATAGATGTGCTTTGTCCTTTAAAGTATGGATTTAAGCAAGCAGAATTTCTTTTTTGGATAACAGCCTCAAATAAAACAAAGTTTGAAGCACATTTGACAGGATTACGTGAATTCATGTGTCCTGTAATAAGAAAGAATTTGTGACCTTTTTAAGCCATGTGATCCAACGGAAAATTCATATTTACAAGTGCGTGCCTAACATCCTTCCTTTTTTATCACGTTGCAGGGAAAGGTCCCAATGTTATCTACAACTGCATTGCATCATCTTCATATATTTATCTTCGTGCTAGCTTGTGTGCATGTTGTTTTCTGTGCTCTAACCATTCTTTTTGGAAGCGCTCAGGTAACTTCCACAAATTCATTTGCCTTTTTTTCCCTCTAAATTTTGCATTATTTTCTGATCCCTCGTATTGAATACTGTTTGTTAACTGTCGTCGTTTGTGCAGATAAGGCAGTGGAAACATTGGGAGGATTCCATCTCAAAAACGGAACAAGATCCGGAACAAGGTAATGCTTGTTAAAAAGCTTTAGTTTGCTTGTCCTTTTACATGCTTGTTCTCCTGAGAGTTTTGTCATAGTTATACTGACTCGACTTCATACTGAACTGATGCCATTCCTATACTTTTTTCAATAACCAACTCCTCCTTAATTTTGTTGACTTTCTTCTTACATGCTAATGTATTGCAGCTCAAGGTCCAAAACTTACTCATGTTCATGACCATGCTTTTATCAAGTCACGATATCTGGGTTTTGGAAAGAATTCTTACATTCTAGGTTGGGTGGTAAGTCCTTCCACAAGTTCAGATGGTACTAAAACAAATAGAAATCACCAACACCTTGACTTGTTCTCCATTAATATTTTGATGGGAAAAAATTGCTTTACATAAATATTTTTAGTTGAAATGTATCATGTCTGAGGATGAGTTTCCGACTCCAAGAAAAAACTTCCCTACAAGTTTTTCTCTTCAAAAGTGTGAAAATATGCTGCACAAGCAAATTAGAGAATTTATCAAAGCAAATAGCTCTTAGCTGCAAAAGTGTGCCCCTGTATGCATGCAGAATAAATGGCAGTCTTGTGTAGTAAACATTAGTCAGTTGGGGTTAATAAAATTAAACAATCATGTGTTATGAAATTATGATTATATGGCTTTCTTCGTATCAGAAGAATACGTCTCAGAAATGACTCATCCTGCTTTATTTTTCAGCATTCATTTTTCAAGCAGTTCTATGCATCTGTAACAAGATCCGATTACACCACGTTGCGACTGGGATTCATTATGGTGAGTTTAGGACTTTATTCATGCAAATTCCGGTGTTTCTTCCCATTTTTAACATTTTTTCTACAGACTCATTGCAGGGGAAACCTGAAGTTCAATTTTCACAAATACATGATGCGAGCCCTCGAAGCTGACTTTAAGAAAGTTGTTGGAATAAGGTTTGTGATTTTCACATTCTAATCTTAATTTATGCAATGCAAAGTATTTTTTCATGGATAATTACATTACATTCATGCAATTTGAAACTGGTAGTATTTCGTGTTCAGCTTTTTCAAAGAGCATATCATCATTGCATGAAGTAGTTCTTCCGCGCAAATTAAATGCACTAAATTTTGGTTTCATGGCTGCAGTTGGTATCTTTGGCTATTTGTGGTTATCTTCTTGTTTCTGAACATTTCTGGTAAGCTAGTTAATTTTGTTTATCAATAACTAGAGCATCATTTTGCATCTTTTCTATTGAAATCCATTCTTTTAGTAGCAGAGCACACCATTTTTTTTAATGCAGCACAGCAGTGTAGAATTTGGCAATTAGGATAGCTGCTATGAATTGTCCTGTTTTAAAATTAGAATAGAGAAAACCAAGTTCCGAAAAATTTAGATTTCCAAAACTTAAGATGTGTTGATAACAAGCCAAAACCTTTTCTTTTTCTCACTCTTAAAGATTGCCTTATAAGTTTTGCTGATTAAAATCAATTTAAGCTGAAGCCATATTCTCTGTTTCCATCCTTTCCTGCTGTATGAAAATCATCACGTAACATAGACGGTTGTGTTAAAATCCAATATTTTTGCTATGCAGGTTGGCATGCATATTTCTGGATTGCATTCATACCCTTCATTGTAAGCAGTCCAATCCTATATTTTTGCTTTTATTATTCATGAAAGAAGTTAGAGAATTTAATTAATTTTTATTTTTTTATGGTGGTGCACTTTTTGCAGCTTCTACTAGCCGTGGGTACTAAGTTGGAGCATGTGATTATCCAACTGGCCCATGAGGTTGCCGAGAAACATGTAGCAGTTCAAGGGGATTTGGTTGTTCGACCTTCAGATGATCACTTCTGGTTCAACAAGCCTAAAATTGTTCTCATTTTGATCCACATCATTTTATTCCAAAACTCTTTCGAACTGGCTTTTTTCTTCTGGATATGGGTACAGACAGCACCAGTACACTGCACTTCCAAACAACATTCAGCAAATTACTACATGAATATATGACATTTCTCACTGATTATTACAGGTGCAATATGGTTTTGACTCCTGCATAATGGGACAAGTTGGTTATATTATTCCAAGACTTGTTATAGGGTAAATTCACATTCAAGTCTATCGTGTATTCTGCCCTATATATCGATGCACAAGTTCTAATTACATGCTTTGTTTCAATGTCAATCCCATCTATTAGGGCATTCATTCAGTTCCTCTGCAGTTACAGTACCCTACCACTCTATGCAATTGTGACTCAAGTAAGTTGGAGTTGTGGTGCCTATCTGTCTTGTGTAAATATCCAGGACGTATGACACTTAAAGTGTGATTCTATTTGTTTTTTTGTAATGTAGATGGGAAGTTCATATAACAGGGCAATATTTGAAGAGTATATTCAAGAAGGGCTTGTGGGTTGGGCTAAGCAAGCAAAGAAGAAGGCCGTGTTGAGAAAGGCTGCAAATGAGTCTAGCCATAATCAAGCAAATCCCAGAGAGGAATCTCCTCTGATTCAGATGGCTAAAGCTGGATCCAAGGAAACTGTAATGGAAGAGAACAAATCAGGAGAGATTGTACATGGAACTGTCTCCTCCGGAACTAAATGAACTACGTACCTTGGAAGTCACACAAGAATCAATATACTTGACAGCTCTTTAATATATAGGAGTACAGACGTTGATAGAGCTGGTTGTGTACATCTTGGAAAGGGTTACAAAACGTTTCGCGCCTGGAGCTTGGAACTTGGTTTTACCAACCAAAATTTACATTAAAGTTCCAAATGAAGAGGCGTAGTAGAGTATTTAAGTTTTTTTTTTTCACCCATAAAAGTTTTAAGACACAGATGCTAAAGGATATCTTCTCTTAGCTTGGCTTCCACTGCCTAGTCTCAAGTCGATCATAATGAAGAGACAAAATGAGCGAGGAGGATAAACATCTAGAGGCTAGAAACATGAAAGTGGTTCCAATGGAAATTTCATCTCAGTTATATTAATATTACATGAGCTAGACAAAAGCATTAATGATCCAAAAGATTCACACTTCAGTTGGGACTTTACATTAGAGAACATAATCTGCAACTGGCCGCATTACTTCCTCTTCTCATAACACATTTCTTCTCCCACCATCAATTCCCCAGCAAGATAAATTCAAAAAACCTATAATATTCAACTCACCATCAATTCCACAACAAGATAAATTCAAAAAACCTATAATATTCAACTCCCGAGATACTGGAGACAGAAGCTAAAAATCACCATTCTCAGCTTTCTCTCTAGTTCTTATTTATGCTTGCTCCTGTGGCCATGATTAATTGTTTGTTTAGAGAAAATTAGGAATCATGAACAACTTAGGAAAGATTTATATTTCTCCATTCTAATTTTACATGTATAAATACAAGTTTTGTGCAATAAAGAAAGTAGAACAGCATTGACATAAAAATTATCCCTAAAATTGACATGGTATCGGAGCCACTGATCCAAACCTAAACCCTTCTCAAAACACATTCAACCCATGGCAGAACCGAACCCACAAAACCATACTCAGATTGAAACTACAAATTCCAAAACCAACACCCAAACCAACTCAACCCAAAACCATGACCTACCAATTGCCATCCCTGGAATCAAACTTAATGGCCAGAATTATGAACTATGGTCACAGATCATGGAGATGTTCATCTTCGGCCGAGACAAACTTCGATTAATTACTGGGGAAATCAGACAACCACCACCCACTAACCCAACCTACAATAAATGGAGAACAGAAAATGCAATCATCAAAGGTTGGATTATCAATTCCCTAAACCTAGATTTAATTGGAAATTTTATCAGGTTTCCTATTGCAAAAGAGGTGTGGGATGTTATTGCCACAACCTACTTCGATGGAGGAGATAATGTTCAGGTATATGATCTAAAACGAAAGGTCAGTCGAACCACACAAGGAAGAGGTTCCTTGGAAGACTACTACATTGGCTTACAATCCCTCTGGTGTGAGATTGACTACAATGTTATGGAGTGGATTATTTGTAATACTAATTTAGGGAATTTCAATGTAAGGCTCTCGGAATTGATTCTGGTATTTCGAGGAACCAGGACCTCCAGTTGAGAAATCTCAATTTGGTGAAAATAGGGTTATCCTTTCCTTAATTCTCTTAGCCTTTAAATAGGCATTACAAAATAACGTCCATAATTAATACCCATTTTCCTTACTAACGTCTCTACAGACTTAACTACCTATTAAACATACAGTAATTGAAATAACGTAACTGAAGTAACATAACTGACCCTAGCTCTGTTACTATAACAGACCCTTATTAACTGAATAATTGAAATAAAACCCATGACTATCACAATTTGCTTATTACTCCCTCGTTACATAGCCACCTGGCATTAGGCATGTAACAAAATCCCTTCCTTAGAAAAGCTCATCCACGAGCTCTGGATAATTTCGCCTCAGCTCGTCGGCGTCCACCCATGTGGCGTCGTCCTTGTCTGCCCCCTTCCATTGGATCAATAGATCTACCCCAGCTCGGCTCCCTTTCTTCTTTAGTCTTCTTTCCAGTATCAGTTCAGGTTCTGGGGATAAGGTTCCATTTTCCATCACTGTCGGCAGCCTAGGGTTAGGGTTTACCCGGTCCCCAATCTTCTTCTTGAGGCAGGATACGTGAAACACGGGGTATATTTTCGATTCCTTTGGGAGATCCAGTTTATAGGCAACCGTACCCATTTTTTTGGAGGATTTGAAAAGGTCCATA
The DNA here is from genome assembly GCA_015731905.1 of Salix dunnii. Lineage (NCBI taxonomy): Eukaryota > Viridiplantae > Streptophyta > Magnoliopsida > Malpighiales > Salicaceae > Salix > Salix dunnii. Next base: position 514,343 of record CM027675.1, on the reverse strand, counting down.
ATATCTCGGGGATAATTTCAAACTCTTCCTCATAGCTACCGTGACCTGCCGGTAAGGTCGTAACCTCAGGTAAACCCACTCTCCCACTTCGAATTCTCTTTCTGTCCTTTTTCGATCTGCAAAGTTCTTCATTCTTGTTTGGGTTTCTTGTAGGTTTTCTCGGGCTAGCTTCAAGATGTGTTCTCTACTTTTCAACTCATCATCTACAGCTTGGACTGCCGTAGTGCCTGGCTTGTAAGGCAAAAGGCGAGGAGGAGTTTGGCCATAGACCAATTCGAAGGGTGTAAATCCAGTAGAGGAGTGTTCAGACGTGTTGTACGCCCACTCAGCTAGGGCTATCCAACTCACCCAGTCCTTCGGCCGGTCACTGGTGAAGCATCGCAGGTAACCTTCCAACCATTTATTCACCACTTCTGTCTGCCCATCTGTCTCCGGATGATATGCTGTGCTCATCATCAACTTGGTTCCACTTAATTGGAAAATTTCTTGCCAGAATTTGATTGTAAATACTGCATCTCTATCACTTATTATGCTTTGAGGTATGCCGTGTAGTCTGAATATGTTATCCATGAATGATCTTGCGACTGTTTGTGCTGTATATGGATGTGCTAATGGTATAAAATGACTGTATTTGCTCATTCGGTCTACCACCACCATGATGACACTGTATCCCTTAGACATAGGCAATCCTTCTATGAAATCCATGCTGATGTCTGTCCAAACCTTGTTGGGTATTTGTAAAGGCTGTAACAATCCAGCCGGTTTAATATTGTCTGTTTTGTTCCTCTGACAAACCTCGCACTCCTTGATGAACCTCCTAATGTCCTTCCTCATTCCTGACCAGTAAAACTCCTTCTTGAGCCTACTATGGGTTTTTTGCGACCCAGTATGCCCTCCTACAGGGCTGCTATGAAAATGGTTCATGATCTGCTCTTGCTGCTCCTTAAGGGTACCCAAGTGAAGCCTCCCTTTAGAGAATAAGAAACCTCCTCTGTGTTGATATTTAAGGGGGTCAAGTGCCCCTGTTTGGTGCTGTTTGAGTAGATGGTCCAGTTGAGGATCTTGTGTGTAATTTTGCTGGATAGTCTCCCACCAAGAACCTTTCACTATACTGAGTGCCTTAACCTCTCCTTGAATGGGATTGGTCAGCTTGTCAACCCCTTCTTCTTGCCCTGGTATCCTGGAAAGGGCATCAGCTGCCTTGTTTGCCTTGCCACTCCGGTATTCCACAGTGAAATCAAAGCCTAACAGCTTTGTTATCCACCTTTGCTGAAAAGGGGTTCCCACCTTTTGTTCCAGCAGGTGCTTTAAAGCTTGCTGGTCAGTCCGTATGATGAATCTATATCCCAGCAAGTAGTGTCTCCATTTCTGTACTGCCAAGACAAGGGCCAGGAATTCCTTTTCGTAAGTAGATAAAAATAGATTTTTACCTCTTAAGGCTTGGCTTAGGTAAGCCAAGGGTCTCCCCTCCTGCATAAGAACAGCTCCTAGGGCATCCTTTGAGGCATCACATTCTACCACAAAAGTTTTAGAAAAATCAGGAAGAGCTAGGACAGGGGGAGTTACCATGGCTGTCTTTAGCTCGATGAAAGCCTCGGTAGCTTTTTCATCCCATTGAAAAGCATTTTTTTTTAGCAATGTTGTTAGGGGGGCTGCTATACCTCCATAGCCCTTCACAAACCTCCTATAATATCCTGTTAGTCCTAAAAATCCCCTTAAGGCTTTAGGATTTTTAGGTTCAGGCCATTCCAGCATAGCTGAAATTTTTATTGGATCTGCCTTGACTCCTTCTTTGGAAATTAGGTGGCCTAAATACTCCACTTCCCGACATCCAAAAACACATTTAGATTCCTTAGCATACAATTGATGAAGCATTAAAACTTCTAGGACAGAATGCAAATGTCCTGCATGCTCTTCCATTGTCCTGCTGTACACTAGAATATCATCAAAAAATACTAAAACAAACTTTCTGAGATAAGGTCTAAATATGCCATTCATTAACCCTTGGAAGGTGGATGGGGCATTTGTGAGGCCGAAAGGCATAACTAAAAATTCATAGTGCCCTTCATGAGTACAAAAGGCAGTCTTTTGTACATCTTCAGGTCTCATCCTTATTTGATGATATCCTGACCTTAAATCCAACTTTGAAAAATATTCTGCACCATTCAATTCATCCAATAATTCAGTAATATTGGGGATGGGAAACTTAGCTTTAATTGTGTCTTTGTTGAGAGCTCGGTAGTCGATGCACATCCTCCAACCCCTATCAGCTTTCCTTACCAGCAAGACTGGTGATGCATAGGGACTTTGACTGGGTTAGATGATTCCAGCCCTTAACATCTCTTTGACCAGCCTCTCTATCTCTTCTTTTTAGTAATAGAGGTACCGATAGGGTCTAGCATTTGTTGGCTTGGCAGTTTCATACAAATGTATTTGGTGGTCATGACTTCTAGGGGGTGGTAGCCCTTTAGGTTCCTGGAATACTGCTTTGAACTTGTGTAAAAGAGCTTGGATGGGAGGCTCTTGGATTGTTCTTCCCTTTCCACCTTCAACCTTCATTAGCTGCAGCCATATCCCTCTGCCTTCTGTAAGATTACACTTGCTTAGATTCTGTTTTTCCTCAATATCTCTCTCTGGTTTTCTCAAACCTTGTAAGGAGAACTCCTCTCCACCCTTAACAAAACTCAAACTTAGGTCTGAAAAGTTCCGCCTAATGGTTCCCAGGCTGCTCAACCAATCCACACCTAGCACTACATCACAGCCCCCTAGAGTTAGTACAAACAAGTTGGTTATAATGTTGTACCTTTGCATCTCTATTGTTACCACTTTACATAACCATGGCAGGGAAGTATATCACCATTGGCAACCTGGACAGTCAGGTTACTTTCTTCTACTGCCAAGTTCACCCTCCTGGCTACCTTTACATCAACAAAGCTATGGGTGCTCCCAGTATCAATAAGGATTAGGACTGATATCTTGCCAATTTTTCCCACTAACCTCATGGTTCTTGGGGAAGGGGCCCCTGCGAGGGCATGTAAGGAAATCCCTAGCAATTCAGCCTTCGGCACTTCAGATTCTGCCTCTGTCTGATTGGTAAGCTCTTCTTCTTCTTCTTCTTCAAACTCCATTCCTTCTAATACATACAGTCGTGGCCTGTTACACCTGTGCCCCACTTGATATTTTTCATCACAAAAGTAACATAGTCCTTTCTCCCTCCGTTCTTGCATTTGGTTTGGGCTTATTCTTCTGACAGGGTATAGGTTTCTTCTATTGAATCCAGGTGCAGTTCTTTGGGGTGCTGGCAGCCTAAGGACTGGAGGTGGGGGTGGTAGTCTGGTGACAGGATTTTGGATTGGTATTTTGGGTGGTGTTTTAAATGTGGAATTGTAATGGTTATTGGGTGTTTGGTTATTTCGGTAGGGGTATTGTTTTCTGATAACTTCTTCCTCTTGCAGGCGTGCCAAACCAAAAACAGCTGCTAGAGTGCTGGGTTTGAACATGGTGATGGTGATTCGTAGCTCATCCTTCAAGCCGCTTAAAAAGGTGCTGATGCGAAACTCCTCGCTCAAGCCACTAATTTTGTTAGACAAACTCTCAAATTCAGTTTGGTAATCCTCCACACTCCCTTTTTGTCTTAACTTAGTAAATGCACCTATTGGATCTTCATAGGCTGAAGGTCCAAATCTGATGCGTATAGCCTCCTTAAACTCCTCCCATGATGTTGCTGGACTAGACTCCTTCAGCCAATAATACCAAGTGAGTGCCTTTCCTTCCATGTGGAAGGAAGCAATTTCTAGTTTCTGATTATCTGGAGTCTCAAAATAATTGAAAAATTGTTGTGCCTTCAGGATCCATTCACTGGGCTCACCCCCATCAAAACGAGGGAAATCCAGTCGTAGAGATCGAGCTTGAATTCCTCCATGATGTCCTTCAAAAAGAGGATTAGCCTGAATCCTTGTATCTTGAGAAGTGCCTTCTCCTGAGTTCCTTCGGCTGGTGGCCTGTGCTAAGGTGTCATAATTTGATGCCAAGTTATTGAGCTGCTGGAGTATTCTTTCCATAAGCAACCCCTGCTTAGCTTGTTCTTCTGTCAATACTGTAGATACTCCTTGTAATTGTTTAACTGCTTCAGATAGTTGGGACATTCGAGTGTTTTCAGCCATGGTCGCTGGAAAGGGGCTCTGATACCACTTGTTATGGAGTGGATTATTTGTAATACTAATTTAGGGAATTTCAATGTAAGGCTCTCGGAATTAATTCTGGTATTTCGAGGAACCAGGACCTCCAGTTGAGAAATCTCAATTTGGTGAAAATAGGGTTATCCTTTCCTTAATTCTCTTAGCCTTTAAATAGGCATTACAAAATAACGTCCATAATTAATACCCATTTTCCTTACTAACGTCTCTACAGACTTAACTACCCATTAAACATACAGTAATTGAAATAACGTAACTGAAGTAACATAACTGACCCTAGCTCTGTTACTATAACAGACCCTTATTAACTGAATAATTGAAATAAAACCCATGACTATCACAATTTGCTTATTACTCCCTCGTTACATAGCCACCTGGCATTAGGCTTGTAACATACAAACGCCCAAATCTCATGGCATATGAAGAGGACATACATAAATAAAACAAAGTAATTCAAGAAGATCGAATTTATACCTTTTTGGATGATTTGGATGATTAATTTGATCAGACCAGCCGAGATATTCTTCAACAGACCCCTCTACCATCGATTGAGCAAGCCTTCGCTCAGGTAAGAAGAAAAAATAACAGACACGCGATGATGATGGACGATGGAGATGGCCTGAGTCTGCTAATGAAAGGCAGAGACAGGCAATGGGGAGAGATGAGAAGGGGACGATTAGGACAAAAAGACGAAAGAGCTTTGACAGGTGGGGAGAACGACAGGTCGGCTAAAGGTTGGGAGAATTTTAAAGGCCTCACCTTTACGGGCCCAAGCAAACGGGCCGAACCTAGTGGAAGCCCATATAGACCATCCTTCAGCCCATCATTCTCTAAACAGGCCCCATGAGCCAGGCCTGGACCACATGGGTTGAATCCCAGCAGATAAACTTTTCCTAGACAGAAAACCTAGGAGAGCGGGTGTATTCATTGTGGTGGAAATAAACACACCAATGACATGTTTTCAGTTACACGGGTATCCTAAGTGGTGGTATAAACTGAAAGAAAAAAAGGATGTACAGAATGGTCATGTAACATTTGTTTCTAAAATCGATTTGAATACACTTGTGCCACTCGATAGTCAACCTCATTTTTTTACTAAAGACCTAGGTATTTTTGATTCCACAAACCTAGTATCCAATGGTGAACATAAAAACCATTGGATTATTGATTCAGGAGCAACAAATCACATGACCTATGAGTATAAAAACTTTAAAACAAAGTCAATTTCTCAACGAAAGGTCATATCAAATGCTAGCGGTGATACATATTTGGTAACATGGGGAGGAACAGTGGAATTAACAACCACATTCACTCTCGCTATTAATCTTTTTGTTCCTTCACTCTCCACTAAATTACTATCAGTAGGTCAAATAGCAGAAGATTTAAACTGTTGTGTACTGATGTACTCCTCATTTTTTTTGTTTTAAGATGTTCTCACGAAGAAGATTTTTTATTGTAGTATTAAGAGAGGAGGGTTATATTATGTGGACGATCTGGACCTTGGAAAGGTTCACTCTGGTAAATCATCACAACGGCAAGGATAAGACATTTGGATATGGCATTACTAGTTAGGACACCCATCATTCAACTATCTACAATATTTATTCCCTATTTTATTTAAAAATGTATTGCACTCAAATTTCAAATGCAAGGCTTGTATCTTGGGTAAAAGTCATTGAACAAATTACCCAATCAGTTATAATAAATGCAATGCACCATTTGAGATTATTCACTCTGACTTATGGGACCCTGCACCTGTTGTGACTACTGTTGACTTTAAATGGTTTGTCACCTTTATTGATGACTGTACAAGGGTTTCTTGGGTATATGTAGTGAAACACAAGAAAGATGTTCTATCAATTTTTTAGAAATTTATCACCCTTATACAAACTTAGTTTTCCATGAGCATTAAAACTCTTCGATCTGATAATGAGAGAAAATATGTTAGCCACAAATTTAGACAATTCTATGACAGCAAGGGGATTATACATGAAACTACTTGTCCATATACTCCTCAGCAGAATCGAGTTTCTGAACGGAAAAATAGACACATACTAGAGACAATACAAACCATTATGATAGCTGCACATATGCCTCAACAATATTGGTCTGATGCAGTGACAACATTTGTGTATCTTCTCAATCGCATGTCATCCCGAGTAATTGAGTTTCAAACACCACTTCAGACTTTGGAACAGTATGTTAAACTACCTTAAGCACTCCATATACCTCCAAAGGTATTTGGTTGTATCGCATTTACACATGTTCAAAAATATCAACGATTTAAGTTGGATCCATGTGTTGTTCGTTGTGTGCTTCTTGGTTATGATTTTTATACAAAATGATATCGTTGTTACGATCCTCTTTCTCAAAAACTCTATGTTACTATGGATGTAACCTTTCTTAAAACTGAATATTTTTTCATTGAATCATTCCCATCTGTTCTTCAGGGGGAGAATAGACATAAACAACAAATATGGGATTGGGTTCATCCTGACCATACAACATCTGAGCAAATTATCGACCACGCAGACGTACATACTCAGGTCACATCAAATAACCCCTTCTCCAGCATACCATAAGACCAAAATCAAAATCATGAAGACAATCCCAACACTACAACTGAGGTAAGATTTCCCAACTCTCTTACATTACTTGATTCTATGACATACAGTTTACCTCACAGGCATAATCGAGGAATAGCTATAATCGGTACTCTCCAGAAATAGAAGGAAGGAAGTCAAAATACTCCGTTGCAAGTTTTACCTCAGCCAACAACATATCAAATAAAGCAAAAGTATTCATGGGCAAAGTATCTTCAGAACAGGTCCCATGAAATATTAAATAAGTAATATTGAATGAGCATTGGAAGATAGCTATCTATGATGAAATGAAGGCTCTCTAGAATAATAATACATGACAATTAACTACATTGCCAGATGGGAAAAAAACAGTTAGATGCAAAATGGGTGTTTACTTTGAAATATAAAGTAGATGGGACAGTAGAAAGATACAAGGTGAGACTAGTAGCTAAAGGATACACTCAGACATACGACAAAGACTATCAGGAAACGTTCTCACCAGTAGCCAAACTAAACACTATTCGGATACTATTGTCACTTACAGCAAACCTAGACTGGCCTTTACATCAATTTGATGTAAGAAAGGCATTTCTTCATGGAGAACTAGAGGAGGAATTATATATGGATATTTTCCTCTTGATTTTATTGGGATTAAGGAAAATATGGTGTGCAGGCTTACAAAAATCACTTTATGGACTAAAACAATCTCTTAGAGCATGGTTTGGAAAGTTTAGTCTAGCAATGCGAAAAAATAGATTCAATCAGAGCAACTCAGATCATCCACTATTTTTGAAAAGGAAGGGGGGGGATTGTAGCCTTGATTATTTATGTTAATGATATGATAGTCACAGGAGATGATGAAAAAGGAATTGCAAAGTTACAGAAGTATCTAGCAAGTGAATTCGAAATGAAGGACCATGGTAGGTTAAAGTATTTCTTGGGCATAGAAGTATACAGACCAAAACGAGGTATATTTCTCTCACAGAGAAAATATGTATTAAACTTATTGGCTGAGACAAGTATGTTGGAATGCAAACTTGCGGATACACCAGTCATACAAAATCATTGTTTAGCGGATTATCCAGATCAGGTTCCTACAAATAAAGAACGTTATCAGAAATTGGTGGGAAAACTCATCTACCTTTCACATACACGTCCGGATATCACATATGCTGTCAGTCTAGCCAGCCAATTCATGCATAACCCAAGTGAAGTACATAAGGAGGCAACATTGCGAATACTAAGATACTTAAAATCCTCTCCGGGAAGAGGAATTCTTTTTTTTCAAAAAATAATCGCCTCGACATCATTGGTTATACTAATATAGACTAGGCATGAAGTTTGACTAACAAAAAATCTACTTCAGGATACCTTACCTTCATTGGAGGAAATTTGGTGACCTGGAAAAGTAAGAAACAAAATGTTGTCACCCTATCGAGTGCTGAAGCAGAATTGAGAGGAATGACTAAAGGGTTATGTGAAATGCTATGGATAAAAGGGATACTTAAGGAGCTAGGTTATCCGCTGAAGACTTATATTAAAGTGTATTGTGACAACAAAGCCACAACTATCATTGCTAATAATCCAGTTCAACATGATCAAACTAAGCACATGGAAGTAGATAAACATTTCATCAAACATAAACTTGAATGAGAAGGTTGTGATCTTTCCGTTTGTTAAATCTGAAGATTAATTTGCAGATATACTTACTAAAGTAGTGTCAAGTAAAATATTTCATTTTTCTCTCAACAAGTTAGGCATACGAGATATCTTTGCACCAGCTTGAGGGGGAGGGTGGCCAGGATTAATTGTTTGTTTAGGGAAAACTAGGAATCATGAACAAGTTAGGAAAGATTTATATTTCTCCATTCTAGAATAGGATAATTGTGCATGTATAAATACAAGTTCTGTGCAATAAAGAAAGTAGAATAGAATTGACATAAAAATTATCCCTAAAATTGACAGCACCATTATGATTCTGCTCAGGTTTTGCCTTCATTTATTATTACTTGCTGCAAGTAACTTGATTGACATCCACTGACTTGCGTTTTCCTAAGAAAATCAAAGATACATTCAACATTATGGTCAAAGCACGTGGAAGATGAGAATGCTTTAAGGAATGGAGTTAAGGTATCCGATATATGATTTTACAGAATCCAAACTAAATCAAATAAATCGGGAAGGTGAACTGATATGAAGAATTACATGGAAATGAAGAAGGGAGTTAATCAGTGCATTTGTGCATTTCAATGAGATACAGAAACCATCAAGATTATCAACCACGGGGACCTTCTCATCATCATCAATCTACCAGGCACAGCAATTCAAGAAGGAAATAAATATGGAGCACAAAAACATAACCAGAAGACAATCAGCACAGGTAGTAAGTTGATGCCAAATGCGAACTATAATTATTAAATTCATTGAAATCACAGTGAATAAGACCATGTTCTGCACAGCAAGTAACAAAGCCAAGTATCATTTCAAAACTCTTTTCAGATTTTTCAATTGCCTCACCTTGACACTGATCATACGAAAACAATAAAAAATAGGGGGAAAAAAAGCATTTCTTGAGCACTAACAGAACACAAATTGTTCATTTTGTAAACCTCAAAACATTACATTTGACAAAGAAAGCGAAATACTCACAGTGGTTAACCTTGAACAAGTGATGTAATCACACAGTGCCTATCACAATCCACAGCTTTGGGAACGGGAAACCCATGCTCCTTCAATGCCTAGAAAACCAATAAGCAAAAGTTTCACCACAAACCACTTTTGTAAATTTGAATAAAAGACAACAGTAACAGAAAAGGCAACCTTTATAGATGCGAATTCTTTCAGCGTAGCGAATGTTGACAAGTATATCCAATCACAACTAGGCAGGAGCCTCAAATAACCCCCCTTGTACTTTAAAGCTCTTATAAAATCTTTCTGCCAAGCCCACGTAGCCTCATTGCCAAACAGTATCATCCTCTATAGCAACCTCATAAATATCATATTCTTTGTCAATCCGTATTTAAATATCAAATGCTTGAAAGATTGTAGAGAAGCACATGCTTGACAGCAGTAAACAATAATTATACTTAAAGATGACATTACAAATTTGAAATCAGCAGCATCTATCACAACAGCATGGCAAGAGCAATGCAAATATCCTGCTAAGAATTCCGCCAAATCCAAGGCCACCAATATCACTGCTAGATATGCAAAACAATGAAGTCAATCACTGCACAGATTTTATCATTTCTAATTCAAACCTTCATGCACTAATTGATAAAACCATCCCAAACTTCACCAGTAATCCCTACAAGAACAAGAACCATCTCTAAAATGGTGAAAGCGGCTGCAGTCCCTCACAACAACGTCTCTTTCAAAAACCTTGGATATTAGTTTGATTGCAAAATGACAATCTGTGCATACTCTTAAATTCTTCATAATCCTAATCGGGGTCCCTGGTATTGTATTGATGAGCATAAAAGCAATTGCAATCTTCTCGCTATGATAAAACAAAGCACTTTCCTTTTCTTCCTCTTCAATGTCTGCAAGCACATTTGCCGTGTGAGGCACATAGCCTGCCAATCTCAACTTCTTGGCTATCTCCACTAGCATTTTATATATTGCCTCGCTTTGAGGATGAGTCCTATCACCCATAACAAATTCATGGACATGATTTCCCAACTCCACAAGGCTATACCCTGGAGTTTTTCTAACTCCTTCACTAAGCATTGTCCTTCTGACCTCATCCACATCTGACCAACGCTGCTCAGATGCATACAGGTTGGAGAGTAGCACATAATCTCCACTGTCTTTAGGCTCCAACTGTACGAGTCGGGCTCTTGCAAATGCTCCTAAGCCTAAATGCCCATGTATTGTGCAAGCCCCTAACAAGGTCCTCCAAACAACAGCATTAGGCTGCAGTGGCATATCCTGAATATAATCATATGCTTCTTTCAACAAGCCTGCTCTACCTAGCAAATCAACCATGCAGCCATAGTGCTCTATTCTAGGCACAATATCATATTGCTCCTTCATCCTTGTGAAGTATTCAAACCCCTCATTAACTATACCGCAATGACTGCAAGCATATAAGACCCCAACAAAAGTGATCTCACTAGGCACCAACCCCTCTCTCTCCATATCCTTGAAATGCTCAAGAGCTTCTTTACCGAATCCATTAACAGCCAATCCAACAATCAAAGAAGTCCAAGAAACCACATTCCTCTCGATCCCGATCTCATCAAAAATCCTGCGTGCTTCACTAATGGTTCCGCACTTTGCATAAAGGTCCAGAAGGGCATTATTAGCATGCAGGTTTTTGTTAAGACCAACTTTCACAATATACACATGAGCCCTCCTGCCCAAGGCCAATGTTGCAAGATCAGCACAGGCAGACAGCAGGCTAACCATAGTGAATCCGTCCGGCTCAACACCTTCAGAACCCATTCTCTTATAAAGTGTTAAAACCTCATTGGGTTTCCCGTTAAGAGCAAACCCATTAATCACAGAATTCCAAGCCACAATATCCTTATCGGGCATTAATTCAAATACTTTGTATCCACTCTCGAACTGGCCACAAGCAGCATACATGTGAAGCAAACTGTTTTGAACAAACAACAATGATTCGAACCCATTTTTTGTAACAAGGGAATGTATCTTTTCACCCACTTTAACATCGACCACCTTAGACACAGCCTTCAAAAGAAAAGGATATGTGTGTGTGTCAGGTTTCAGTTGCATGTGGTGGTACAATTCAATGGCTGGTTTTGGATTTTCACTCTCAGCATAGCCTCGAATCATGGTATTCCATGTGAAAACGTTTGGGCTTTGGATTTGGGTAAAAATATTGTGTGCATAGTTCATAGGGACTGAAAGGGAAACAGAAGTGTATATAAGGTGCTTGCCCATGTCTGAGTTGGTTACTGGGATGCCATGTCTGATAGAGAAGGCATGGATTTGTTTCAATTTGAACTTGGAACAAATCTGCAAAAGGGCAATGCATTTTCGGACAATGTAAAGTGTTCGGTTATCTGTTCTACTCATCTTTGCATGTCGCTTACTTCGTTAGCTTCTGCTAGAAAATGTAATGACTGAAAGCATGGAAGAAGACAAAACAACGACACTTCTCTAAGTTCTGAACACTAAAAACGGTTTGCAATGTGTTTTGGACAGCCTTTGAAATGAATTGATTTTTCTTTGGGGAAAATTACATTTGATTAATTTTTTATCCATCGAGATCAAATTAGAGGAGATTCGATGTATTTTTCTCCTCTCTTTTTTACGTTGACTTGACTTTCAATAATTGTTATCTCTAGGGTTTTAAAAAATTCTTCTTTTCAACTAGTACAAACAAATATAACATAAATTATTTATAGAAATATAATATTTTGATGAGAGTTGCAGGTCTATTCATGATTCATGTGTGAATATCTAACTCCTAAAAGACATAATTAATATCTTTTAAATTCGAATGCCTTTGCTTTTTAAGAGTTTGAAGAAAAATACATGAAACTCAAGGCCGTGTTTTATACATCCAAGAGCGCAGCATTCCGAATACGCAGTGAGTGTAGCGTTTCAAAACTTAAGGCCGTGTTTTATAATCTTACAGTGAAGTTGCATTGCTACCTTCTAGAGCTTGCCGTTGTCAAGCAACGTCAAAAGTGGATCAAATGTGCCATCTTCAGCCATGATACCTTCCTTCTCCATCCAATCTAATAAGCCAAAATGCATCGAGACACATCATAAGCATCTTCGTCTCTTTCACGTTTGGCATACATGACCAACAATGCGCTACCAGCATAAACATTCGGTTCGTAACCGATCTTCACAGTCAAGGAACGCACTTGTTATCCAAAATCATATCGAGATGCATCAGCTTGAAAGCCGCGTCTTTTCATTGATTTTAGAAAATCCCAAGCAGCTCTCAAGTCTCCAGAACCTACACAGGCAGTGATCATGGTGTTCCAGGTAATGGTATCTTTGTGGGGCATTTCGCCAAACAGGTTTGCATGCAATTTGTAAGTCTCCGAAGTTGTACTTTGAATATCGGCTGAGGATTTTTTGGCGATGTACCAGTGAGAAAAAAATTCTGATTTGACTGCCTGGCAATGGATATGAAAACGCTGTGCAGAGCATGCCCTGACCTCTCGATCTCTGAAATCAACGGCCTCATCCATTCTCTCTGTCACTGTGACAAGGCTTGGCTGGTGTTGGCTAAATGCAAAGCAGCAAAGGTATAGTACAGGCAAGCTGTTGTTTAAGCGCCACGACACCGGCCATGACCAAATACAAGTGAATTTGACTACGTCGCCCCTGTTCTCTGTAGCCTCATAGCCTTTCCTTTCCTATCTGTGGATGGGATCGTTGCTACTCTTCCAAGGACCCGTTAGGGAACGCTCGCACACCTGCGGTGCATCCCAGGTGCAGCGCCACGTTTAGCCTTGCAATGCAATCTATAACTATCCTTGATCCACCTTAACTATCAATTGAAACTAAACTAAATCCCTTTTCTAAATAGTCTTTATGTGTTGAACAAGAAAATCCATTACCATATCTAAAAATCAACTTCAGATGAGATCGCAACACCGATTTTGGCAAGGAAAATACTGGCAAACGTATCTCATAATAATTCAATTGAAAAGGTGTATAACATAATTTGCAAAAGGTCACATCTTTCTCTTTTTTATATCAGAAGCTCCCATCACCGTTTTCCTCTTTCCCTACTAGTAAAAAAAATATATATGATATTCTATTCCAACATATTGAAAAAAGGACGAAATCAATACTGCGCTCTCAGCTTTCCTTCTACTTATTTTCACATGCCGCTTACATTATGAATACACTTCGAGGTTCTCCACTTTTTTCTAAGGTGTTCCACGCAGAGAAGTTGGTGAAAATGATCTCTTTAGGATAGTGTTGCTGCAAACAGCTTAATGACACTGTGTCGCATATTTCACCAGCTGCACAATTGTTTCTGAATTCGGGAACTTTGGGAGGATTTGCCACCCTTGTCTTTGTAAGAGTTTCTGGATGCAAAACTCCTCCGGCCCCCCCGAGCTGCTGCTACGGCACATTTTCTCTGCTTGTTTAGACTCTTGTTCAGTTCAGCATCATTTTCAATTGCACTTTGATTATCTTCTTCCTGGAAAATGAAATTACTGAGTTTTGCACATAAGAAAGTAGGATAAATGTCAAGAGATATCATGTTATAAAGCAGCGCAAACAGCATGGCACTAAATATTTACAATGACGAGCAACAGACAAGCTAGAGACCAAGATATAGAACATGATAATAAATGTAGTTACATACACCAGCGCAAATTACCCAACCAACACAGCTAAAGGATGAATACTACATTTCCAAATTGCCTAAGTTGGCATCACAACATAAGACATTTTTCTTTGGGGGGCATTTGTAAAGAGATGAGAAGGAATAGAGCTATTATTAATTTAGTGTGTTAAGCATCCCCCACAATATAGGTCGAGAGAAGGAAAATGTGATGCAGAAGAACAAGTGTTTAGTAAGATACTTAGGAAGTATCATAAAGATGCAATCAAGCTGGATCCACAGGCTCAACATCATGAGCCAGTAAGCTTTTGGACATGGATCGATACAAAGCCCCAAGTAACACTGCAATCCAAACCCCCCAAAAATGCATGTTCATGTAACATGTCAGACTAAATTAAAAAAAAAAAAAAAAATCAGCAGCTGGAGCAAGCAATAATTGAAAAATGTACCTCGTCGCTGTCATCTTGAATTTCAGGCCCATTATCTTGACCTGCTTTGCAACTCCGTTGCTTAACCTCTACCCTGTCCTCATCAGAGTTTAAAGTTTGCTCTTCCTGAAAAGTAATTATTATTAGTAATTTAAAACTATCCAATGCAGAGCAAACATTCTGGACAAGAGTGCAAACAATAGACAAAAAAACCATTGATATATTGAATGCAGGTGTGTTCCAGGCGAGTCAGTTAAATAAACTGCAGACTGCGGGTCTGCAATAAAAATCCGGGCATCCTTCCCAAAGCCATAATATTTAACTTTTTAGATGGTTATTTTTGCATACTTGAATCCAATAATAATTATCTTTAAATATCTTCAAAATTGATCATATAGCCATTCATTTCCTTATTTAAGAATTTTTCTAGCATGGCATGGTAATGGTATGATTATTTTTCTCTGGTCTCTTTTGCTCAAGTCATTTATAAAAACATAGGAAGCTGAGAAGGGGTTTTGGTTCGTTAGTCTGCAAAAGAGGCAGAGCACAACAGTACACAATCCACAACAGGCATGACAAAATTCCTCTCTCTATGCCCACAGATAATGCAATGTGTTCTTCTATCAATGTGCTCTGACGTAGACACATAAAGTTCAACTACACTCAGTGATCTCAAGAGGTTAAGACTTCAGTTTGTAGCAAACATCAAGGCCATGCCACTTAAATGGGTAGTGACAATAAAAGCCAAGAAAAATATACCTGCTCCTCCAAGTGCAAAGAACTTAAAACCTTGACATTTGCTTCCATCGACTCAACAAACTGTTTATCTTCAGTTTCCTCTCTGCCAGAGTCTGTATCATCGGTGTCCTCTTCAATGAACTGGAAAAAAAAAAGAACTTCATTCAGAGTTGTAATGAAAATCATTTATGAGATTTTTTATTAGACTATGCATGCTATCCCAGAACAATAAGAAAAGTGTACAAGGAGAAACATCAAAAGCTGAAGCCTAGAAATCAAAATGTTATTTGGAAACCAGCACCGTCAAGTGTACTCATAACTCATAAAATCCACAACAAATACAAAGAGTTTCACAGATATATCATAGATCTGTAGCACCCTATTTTCCAACAAGATTGGGTTGAACTGAGACATTATGGAAAAAACATCACTTGTAGCTGATGGGACCAACACAGAGAGGAATGTTAATGGTAAACAGATTAGAGAGTAAGAGATAGAACCACTAAAAAATACTAGAGAAGTAATTTTCATAAAACCATCTAAAAGACGCATCTACAAATTTGTATACAGAGATGGCAAAGGACAAAGATTCATGTTCAGGAGCATGCAATAGAAGACTGGCTTTCAACACAAAAGAGGCAACTACAAGATATCCAGGGAGCTTTCCGAAAGAGTTAGAAGTTGACACGTGCCTATCAAATATCAAAGGTGGATGATGCAAAAACAAAACCTTGGATGGATTGTAGTCATGTTCACTTAATATGAGTTTAAGATAAAGTTGAATGAATTCTTCAAAATAGTTAGCACCAGCACTGAGGCAGGATACAAGAAAAAAAACTCCCAACCCATAGGGCATTCTAAAAAAATGCTTCACCATACTTTCTCAATGTCCTCCTGATCTTTCCTTGAGAAGCCACTGGCAGCAAGTTCTTTGTCAAGAAAACCAGAAGATTTGGATATTGAGGAAAAGGATGGCCACCCAGTTTCATCTGTGTCTGCATCAGAGCCCTCATTATCATCTGTGTTTACTTGAAAAGAGAGGTTAAACCTGTGGCGACAATAGAAATTATTAAGCATGAGAAACTGCCTATTGGTTAGGAATATTCGATATTCAAGAAGGCAAAATGCAATCCAGAACAGCCCAATTGGCAGCCCAAGTTTCAAATATCAGATTAGAAATTTAGCAAAATAACCACAGACTGACCTCTTCTGAAAAAACTTAAAGATGCATTCAACATCACGGTCGAAGTACCTGGAAAATGGGAATGTGTTAAGGAATCAGTTGTTGGATCCAAAACATGATTCATGGAATCAAAACTAAATTTAAGTATATCAGTAAAATAAATTCACATGGTGTTGAAGATAGGAACTGAATAAGTACATCTGGGCATTCCGATGAGATACAGAAACCATCTGGGGAAAATCAATCACGGTGACCTTCTCATCATCATCAATCTACAAAGCACAGCAATTCGCAAGGATAATAAATGCATAGAAAAAAAAATAACCAGAAGATAACAACAGCAAACAGCTCCACATTTTTAAGGTGGTATCAAATGCATACCATAATGTTAAACTCATTGAAATCACAGTGAATAAGACCATGCTCTGCCAATCGAACAATAACACCTAGTACTGTCTCAAAAATAGTTTCCGGATTTTGTAATTCCTTCACCTGGACACTGATCACACGAGCATTCAATAATCCATTACAAACAGAAACCAAAAAAAAAAATATCTGCAATTTTTTTTTAACATTAGATTAGAGAAAGAAAGAGCAAGCAACACTCACAGTGGATAACCTTGAACAAGTGACATGATTACACAATGCCTATTACAATCCACAGCTTTTGGAACCGGAAACTCGTGCTCTTCCAATGCCTAGCTCAAAAAATAACCAAACCACATTATTAACCAATTCAAATACAACACAAATATCCACATGATAAAGCTAAACTCTTTCTAAACATTCAAGAAATCACAACAACCCAATACAGTGAAAAGCTAAGAGAACAAAAAAAGACTTGCCTTACAATAGATAGCCAAAATTCATTATCACCCATTAAAATGTAAAACACAAATTCTACACAATAAAGCTATATCCTTTCCAAAAATCAGTAAAATTCAAAGCAACCCACTAAAATACAACATAAATTCTTTGAGAAAGAGAAAAGTTTACCTTCATAAAGGCGAATTCCTTAAGAGCAGCGAGTCTAGACAAGTAAAGCCAATTAAAGCTAGAGCGATGCCTCAAATAATCCCTCTTAGACTTAACAGCTCTAAAAGAAACCCTCCCAAGCCGATGCAACTTCATGGCCAAAACGGTACCGTCTTCAGTAGCAACCTCATATATATCCGATTCTTTACCAGTCCCCAACTTACGACCGACACTGGAAATGACACCGCGATTAACAAGGGTCTTGATGGCGAGGAAATCGTAGCCGAGGTAAGTGAGACGGAAACCGTCGTATTTGGAAGAGTCGTGGTGGAGGAGCTTGTGTTTGAGGAGGTTCTTAAGGACTTTGTAGGTGCCACCGTGTTTTAGAGAGGCTATTCGGTCTATGAGTTCGGCGGGGACTATTTCATGGTTTCGCATCCCCATCTCTACGGCTGTTAACACCCTGAAGTCGTCTTTTGAGAGATAACGCAACACGTCGACGTCTAACTTCATGTTAGTGAAAGGAATCAATCAGACGATGCCGCCGCCGTTGTCGTCGTCTCCCACAGCAGTAGTAACTCGTAGGTCTCAGCAACCAAAATAAAAAAAGAGCTCTGGACTAGCACGGAGAAGAGAGACACCGTGCCAACGTGAAGTTGCAGAAGAGATGATATAACATACCTTTTGTAAACAACCGGCTGTCTCAAACAATCTCTAGCTTTCTTCAATAGCTTGGCTCAATCGGCTGTCTCAACGTGATAATCTCTGTAACGACTGGCGAGTAGAAATAAGAGAGGCTGGTGAATTGTAGAGGGAGGGGATGACTGGTAAGGACGCTTTATGCAGATGGCAGAGGGAAGGAGGGGGCGGCGGCTGGGTTTAGGAATTTTGGAAAGCATTAGAAAGTTGGAAAGTTTCTATTTATAGTACATGGTTTAATTTCAATCGGTTCGGTTCGGTTCGGTTTGGTTTATTTGATTTTTCTTTACAAAACCAATATTGAACCAAACTGAATATTTTTCAAAATTTTATAATTAATTTTTTTTATCAGTTCAGTTTTTTAATTATTTATTTATTTATTTATTAGGTTTAATCTAGGCCGATTTTTTTGCTCTAGTTTACCTTGCTTATTAGAGACTATTAATTTGTGGGCTGGGTTGGGCTTTACATGATGGATAATAAAATTAATTATAAATTCAATTCACTTTTAGTTTATGATAATGATAATAAAAACATAAATTATTTTAAAAAATAATATTTGAACAATGGAAAGAATTAGGGTATTTTTAATCAAAATCATGATAACATGATGAATTATCCAAGCTTCGTCTATTAGTCTATCCATATCTAAATATGCATAACTCTATAACATGGTTATGGTTTGATTTATAATTCAAATTTATGTTTCTTATAAATTACCTCTTTTTTCAATTAAAAAAAAAAACATAAATACAAAGAAAGAAAAGGACTGAGAGCTATACAAGCGTGAGTTGAAAAGGATTTTAAATGCATGGAGAAACCAAGTGAAGTTTGAAAAGATTTAAGAATTTAATTGTATCCTACTACACCCTATATTTAAAAAAAAAATCCAAATTTGAGATCAAATTATGATTATTGGACAAATTTGTATAAAAATCAAATTTGAAAACTTAATTGTATTTTTAATAGCCAATTTGATTTAATTATATACTTACTTAAAAATTTAATTATGTTTAAGTATTCATTTAATCCAAATATAATGAATTAAGTAATTAAATGCAAAGACTTAATTAATAGTTTTGATGAGTGAAATTAATTTTATTTAATACTTCACTGGTAAAAAAAATAAATTTGGAAACTTGATTTAGACTTATTTAAGAATATTAGAATTTTAGATAACCAATTTTAATTTCTTCCAAGACAATCAATTGAAAACATGGACTAAATTGCAAGAAAAATAAACTTGTAAGGTTAATTAAAGGTAAGGTCAAATAATCTAAATACCATTGACCAATTTGTAAAAGATACGAGTTTTCAAGGGTTGAAATCAGTGAAATTAGGCATGAGAATTGAAGCAAATTAAAAGTTAAATGGTTAATTGATGATCAATTTACATCAATCTAAAACCAATAATCAAAATGAAAAAGTGTTGAACTTTGGGGTTGATAATTGAGTTTGGTAAGGGTAAACTAGTACCAAATTAAAAGTTGAAAGGCGATTAAAGATGCAATTATAGAAGAAAAAAAATATTTTAGTTAAATCCCAAATTAAAACTATATGGTGAAACCATCATCCTCTTTCCTTTTTGGCTAGGTCATTCAAGTTAGTAATGTGAATTTCAACTCCAATTATATCCAACAACAACTATCTCTCATTCCCCACCATAATATCTTCAGCTCTAAAAACCTTCATAATGAGCTTCACCAATAAATTGTCATGCCATATATAAAGCTTTAACAACTAGTCAAGATCTTTATTTAGCCATGTAAGTCTCTTTCCGCCTTTTGTCTTCTTAAAACATATGTTAAAGCATGTTAGTAATTTGAAGAAGTAATTCATCGTTTTCCAACCATAACTAAGTTGGGCCAATGATGGATAAACATGTTGAACCTTTATTTCAACCCAATTTGTATGGTTAGGATGAGTCCAAACTATTTTTTTAAACAACAAATTGGGTCATATGCTAGTCCAACAAATAAGTTAGGTTAGTCCTAATCTGATCCCTTATATAGGACTTTGGGTCTCATACCTAATAAGAGCAAACTATATGGCTTTTCTAAGCCCAAACTTATCCCTAAAAGCTTTTTTTTCCCTTTTATTTTTTTGTAAACAACAAGGCCTTAATTGGTTTTAAAAAGAATATTTGTCAAACATTTTTTCTAGGTATTTGTAATGTTTTCAATTTTAGGCTAAGGGTGTATTGGAGAATCATGTTTGAAGCCTTTTTCTTTAGTTTTAATTTGTCTATATTTGTGTATTTAGCCAAATAAACCCTTAAATGTTTGGAAACAATCTAAAAACTTCAATGACTATTTTGAAATTATTTATGGTCCCCTTATGTGTTTTCTAAATATTTTTGTCTACTATTGGGTTGTATACTTACACTATAAGATACTAGCATGGTATTAAAAATATCTTATTTTTATTTAAAATTAAAAAAATCTCTTATTTTAGAAAACACTAAAACATATTTCTTTTTCCTTAAGAGTTTCATATTATATTGATCTATAGACTTATACAAAAGCCTAATTATCTCTTAATTTAAAAAAAAATAAAAAAGAATCTCGAAAGATCCTTATTTTATATAACCAAATTCTAAAGATTTTTTTTCATGCATATTTTTTAGCAACAAAAAAGATGAAAATGCATTCGATCGTGCAAACAGAATATTATAACAAGTTTATGTTTATCCATTAAGATTTGGTCAAAATTCTATTTTTGAGGTTTTAGTATGGTCAAGTTTAAATATGATACGGTAATAATTTCCTTACCAAGGACTCTTTTTAAACTTTGGACAAATGTTTTTGGGCTTTATAATAAGTAGGTTTCAACTTTTAATGATATGATTGTTAAGTCTAAGAAGAAAAAAAATCATATCCCAATCGTGAAAAAGTTGTTTGAAAGATTGAGTAAATATTAATTGAAATTAACTCCTGTGAAATGCATATTTAAAGTGAAATTAGGGAAGCTGTTAAGGTTCATGGAAAGTAATAATGGCATAGAGGTACACTATAAAAAAGTAAAAGTTGTACAAGTTATGTCAGCTTCTAAGACTAAAAAAGAAGTTCAAAGTTGTTAGGGCAATTAAATTATATTGCTAGATTCATTTCACAACCTACAATTACGTGTTAACTAATCTCCTAAGTATTTCAAAAGAAAAATCTCAAGGTATAAAAGCTTTTGATAAAACTAAATAATATTTGCAAAAATCACCTCTACTCGTACCCCTATATTTGGAAGGCCTCTCATCTATTAGTGTTCATGTTAAATTTTTATATGCGTTTTAGCCTCAACTTTTTTTAGAGTTTTTTATTTTAAAATATATATAATAATATTAGGAGTATTAGCATTAGATCTGGAATGTCACACATTTTTTCATATAACTTGTCAACATTAAAGTTAGAAGTAATTTTGATTGAATATTTATTAATGTCAAAGTCATAAATATCTAATGTTTTCTTCATGTAACATTTATCAATGCCAGAGTTGAAAGTATATGTGGTTGAAGATTCCCTAACATCAGAGTTAGGAATATTATAGAGAGGCCATTGATACCATGAAACAACAAACTCTTAGCAATTTAAGGCAAAAACAAGAATGTAGTTTACTTCAAGTTGGACACTTGAGAGTTGATAGTATTTTTTCCTTTGCATAACCCATTCTGTATCATAAAATCTCTATTGATCAGTTAAAATTCCTAGTGACCATAATACTAGATGATAAATGACTCTTTAAACCATATGTTTTCCCCTCTAAATAAGATGTCAAAAATATGTTCTTTCTTTCAGTTCTTCTTAGATCGTCGTGATGTGAGGTGCGACAAAGGATATTTAAGCAACAATAATCTTGGACAACTCAAGTTAATTAACTAAAACACGGTCCAAGATATGAACCGAAAGAACCCTAAAATAAATAATCTGTTTAAGCCCAAATAATCTAATATCAAAGATGAAAAAAACTTCAAAAAACACAAAGTCAAAGAAGAAAACCCAAGGCAACTCAAGTTTACTTGACAAACCAACAACTCATAATATGACCTGAAAAAAATAAAAGTTCAATAAACAAACTCGAATCTAATTTAGGTTAACTTTACCAGCTTGCTCTTAGAATAACCAAACAAAAAAAAATGAAAAATGACAAGCTTAAAGACAAATAATTTAATGGAAAATGATTATTTAAAAAAAAAATTATAAAAAATCAAGGGGAAAAACTTTGAGTCAACTTGGGTTAGCTAGGCTAACCCGCAACACATCTAATGAGATTAAGATAAATAAAAAAAACCTCTAAAAGAAGGGCCTAATAAAAAAGGCTCATATTAAATAAAAAACAATATGAATAAAAATATAAGTGAACAAGAGTTATCTTTACCAATATGCTCTTAAAATAACAAATAGAATAAGAAGTGAAAAAATGACAAAGCTCAAGGGAAGATAATTTAATGCAAAATGATAAAAAAAAATCATAATAAATATAGAAAACAACCGAGTCAACCCAGGTTAACTCACTCGACGTGCCACTCCGACATGAGTTCAGGAATAGAAAAAATTAGACTTTCAAGAGAAAGACATGGCAAAAAAGGCCAAGGTTAAATAAAAAAAATATTGAGTAAGAAAATATAAGTTAACCTAGGTTAACTTAATTAACCAACATTCAGGATAACCTAATAGAAAGAAAAGTAAAAATATCACATAACTCGAAGGCTAATAATTTAACACTAAAATATGTTTTTTTTAATAAATCAACTTTATTAAAAAAAAAATGAGACAATTATGATTAACTTGACTAGCCTCTTGCTTAGGATATGAGATTGTAATAACTCAACAAAAAAAAATCACAAAAAAAATAAAGTTAAGGGCTTAATAACCATATGTCAAATGAAAAAGAAGAAAAAAAAAATCAATTTTCAAGAAGGGATTGCCTTATTGCAAGACAACCACAAAAAAAATTAAAAAGTAAAATATACAATCGTAGAACAATTAAAAGCTAAATAAACAACAGTTAAAAGAAAAAAGATTAAAATCGATAAGATTGCAAACTAAAATACACTTGTTTTTTTGAAAGTTTAGGCGTGTTTTTCAGGGATATGAGAGAAGAAAAAGTATTCACCATAAATCTTAAAGATGACATGTTATTCCTAACATTATGGTGGAAGTAAAGCTTTGGCCAATGTGCACTCTTTTATACACAATTTGAATGGCGTAAAGATCATGACATGTTGACGCGTATTGCATATACCAATAACTTTTTATAATAATACTTTTAAACTTATAATTATCAAACCAACTTTAACAAAATCTAAAAATAACAATAAAATCAATCGAAAAAAACCAAAATTCCCTCGCAAATAGCCTTTGTTTCTTCGAATTACAAGGTTAATTCAACTATTTTATTGTTAAAAAAAAAAAGGTGGAGAAACCATAATATGCATGTAAATATTTTTTTTTTTTCCTCTTCCAAAAACATGATCATAACTTTACTAATTATTTTTTCTAAAAAGAAAATCTTATCAGCCAAAGATTTTATTTTTGTATTTGAGGACAAAATAGTCATTAACCTAACAAAAAACAAATGTCTGAATTATATTGTTCCCAATTAATGTTGCAATAATGAATGTATCTATGAAAAACAACATTTAGGATAGTGCATGCTTAATCAGTTTTTTTGGCAAGGGCAAAATCTACACCGCTTCAATCAACGATTTTTTGTCTAGAGCTACAGTAAAAGATCAGGCTCATTTTAATTTTTATATTTTGTAATTTTGGTTGGATTTCAGGATTTTTCTCTCGGTATGAATCTGGGCAGATCAGGGTGAAAAACCTATTGGGTTAAAGGCTATAAAGGTTGATGTTTGCAATGGGTTCGACTTCAGCAAGGGAGACTTAAAGCATTCAACGAAAGTTCTACCCACTCTAGTTCTCACAGTGAGGGAAATGATGCTTCTGCTCATTGCAATGGAAACAATGTAAACGACATGTAGAATGGAGGCACTTACAACAGGGGCAAACCTTCCACCATAATAAAGTTTATTGTTCATATTTTTATAGTCCAGTGCATATTGATATTGAATTTTACGTCACTTCCAGCATCGATACACCCAGATAAAAGTTGTTTTTTTTTTTAAATGTAACAACATTTAAAACATAAATATCTTATCACAGGTCACATGGTATATATGGTTTAAGGCAAGGAAAGATAAACCCAAGAGTAGGACAGATTAGATGAGTCTGGTGCCACTTTTACGAGCCAAATCCCAAGAGAAAGTCGTGGTGTTCAAAGCAAAACTTGGAACAAAGCAAAGCACGTTATCGTCGCATGCAAATGTAGCTTTCCTCATTCCTCAGCAGCACTGGCAGCACTTAAATCCACACTGAGGTCAACAGCCTGTAACATGAAAGATAGAATTAGTTGCAGCATGGATTCCGGCGCGGGCAAAGTAACAAACAACAAGAAACGAAGAAAAACACTATATTTGTTATCTTTATATGATGAACAAGAAGTCATCACCTTTGATGCTTAGTTATGATCTGATTCAAACATTGTCCCCATTTAAATTTTAAATTTTAAATTTTGAATACAATTTCAATACAAACTACCAGTTTTGTGCCTCCTCCAAAGGTCAAGGAAAAACTTTAATTAGATGTCCCCCATGACATACTCCAGCCAAACACTCAACGGTATGCACATTAGCGAAAACATATATCAAGAGATAGAATTCAACAGTGAATACTTTTCTTAGAAGTCATTCACGTAGCACTTTTTATGAGTAGCTCAACTGATCAACTAGCTATTAATATCACAAGCCCAGGATGGTATTTTTTACCACATATACCCCAACACTGTATAGTGCAATCTTACCTTTCCAGTTATCATGGTATACATGTTCAGAACATCTGTAACGGTTGACTCAAAGTGTGTTGTGGCATCATAGCTCTGCCAAACATTAAGGAACTCAAATTAGCGTGCATCCATAAAGCAAGGTGAAGCAACATGATCATAGCTAGCAGCAGCAGCAGTATTCAAAAATAAATAAATTATGCACTCACTGTCGAAATAAAGCAATTGTCCAAAGAAGGTTCATTGACTGGTTCATATCTGTCATACATATCAAAGAATATCTCATCAACAGGACCTAGGAGGTCAATTCCAGGTTTCAATTCAACTGCAGGATGATCAGTCTCTGCCTCGGTTGATACAAATGCAATGAACTTGCCCTTTGGAGCAACATTGTGGGTATAAGAACAACAGAAAAGATACCTGCTCAACATAGAAGCATCAAAAAAATTTAGCAGAGAGAGGCAATATATTTCTTCCAGCCATGTCACAGTAATGAAAATCCCCCCTTCAGATAGACCATTCAATTAGAGTAAGCGATTCATCTATACCCCATGGATGTCCTTACCTATAAAACAGAAACTAAGCTTTCCAAAACAGTAACAAAAATGATAATAGGGCAAATGGATTTCAGAATTTTACCATGAAAAGGCTATATCAAAGGAAAAAACACCTAAACCTTAAAGTAATAAATACAAAAACAGGAGCACCTAAACTTCAGCATACAAGAGACTTAACTATCATGTCCTGTAGAAAACACAACTCAAATGTAAGCTGATACAAGGTAACGCTAAAAATAGATAGTGGAAATGTCCATTTATAATCCTTCAATATTTTACAAAATAGTATGGGATTGGAAAGGAGAACATTTGTACAGCTGATCAAAGTATCTAGAACTCACATGTCTGATCTGCGACCCAGCTGCTTCTGTGGCAGGACAACCTGCACTGAATGAGATTCATCGGTGTTTGGTATAGGGTGACTCATAATGGCAATTGCCCTTGCAACCCTACCAACCTTCCTAACCTGTTCAAATGCATTCAACTTTCTGTGAATAATGGAACATTCAGTTTTTATCTTCAACACACACATATATAGAGTCTGGCTTCAACAACTTTTTTTTTTGTCCTCCATACCTTGTTGGGCAAGTAGGAAGGATCACAAACAACTTTCTTGCACTTAGCAGTTTCCCCTTCTGATGTGACACCAGCAACTTTGCCTTCCTCGTTGAACTCTACCTGAAATTACAGCAATATTCCACTTTCATGTTATATTTCCAGTCTACGACAACATTCATACACACACATTTTTCTCAGAATACACGGTGACACGATTACACAAGAAATAACAAATCAAATTTCAGAAGCATATACAAGTACCTTGCACTCAGGTTTATTCAACATGTACGTGCCTCCATAAACAGCACTAAGCCGTGCAAATGCCTAGGTGAAACAACACACCCAAATAAATGTCATTATTTCAGTACATAACAAGTTAGCATGTGAGGGTTGAGACAGGTGGAGAAAGAAGGGGGCAGGAGTGGGCGGGGAGAGAGCAAGAGTGTTACCTGTGGGAGCTCTCCTAAACCATACAGAGGGTAAATATATGGTGATCCTCCTTGAAAACGGGCAAGGGACTCCGCATATAGCTATCACATAATCAGGAGGAAAATTTTCAATAAAAGCAAAAAATAAAAGATTTCAAATGTAAAAGAGATCTAAACATTTGTAAGAAAACTATACTTAGAATATCACCTTCATCCTTTTAACAGTATCCAGTGCAGGTTCATTGAGGTAGCGATCATCTCTATGTAGTGCCAATGCATGACCGATGAAGTCTATGGTATTGTCATCAAGACCATATTTTCTGACAAAAAGTTAACTGTATAATAAGAAACAACTGTGCTCACCAAGTTTATTGTTGAATACAGATTGACTCATAGCAATCCAAATAACTTCTAAGATATTTAATTATTTATTTTTCAAACCAAAAAGTATTGAATATAACATGAAATGTCCATAAAAGCTGCAGTTAGGTATTAGAAAGGATCACACAAAGGGACATGGTTGCAATATAAAACCAGGAGCAAGAACATACGCAATCAGTTCTCTGGTAGTCACTCTAGTCAAGTCCATACCCTCGTGGGTTTTAGGATCATTGTCTTCGTAGTTCTGGACATATATGAAAAATTTGCGAGCACGACGCTTTTCAAAAATACCCATGAGAGGAGATTTGAGTGCCTCCATATCAGTTGCGGGCACCTTGTGGACCTATTATAGAAGTCCATACCAACAGCCTTGAGTTAACAATATATAATAATAGAAACTAATGAGATCAATCAACCTCTACTGAGCTTGAACATATGTATACCTTTCCCTTGTTGAAGACGTAGCTGCCATCCACAGCTTTGAAGTACAGGTACTTGGTAACATCAGTATGAATGAGGACACGTACAAGATTTCCATTTGCCATCATAAACTAGCCATATGGAGACACGTCAAGAAAAGAGTAGAGATTAAAAAATTACAAGGTCAAAAACAGAATAAATGGTCAGATAACAGAAGTGTTGAGAAGCAAAGTTGGAAATACACCTTAGGAATCATGTCAACATTATAATCCCTGCTTGAGCCCAGATGTGCTGGAGGCTTATCGCTTCCCCTGAACCTCTTCCAGAGCTGAAAATAAATTAATTCTCAATCAAAACAAACCACTCACGAGAGTAATGTGTAGCAGGAAAACAGTAAGTGATTGGCAAATGCAGATCATGAATGGTATGTAAGACCTGAATGAGGTTCAGCGACGCAGACTCCCCCCCATAGTAGTCATTCCTGTCCATATGCAGGACCTGACTCAACAAGACATACACGAAACGTAATCATGTTAGCATCAACGGATACACTCTTGCAAGCGCATAAAACTCAATACGATCCAAACACAGCAGAAAGTTGTCATAAGGAGAATACAGAAATCATTAACAGTTATTTGCAGTAATTCCATGCAAACAAATCCATTTCCTACGATGGCAACTCGAAAGTCAAAGGAAGGATGGTCATGATTGAAGTGAAACCCAAAACCCAGCAAACGATTCAATAAAAACCCATTTCAAGACTTCGCATAAGAAGCTGAAGAACCAGAAATCAATCCATGTTTCTCCAAAAACAAATCTGAAAAGTTTTCATTTTTTAACTCGATCAGTAAATAGCTCCAGTAAAGCCAGATGCTTTGCAAATCCAAACATATATGATCAGATCAATCATCAGCAATCAGCTTGATCTGTGTATGCAGAATAAAACCCTAATCTAGAAAACAGAGTGGTATTCACAAATCAAACGATATATCCATCACATACCATATTGGGAATATGGGAAAGAAGAAGAAGAGAACTGACCTTGAGGCCGTCAACGGAGAGAAGACCACTGAGGATGCATTCTTTGAGACCAGTGCCCAGAACAATCACATCATATTCTTCATCCATGATTCAGATCAAAATGATATTTCTTCCTTTGGGGGTTTTAGGGTTAGGATAGATGGATGGATGAGCGGAAGGAGAAGAACAAAAAAAATTCAGACGAGACAGCAGGCCAAAGGCAATGGTAATAAATAATTTATTTAGCAAAGATGCTTTGTGTGATGATTCGGAAAAAACCTTCCTTACACAATGCGAGTCATTCCTATTTGACGATAGGAACTGGTGATGGATAGGGTCAATATATATCCGACCCGAACATCTATGAACCTGCTTTTCGAAATTATATTTGTTTTTATAAAATATTAAATCGGGTTAAAATATGCTTAATATCCATCAATATTTTTTTATGTTATGGATGATTTTACTGACTTGGTATAAAAAATATTTTAAAAAAAAATTAATATATTTTCAAGTAAAAAATATTTTAAAAAATAATTTAAAGTTAATCGACCAACATTGTCTTATGTTTTTTTAACATTGTGCTTGTTTTTGTTTTTCAAAGTATTTTTCACATTAAAAAAATATTAAAATATTATTTTTTGTAAAACCTATAAAAAAGAAATAGATCAACCAATACTAAATGAAAAATATGAGAAAATTAGTTCAAGAATAACCAAAAAAAGGGCATTAAAATAACAATACTCAACATCTAAACACAAACCAATCATATTTAAGATGTAAATACATAGAGAGGGAAAAAAAGATATTTTCCCTCTCCCCAAGAATTAACAATGATTATAGCTGTAAGGAGAAATACTCATCGAAATTATCTTGCATGCCACCCGTTGAGTGCTTTATAAGGAGAGACATGAAGAGTAGAAAGAGAATGAAAAACATGATAATAGTACCTTTATCCAAATTCTTGTTTAAAAATCATGTGGAAATACTAACCTCACTCTTTTACTTGTTATATTAAGATCTTAGAAATAAAATGAGAGAGAAATCTCAATTGAAATGACTTAGGTTTCTTGCACTTTCAACTTTGGAAAGGTTAAATGGAAATATTAGATAAAATAGGGATAAAATGGATGTAATATTGATACATGTTGATGAACAAATTTTAATTGAAAATTAGCCTATTGAAAGAATTAAAGAAGGATGAAATGAAATGTTCCAATTATGATCTTTATATGCTTTTAGGAAAACACTTAAGCTGAAACATAATTGTTACAAAAGATAACATCTTGTTTTGCATCATAAATCGAAGAACTTGCTTATTGTAGACTTAAGAGATTGACGTGTGAATTAATGCATGATAATATAGATATGTTTATTGTGAAAATAATTATTTTCACAAGTAAACTAAAAGAGAAAATGATTTCATATTCTACTAAGAGAAAGAGTAATGAGGAAACATTTGTATAATGAACATCGATAAAGAAACCAAATAAATAGTAAAAATTGAACTCATGTATAATGTGAATATTATTATCAACTTGTGTTTTATATTTTGGAATGGAATAATGGAGTATGATGCAATGAACATCTGATGTCAATACTCTATGTTTCGACCATGAAAACTTGGAAAGGAGAACCCTTGAGAACTTAATTGTACATTACTTGACAATATCAAGATGTACTTGATAAGATAATGGAAAATAATATAATTCATTAACTTTTTTTATATTACTTTGTAAGTTAGAGTGCCTAAAACACCTTATATCATGCTATAATGAATGAGGATTGGTGATATTACATGAAAAACTCAAAGTATACTTATTAGGGAAGTGATATAGGCTTAGACTATTTTGGAAAAAAAGAATAATGTACAATTAAGTAAATTAAGGTAAAGATAGACTATTTGGTTTTAAATCAATCCATTGCTTGCTATTTGATGCAACCAATGTGATTGTAATATTTTTTTCTTATGCTTACTCAATCTTATATTCTTGGTAGCACAACAAAAAATAAATGATGAAAAAAATTTATATGTCACTCTCTGTAAGAATTTTGATATAAAAAATTAGAGTTTTAGAAAGATTAAAAGTTTTCTAAAAATTATCAAAGCCATGTTAGAATTGTTTCTTTTCATAAGTAATTTTTATAGTTAATTTTAACATAACTTTTAAAATAAAAGAACACAATTTTTTAGAATAAAATGACACAACTATATTTCAAATAAAGTTTCAACAAACAAAACTTCTTAATCACATTCTAACACTTACACACACACACACACACACACACACACACACACACAGAGGAGATTACTGACTCATTTTAAACTAGAAATAATCACATAAAATCTTGTGATAACATAAGTTTATCTTTCTCAATGATATCCCACAAGTAAAAGAATTGGTTGAATTATATGAAACCATTTCATAAAAGTTCATTGATATCTTTTTTTTTACAAAGCAAATCAAATTCAATTCTTGAAAAGTCATTTATGCTTCTATTGTAACAAAATATATTTTTTTAATATGAAAAATATCTGTATGAAGAATTATTATTTTATTTATAGACAATTTCTCAATATCTTATTCGTTTATAACAAAATATTTTTTTTTTTATGCGGTGGTAAAAAAATATGTTTTTTTAAAGAGATCATTTCACCGATCGAGTCATATGTATCTAACATATTTATACCTAACGGTTCCCCATGAAATGGTGATGAAAACTTGTGTAAATCATTTTATTTCTCAGTTTAGTTTATCCATTCATTCCTAAATCTATTTATTTTATTAAAGATGAGTAAAGAAAAATAAGAAAAGGAAATAAAAGATTGTTAACTATCAAGAATAATTCTTGAGAAAAATATTTGTTCAATGATAGATGTGGTAATGAATCCACTTCTCTTAAAAATGCTATTATTTTAGGCACTCAAGGAGTAAGTGGTCTCTTACAGTTTGTTCAACCTAATGCTTTTGGGTCTTTATGGAGGCTCACCAACATCAATCATCAAATTCGATATAGCTCAAACTTGTTTATGATAAACTTGGAAATAATTAATTAAGTCTATAGGAGCAAGAATGAATAATTACGACAATAATATTATTTGGCAATGTAAAGTATTGTGACAAAAACATAATATTTTTCTTGTGTTTTTTTATTAATTAATCACATATGCAATCACAATCAGGCTTATTGAAATCGTTCTGTTTCGGCCGAAACGGCGGAAACGTTTCGTTTCGGGTGAAAAAAAAAACAAAACGGCGTCGTTTTTGTCTCGTTTTAAATAGCGGTCGGTACCAGAAATACCGGCCGAAACACCCCGGAATCATACTGAGTGTTCCGTTTCAGCCAGTTAAAAAAAAAGACCTAATTCAATCGAAACTCTGCCTCAGCCCTCACTTTTCAATTTCATCTGGCATCTGCATGCATCCCGTTTCCATTTCCCCCCAAAATCCTAACTCAAAATTAAAAAACCCTAATTGTTCTCCTTCCTTAGCCCTTTCTCAACTCAATTGAGCTCTCTCTCAAGATCTCAACTCAACCTTCAATCCTTCATAACTCTTCCTCAGAAATCATAATCATCTTCATCAGTGGATCAGTGCTCAGCTCGTCAGACTCTTCTTCCTCAATTCTCAACCTCAACAACGCATTCTCAGTCTCCTCATACCACACTCCTCAGGTCAGTGCAAGTTCTTCTGATTTTCTCTTTACTTTTTGTTGATTCAACTAATTTATAAGCTCTCTTCCAAATCAATTGAATTGCAAACATGTTGGGTGTTGAAAAATTGATTGATTTGCAAGCATTTTGGGTGTTGATTCTGTTGAAAGCTTCTCTGTTGATTTTGTTGAAAAATTGATTGAATTGCAAACATGTTGGGTCAGTACAACATCTGGGTTTGAAACTTTGAATCGAATAGGGAATAATAATAATAATAATAATAATAATAATAATAATAATAATAATAATAATAATAATAATTAATGGTTTCTGGGCTAATAGAAGAACGAGAATTTCTCTCCTGGGCATTGAGAATGGATATGGGGAACCCAATTTAGGATAAATGATCAGAGCACCATAAACAGTGACTCTAAGACATTTGCTATGAGCATGCCACCACAAAGTCCCCTCTTGATTTTCGATTGTGAACCCGTAGGTATAAGTATAACTTCTTCCTGGTTGGATAGGGCATTGTGTCACTCGGTCAGGTCCATCTGCCCATGGATTTCGCATCTGTCGGACTCCATGCCTGACAAATTCAGACACAACAATTTGAACATGCATGCATGTGTATGCAATTCTTTGTGATAAAAACAATTTCAATTATTGTGAGAGTATCAAAAAAGTTGCTGACACCGCAACAATTGAGATTTTAAAAGTTTGCTGCTGGAATTTCAATTGTTGCCGCATCAATAAATAAAAAGAAAGAAAAGAAAAGTGGTTGAAATCTCAATTAAAAGTTTGGACTAGTTTCCAATACTAATGCAACAAGTTTCAATATAATAAATGCTTATATTATTTTATGTGATGGTATCTTGAGAAATCTTCTAGGTGTTTAGAAATAAATAAAGTTTATATGAATGAATAAATTGATTAATCATTTGATTTGATTCTTATAATATGTATTGATTAAAAAAATAAGTGTAACTTGTTGTTGAGGCTATTTAGCTACAAAATATCCTATATGGTAGCTTAAAGGACTCTCTCAACCGTTTAATTAAATATCTTTGTAGAGAGAGAGAGTGAAATAGTATTTTAGAGAGAAGTATTTTCTAACATACTAATAAAAAATACATTTGTTTATTTTCTTAACAATCTTAAATCATATTAGAGACATAAAAGATCTAGAGCATCCATACTCTTTGGAACTTGGAAGAGCTTATTGGATTAGGATAGAGATGTATGAAAAGAATAATTAATTCCTATACTTTCATAGGTTAAATCCAGCATAGAGAAAAAGTCATGGTTAGTTGTTTTATAATAAACTTGCATTGTACCAGATTTAATTGATATTATTGTTGGGTGATGATGAACTTAATAGAAATAGGTAGGAGTTGTAGCCTTGGAATACATGATTGAAATATTGAATTGAACTTCAAATTATGATGCTTTCCATCTTTCATTTTCTAAATTTATTTTGTAATGTTACATACTTACAGCAGGAAAAGATCAAAAGCCCTGAGCAAAAACTAGCATGCATTTGAAAACACCCCGTGATATTTGCATGTTTACCAAGTGTAACCCATTATTTTAGTATTTCTTTTTTCATTTAATATTGAATATTTTGGAATTTATTTTGTTCAGATTAAATTACATGGCTGAAAACTCATCTAGTGGTGGGACTTCCATAGCTTCAGCTCCAGCAAGATCAGATTATCCAACATGGGCTCATGGACAGGTGATTGTTGGTGCGAAGAACTCGTGTATATGTGTGTATTGTAACAAACGAATCAATGGTGGTCGTATTACACGTTTGAAGTATCATCTTACTGGTATTAAAGGCCAAATTGAAGCTTGTAAAAAGGTCCCTGCAGATGTTAAATGGCAAATGAAGCAAATGATAGATGACTTGACAATGGAGAAAGATAAAAGAAAGAGACTTAGAACTGATATTGGAAATTCTAAATCCTTTTCCAATGATGAAGTTGAAGAGGGCAATAATGATAATCCTCGTTCAAGTGATATGAGTTTACAAAAAAAAAAAGACATCGACAATGACAAGTGGAACTAAAAAAAAGATGATTTCATTTCCTCCAGGAACTACCCCAGGTTCACAACCTAGCATTAAAAGTGCAATGACTTCTAAAGAGAGGGAACATAATGCAAAAAAAGGCATAGCAAGATGGTGGTTTGATGTCAATGTACCATTTAATGGTGTTAATTCATACTATTATCAGCCAATGATAGATGTCATAGCATCAATGGGACCTGGTTTTAAAGGACCATCATTTCATGATTTCAGGGGACCACTTTTGAAAGATGTAGTTCATGATATCCATGAATATCTTGCAGAAATCAAGGCTGAGTGGAAACTTTATGGATGTTCGATTATGGCAGATGGGTGGTCAAATAGGAAGAATGTATCAATTGTTAATTTTCTTGCTTATTCTCTGAGAGGTACCATATTTTTGAAGTCTGTTGACACTTCAGGTCTCCGAAAAGATAAAGAGACTTTGCTTGAGATGTTTGATGAAGTTGTCAAAGAAGTTGGACAAGAAAATATTATCCAATTTGTCAGTGATAATGAGTCTGCATTCAAGGCTGCTGGGAAAGCTTTGCAGCAAAGGTATAACACATTTTTTTGGTCTCCTTGTGCTGCCCATTGCATTGATTTAATGTTGGAAAATATTTGTGATCCAAGATATTTTCCAATGATTGATGAAACAATTAAAAATGCAAGAAATATAACAAAGTTTATATATAATCATGCATGGGTTTTAGCTTTGATGCGGAAAGAATTTACCAATGAAAATAATTTATGTCGTCCTGGCATAACAAGGTTTGCTACCCATTTCTTAAGCATCCAATGTTTGCTTAAGTTTAAGAATGAGCTTCGACAAATGTTTACTTGCTCAAAATGGGTTAAATCAAATCATGGTAAAAGTCGAGTAGGAAAAGAAATTGCTGCTATAGTTTTACAAGATAAGGACTTTTGGTCAAGATGTCAACATATAGGCCCCGTTTGGGACAGCGGCCAAAAGCGCTTTTGGCTGCTTTTGGTCCTTTTTTTTTTTTCAATTTTAAAAACCGGCGGTTAGTGTTTTTAGATCATTTTGATGTGCTGATATCAAAAATAATTTTTAAAAAATAAAAAAAATATCATTTGAGTACATTTCGGCACGAAAAACACTTTCAAAAGCTACCGCAACTGCCCTCCCAAACAGGCCCATAGTTAAAGTTAGCGAGCCTTTAGTACGAGTTCTTAGATTAGCAGACAGTGAAGAAAAACCATCAATGGGTTATTTATATGAGGCAATGGATAAAGCTAAAGAAGCCATCAAGATCAGGTTGCAGAATAGAGTATCTCAATATGGACCATATATTCGAGTAATTGATGCTAGATGGGATAAACAACTTCATAGTCCATTACATGCAGCAGGTTGTTTTCTTAATCCTGGAATATATTTTAGGCCTTCTTTTTCAAAACAAAAGGAGGTTACTCGAGGTTTGCTTAGCGCAATTACTAGATTGGTTCCTGATTGTGACATTCAAGATATAATCAGTGGCCAACTTGAGGAGTATAAGAAAGCAACCGGTGATTTTGGCATGGCCCTAGCCATTCGACAAAGAGAAAAGTTAAATCCAGGTAATAAGTTTAAGTTTTTTCAAATATAATGTTTTTGAATTTATAATATTTGATTGATTGATTTTTTTTTATCTAGTTGCATGGTGGGAGCAATTCGGCAATGATACTCAAGAACTCCAAAAGTTTGCAATTCGAGTTCTTAGTCAATGTTGTAGTGCAACTGGGTGTGAAAGAAATTGGAGTGTAATCCATTCCAAAAGGCGAAATAGGCTTGAGCACAAGAGATTAAATGATTTAGTATTTGTTCGTTATAATCTAAGGATTCAACAGAGGTAAAATATCAATGCAATTATATTAATAATAAAATTGAAAAAAGTAATTATTTTCTATTACATTGATATTTATTTTTTAATTTATTTCATGTGTATTCTTTGTAGGAATTTGAGGAAAACAAGAGATGCTTTAGATCCCATTAGCCTTGATAACATTGATTTATTAAATGAATGGATTTGTGAAGAACCCAGTCTTCTTGATGGCGAGGATATAAGTTGGGAGAGTATTGAAGCACCATTGTCCACTTTAAATTTAGAAGATGAAGAGATATGTTTTAATGAAGAGAATGAGCTCAGTGGAAATGATCAACTATTGGAATGTCTAGTTGATGACTTTCCTTACATTCCACCGCAGGAACGAGATCCTTATTTTTATATTAATGATGTAGAAGATGTTTGATTTATATTTTTTTTTTATTTTAGAACATTATACTTTCACAATATTATGGAATTTTAGAGATGTTATAAATTGGTTTGAGATTATGTTTGTTTGACTTTATGTTTGTATTGTATAGTTTAAGGTTAATTTATTTTGAATTTTAATTATGTTTGTTAAGTTTTTATATATATATATATATAATTAATTATGTATGAACAGTACAACCCCGAAACGGCACGTCGAAACACTCCGAAACTGAAACGTTCCGTACCAATAGAAAAAACGAAACGGTAACCGAAACGGTATTCATAACCTTGATCACAATTTACCAAACCAACACTAAAATGTAAGAAGGGGAATGGGAGCGATGAGCTAACTAATCTCTTGTACAACACTTTATTATATAAGTTTTATAACGTACATTGGCGAATCAAAATCCATACATAGACCAACAGAAGGAGAAAATGAGTCGATAAATGTAAAATAAAACAAAATAAATAAAAGGATACAAAGGTTAAAAAGGAGAAAAATGGAGGGAGTAATAAAAAAAAGGGGTGAAGAAAGCTTAGGAGGTTGATGGATAAAAATACATGGTTTTAAAATCCATACCAATCCAATGAGTTGATTTAAAACCTGACTAATCTATGATTTAGACTAGTCCGAGTTAAAGATTTATTTTTTAAAAAATTATTAATTTGGTTAGAAACCTAGTTTGACTATGTGACCTAGAACTAGTGGGGTCAAAACTTGGTCATTAACCAATTGAATTTTTTTTATATTAAATGGTTTTGATTATCATATTAAAGATTTTTCAATATGTTTTTGATCATGAAGGTAAATCTCTCTAATAAATTTAACAAGTAAGTACCTTAAATATACTATAAACTTGGTTCATAATTTTTGATAACTAAATTTCATCAATTCTTGATTTAAAAATGAAATGAAAAAATTAACGTAGTAATTAAATGGAACTTCAATCAAAATAAATTAAAGCTAGTAATTTCACACAAACCAATTCACTCTAATTTAATTTAAGTTTATGATAATACAAGATACGGTATTTCTACACACACACACATACTTGCATACTTACATATATATATATTAATTTTAAATACAATTAAATAATATCATTTTATTTTAATTATTGTTAGAACCGGTAGTAATGAAAGTAGCCATGAAAATGAAAGCCAAGTTCCAAGCAGTATGATTATGAAGTCAGTAGCGATAGTAAGACGTGAAGAGAAGAGGAGGGGGCCTGGTGGCATGGGATTTGATGATTGCAGGGGACACGTGGACCCCTCTCCTCCTCTTTTTTCTTTCTTTATGGTGGAGACCGGAGACTCTAATTTCCCCCGAGAAATTATTATTTAAGATAATGGTTTGAAATTGTTTTTTAAGATGTTTTTTTATTTAAAAATATATTAAAAAATTATTTTTCATAATCATCACGTCGTATAAAAATATTTAAAAATATTATTTTTTAATTTAAAATTTAAAATAAAAATAATATTTTTAATATAATTTTAAAATTAACAAAGCCTATGAATTACAGGTTGTCGTTGCTGCCCCTCTCTCACCACTCATGCTCTCTTTTTTAATCAATATTATTAATTTTAAACCATATAGTAATTAGTAGTATAAACTTGAAATTAAAGGATTTATTTGTATTGTGGTCTCAGGTTCTAGCTCATTGATTATTAATATGATAATCACTTGATATTTATATGGTCGTTAATTTTAAAATCCATGAAATTAGTCTAGATGCACGCAAGCTAATTCAGACACCCAAATTAATAAAAAATATTATGAATTTTACATTAATCCAGTGAAAGTTTACACTGTAAAACCTAGGAGATAATACATCATCCAATTCATTTATTTCACATATTGTTTTCTAAAAAATAATAATATCATTTTAAATTAATTTTATTAGAATTATCTAACTCATGAATTGGGTTATTAGCTAAAACAATAACTTTGTTTGTCATCGCATCCCCTATGCACTCTCACTCTCTTTTATTTAAATAAAATAGTATTTTATATTGTATTATCTTTTTTAATATTAAAATAATATATATTTTAAAAAATATAACATCAAAAATTTAAAATAAATAATTAAAAAAAACAATTTAACTGAAAAAAACAAACACGTCAAAATAAATAACGAAACACAGCCCGTCTTCAAAATGAATTGGCAGAGGCAGAGAAGTTTGACTTTTCCCTTTCTCTCACACAGAAAACTTTAAAAAAGAAATCTCCATTAAAAATTCAGGTTTGGTACCTGTAGTCTCTTTTTATTTTTATTTATTTTATTTACACGGATTTGCTTTATGTTTCCTCTGTCTCCTCAATTTACTTCCTTTACAACACTTCCTTTAATTACGACACTTCCTTTAATTAACTTCCCCACTAGTCCCACTACATCATTTACCGAATATTACACTAATTAACAATAAAAACAGACCCCTAATTCTGATAATTTCATAATAGACCCCAATTAAATACTAATTACCCATTGTCCGTGAAACAACCCAAATTGCAATCTTGCCCCTTTTTATATAGCCCATTCTAGCGTTGACCAGGGTTCACCCCGTCCTCAATCTTCTTCTTGAGACATGATACGTGAAATGCTGGGTAGATCTTTGAGTCCTTCGGTAGATCTAGCTTATAGGCGATGATATCCATTTTTTGAAGGATTTGAAAGGACCATAATACCTCGACGACAACTTCAAACTCTTCCTCATGGCAACCACGACTTGCCGGTAAGGCCTTAGCCTCAGGTAAACTCAATCTCTCACTTCATATTCCCTTTATGTTCTCTTGTGATCTACATAAATTTTCATCCTTGACTTGGTTTCTTGTACGTTCTTTCGGGCTAGGGCTAAGATGTGCTCTCGACTTTTCAATTCGTCATCAACAACTTGCATAGCCATGGTGCTTGGCTCATAACGCAGGAGGTGTGGAGGAGCGTGGCCGTAGACTAGTTCAAAGGGCGTGAACCTCATGGAGGAATGTTCAGATGTGTATGCTCACTCAGCTAGGGCTAACCAGCTAGTCCAATCCTTGAGTCGGGGAAATTTGTTAAAAAAAAAATGTGAAACTTGAAAAAAAACATTTTGAAAATAAGGACTGGATTTGAGATATTGAAAAATTATAGAGAGTGAAATTGCAAAAAAAATGTAATTTGATAGATTTTTTATATATTTAAAAATGGCAGGGGATAAAATATTAAGAAAATAGTATATTTTTAAAGATTATTTATAGATTAAAAATTAGTATAAGGGTGAAATTGAAAAACATTTAAAATTTTATAGCTTATTCACAAATAAAAAAATAGCAATGAATAACATAAGGATCTAATATGAAGGAAAAAATTTGCAAAGGTTATTCTAAAATCTTGAAGGAGTTGTCGCATAATTCAAGAAGAAAGAAAAAAACACTAAAATGGCTGCTGAAGCCAAATCAGTGGCGATTTAAAGCACACACACTACGCCATGTAGATTTCCCCCCCTACTATTGAAAAATAATAGAACAAAATAATACTATATCCTTAAAATAATTAAAGCGTATAAATCTCCCCATGGAAAACAACAAGTCCTAGTCTCCTGTGCAAGAGCCTCGAAAACATTCTTGAATTTTCCGTCCGGGTTTAATTTCCATGAAATATCAATCAGGGCACCGAAGTTGGTTCAGCTTTGTCGATTGAATACCAACCCATTTCTCGTTTGGGGCCAGCAGTCCCTTTGAAGGCCACTTCAGTACGACGATGACTGCATCTTTCATCTACAGAAACATGTAGTGCTGTCTGTGTTTATGTTGGAGACAGTAAGATAGGAAGTTCTATGAGTGTTGGATAATAGACGTCAGACCTTAAACGAGTGACATAAGGTTTGCTAAAGATGCTGCGAGGGAACCTAATGAAGCTCAATGGAAGCTTCATTGACGTTGTTGTTGAGCAGGCACAAAAGGGATGCCGAACAAATTAAGTGGTTGAACTTGGACGATTGTGTCGTGCTTCTTCATTCTGTTCAGTCATTGGAATTGGCATAGCACCAGGAATGAAGAAGCACAGTGTATCCAGCCTAGGGTGATTCACGAAAGAAAGACCTGGATAAGTTTGACACCTTCATCTCAAGAGCCTACTAATGTATTATGGTGCTCTACCTCTACCAATAAGCTCACAGCAGGTACTCGAATGAACGACGCCTTCCTGATGCCTTCCTTCGTTCCTGACGCTTTTTCAATAAATTCACCCTCGTCTTCATCTTTTTCCTTGGCATCTCTGTCAACTATTTGCTGCTTGTCAGAAGATGCCACCGTAAGAAGAAGCGAACACATTCATTCAATTTCTTTTCCTTTTCTTGTTCTTCCATATTGATGCAATGCTTTTTCACTCATAACTTCTAAATAATCTCCATTCAAGTGCGCGCATGTATGTGTTTATTAGTACAAAACAGCTGGGAAGACAGCTTATTTCTTGAATTTCTTCTTACTTTGATTGAACGATTATGAGTACTGAACTAAAAAAAGAAGCAGCTAAGGTAGTGCTTTTATTTATTTATTTATTTATGCATGCTTGTTAGTTCTCATAAACATACAACATATCAATAACAGTAGTAAGCATTGCATTTATATTATCTAGCAAACAAAATTTCCATCATTTCATTCAATTGATGATAGGACTACTGTCTATATGCTCCTTGAGAATTTCTCTCAGGTACTCTTGCTGCTCATAACTTCCTTCTATTTCCTCCCACTGCATAATCAAACATCAACAACCACATCCATAGATAAAAACTATCAGAATTCAGTTCACTAATAAAAATTATAATATTGCCATCCATCATCATAAATATATGTAATACTGATGCTTTCTGGACGGTGAGATTTTTGGAGGAACTCACCTCTTGATGAGACAATGATACCACGTTCCAACCAGCAGCGGCAATGTACCGCCGTTTAAGCATGGTATGTCCTAAAGGCATCCCTGCAGTGTATAACAGCATAAATAAACAAAAGCAAGGTAGCTGACTGTGAAATAATAGATAATCATTGTATACTTGGTGAAGGTACCAACCAGTATTCCTGGAGAAATGAGTTGGTCCATCGATCTCCAAAGCAATCTTCTTATCAACCACAACAGCATCCACTGTGTACCCATCCACAACATATTCTCTCACCCAATCAAGGCCAGTGCTGACGAGAAGCCGAGCAACTTCCTTCTGAAATGATGAAGTTGTTTTCTGATTAAATCTCTTAGTTTTTCCAGCACGAGCAATTTTCTCCTCCAGATTGTCCCCAAGAGATAACCTAAGATGCGGGTACTCAAGCTTCAAGCATTGATTCACAAGATGAGCCTGGGAAGCAAACATGATATCCTCTCTATATTGCTCTGAAAGCCTTTGCTCCTCAAAATGGCTCAGAGTTCTCCACGCATTTGAAAAGAAAATTCGGTCCAGTTGTCCAAGAACAGCATATGACCAAGCTATATTCCCAAGCTGATCCCTATTAAAACTGAGCACCGGAGACCGTAGAGGTCCTTCTGCATCAAGATCTCCCCTGTCTTCATTGCTGCTCTCCTCATCAAAGTATGATGTTTTCATCTTTAAGGAGCATTCAAGTTGTTTTGCATCTTTGAAAACAGTATCCAAGGCCTCAAGCAAAGAGTCAGCTGGCTCATACAAAGACGCAAAAGCCCACAAAACCTGAGCAAGCTCCTGCTCTTGGAAAGCATGAATTATATCCGAGCCCCTTTTTGACAATGCTGAAAATAGATCAGGAGCAGAGTGCTGCATTGAAGCAAAAGCACCAGCGACATTAGCAACATTCTGTGAATTGAACTCCCCAACCTTGGTCAAGGCCACCTCTGCAACTCTATCCATTTCCGACAAGTATAGTAGCTCCCCTCCTATCTTAGACAACGCCCAAGAAATATTTGAGATACCTTGTGCTGAACATTCAGGCAATGCTGTCATAGCAATACCTACCAGCATAGACACCTCTTTCTGTCGAGCAAATGCCAACCTACGAGTATTCATCATTGAAACCTTCTCCATGTTCTTAGCAATTCGATGAAGTGCAGTGGCAATATTCAATGGGGATAGTGGTGAAGGACTCAACCCCTTCCCAACAGCCATAATCATCTCAGCAGTGATTTCCAAAACTTCCTCTGCAGTCTGTGCTTCCACAATTGCTCTATTCAAGTTAATCTCTTTCTTACGATCAGAAGGCCCGGAGAATTGGGATAGCCTCTGAACAAACTCTTCCATGGTCTTCTCTTTCCTTTCTTGAAACATGCCATCCCCTAACATACTCACCATCCTGTTAAGGTCAGTAGCATCATCTTCTAACTCAACACCTTCATCCAAATCCAAATCAAAATCCAAATCATCTTCTTCGAAGTCCTTTACTTTCTTAACCTTACCAACCAACTTTTTCTTATTCCTTTTCTTTTTCTTCTTCTTTACATTTATCAAATCTTCCATTCTCTGACTCAACCCCCTCGCCTCAATCGACTTGAGGGCAACCTTTCTCGCCCTCAAACACCAATCCATCCCTTCAGTATCGTTCAGCAATCCTGAATTTTGTTGCTTTTTCCTCTTCTTCGATGCTTGATAACCCAATGGATCAAGCTCCCCAAGAAACTCCAATTTCCAATCCTCATCTTCCTTATCCTTGTCACTATGAACAACCCCTTCACTGCTAACAGCACCATCTCTACTTAAATACACACACTTTGCCTTCGTCCCTCTAGAAAAAGCCACTTCAATTCTTCCATACATAAACCCAGTTCCAACTTTCATCACTGGAAGATTATAACTTGTTTTTGGACTGAAAATGAAGGGTTTTAAGCAACTATGTTGAGGGAAGGTGTTTAGTAACCCTTTCATAGCTATAATTATCTTTGAAGATTATATCTTTCTTTAAGAGAAATAAACAAGGAGCAAAGAAAGCATGAAAAGAAATAAACAGCTCAAAGATAATGCAGTCCTAATAATGGCCATGAAGAGAAATCATCAGTTTTTGAGAAGAAAAAACAAACCCATCAAAAGAAACCAACTGGTGGACTGGATAGAGAAGAAATTGTTGCTCTCTCCTTCTTCAAGTGTTGGTTAGTATTCGCAGAGCTTATCACTGTGGAGTGGACGAAAGGGTAGAAGAGCCCAGCAACTATTTTTTTTAGGACTTGCTTGAGTTAATTATTACTTAGCTACTAATAGTTTTCAAAACTATCAAATTAGTCCTTGTATTATCAGAAATAATTTAATAATGCCTTAACTAGCGCTGTCAATTTAGTAATTATTTTTCGAAGTTTTTTTATTTATTATAAATATATTAAAACAATATATATTTTTATTTTTAAAAAATTATTTTGATATTAGCATAAACTAACAATTCAAAAACATAATGAGCATAAGAATATAATGGAAACATGTTACATTAGGCAGATAGCGAGGCGTGGTGTACTACCATCCTTCCTGGAAGAAAAATTACTGCCTTGTATCCCATGTTTAATCTCTTTATGCACTCCATGTTTGCTTGATAAAATGCTGCGATGCTACCCATGTCCTCCCACTATCCATCGAATACATAAAGCTTGAACATGCTCCATGCACATAATGAGAACTTTCTCATGATTTAAAGCTCGTAGAAGAGAGGGAAACATCAAGCAGATTTCTGGACAAAGCAAGCACAGTTAGTGCTTCATTAACCAACTCCAGCCTGACCTTCATTCCAGTCGATATTCCGCCGTGTATTACTTCAGTTCCGAATTCATTTGCCTCGGGGAAGTATTCGTGTAGAGACTTGCTCATAATGTCTCTGTTAACAAGATAGATCCCCATGCTGGATAACTCCCTATAAGCATTATCATTGAATGCTTGGGGACTTTGGACCTGGATTTTAAGAGAGATTGTTAAGATAACACGATCCCCGCAGGGGTCGCGGGTTCGAAACTTCTAGGAGGAAAAATAATATTTACTAAAATCAACTTACTGCCCTCTCTGACTTCACATCGAACTCTGTAACTTCATTTATAGAATTCACTATTGATATGCCAAAATCATGATCTTGATCTCTTATTGATATGCCAAAATCATGATCTTGATCTCATATTGAATTCAAAGATGCAATGGTTATATCGGCCTTGCTACTTCGACGGGCCTCTACCCGTTTCTGGTAGTCCATTCTGTAGAGATGGTGGCCAGGAAGGACCAGAAACTTAAAAACTGGGTACTCTTCCAGTATCCAGGAGC
The DNA here is from genome assembly GCA_015731905.1 of Salix dunnii. Lineage (NCBI taxonomy): Eukaryota > Viridiplantae > Streptophyta > Magnoliopsida > Malpighiales > Salicaceae > Salix > Salix dunnii. The sequence continues at coordinate 469,846 of CM027675.1, read as the reverse complement.
ACCTTCTCATAGCATCGGCAGTTCCCTAGTACAAAAAAAAAGAAATGATCACACTGGCTTTGCTGATCATAGCCTCCCCCTCATTGAGTAGAAGTTTAAGCATCGAATACGCATGTGTTTCAGAAGTTGATAAGCTATCGGACCTGAAACCAGCCTTGTTTTTTTGGACTCTGATATGCTGCAATCACTTCAACAAACCCGTCTTTGCCGAGGCCTAAACCAGCATATGCGAGGTGAGAATTGAGAGAAGTAGAATTATATTGTGTTAGAGCATATATCTTGTTTATGTTACTGCTAATACAGTTGCTAATAACTGCGTCAACGATTCTGTAATTTGCTCCTATGGGAATAGCGCCTTCTGATCTTCTTTTCGTCAATGGATAGAGCCTTGACTCTGATTCATCTCCAAATACAATAGTTGCAACACTCTGCCATAGATGGATTCTCAAATATTATTCACATTTAAGCATTTGCAAAATCTTGGCAAAACGTACTGTAGAAACTAAGGCAAAAAACGAAAGAAACAGACCTGATTTACTGGAGGGAGTGATGATATGGGATGTTGAGGTTGCTGAGAATTGGATATGAACAGACTTGGCAAAGAGACGTCAGAGAAAGTTGAAGTGTTTTCGACGACTATGAGCCCATTCAACGATGGAGTGCTTTGTTTGTTAGGATTAGCCAAGTTAATGGTACTTGGGCAGTTCTGTTCATGAAATATTATGGCAGGGTCCCTTAGGGACGACAATAGTTTACCCGATCTCGATGGGGCATGAACCAAACCCGACCTGATCTGGTTTCAGGTACATGTCTAGTGTTCATACCCGAACCCAAAACCATTGCTTAATATTAACAAAGAAACTAAAGGAGATCACTGATTTACTGTGGTTTTATTATTCACGTGTACTTAGATTCAATAACTAAAAAAAATAAGTAGATAAATTTATCTAGATTATTTATAATTAAAAAATATATGAATTATTTTCTGTTCTGATTGAGTTGTTCTATTTAAACAGAAAAAAAACTTATTTCTAACATATTTTATCTATTATAATTTGAGTAATTGAATATTAAAATAATTAATTACAGCACATAAAAAATTTAAGTTTATTTCTTAAAAACAATTACAATATTTTTATTTATAATATTTCAAATCTAATATTATCGGGGAAAAGACAACTCATAAAAAAAATAGATAGATAAATTTATCTAGGTTATTTACAATTAAAAAATATACGAACAACTTTTTATTTTAATCACACTATTTTTTTTTAGACAGAAAAAAATTTATTTCTAACATATTTTATCTATTATAATCTTACTAATTAAATATTAAAATAACTAATCATAGTATATAATTAATTTTTTACATTAAAAAAAAACCTTGCGCGGGTAAGTAACTCGCAGGAGACTAAAACCCTATATATATGCAAAAAAATAAATGTCAATTTCCTTAAAAGAATAAAAATAAAATAATCAACAACCAGCTAAAATCCTTTCACTTTTGTTCTAGAAGAAAGAATTCTACGGGAGATTTGTTTAATATTATATTTTAAAAATATTTTTTTAAAATATTAATTAATTTTTTTAAAATTAATTTTTGATATTTTTAAATTATTTTTATTTTTATATGTTTATGTTAAAAATGATTTTATGCATTTTAAAAAATAATTTCACCTTTTTCAAAGCATATTTTAAAAAAATAAATTATTTTTTAATTATTTTATACATTATGTTATAATTAAAGAAAATTATTGTGCTATTGTGAACACCGACAAAATGTAATTTATTTATTTTTATCAAAAATTCACAAAGAAGTGGGTCCTTGAATGAGAAAGGACACGTGGACGTTATTCCGCCAGATGATTAAAATAAATGCGAGGAGTGCACAAGATGAAAGCGTAGTTCGCGTAATAGGCAAACTCTGCCGTAATTATACCCCCTTATATGTTTACTAACCCTCCCTGGGTTCCCCAATCTCTCAAAACCCTAGTCTCCGAAGCTGCGTTCGTCCTCAATTTCATCGAAAGGTAAGAACTCTGCACATTTTACTTTTCAACACAATGATAAAACTAGTTTAGCGCTAAATAACATGATAAGTCAAATTTCGCTCTTCTTTCTTTGGATTTTACAGGCGGATTTAGGCGGGAACATTTAGCGCCGGAAATTCCCGCCACTGGCGACCCTCTCTCTACTTATTCCTCAAATCCCTCCCTTTTCCCGTCAACTCAACTCCCTCTTTTGTCAACTCTTCAAGATGCCTCTAAAAGAACTACAAAGCCACAGCCCATCATCTCTCTTAAGAGTGAAAAGGCTCTCTAAAAATGCTGTTTTGCCCTCTAGAGGCTCCCCCCTTTCGGCTGGCTATGATCTTTTTAGGTGTATAGCAAAACCCTCTTCCAGTTCTTCCATTTTTCACAATATCAGCGCAGGATTATTAGCAAATTAATGTTTTATTTTTTAATGTTGTGCAGCGCCTCAGCGGCAAAGGTACCAGCTAGAGGAAAAGCCCTTATCCCAACAGATTTGAGCATTGCAATACCCGAAGGAACTTATGCTCGTATTGGTATATCCCAGCCTTTGTATTTTAATGTTATATATGCTCGCTTTGCATATGGTTTGATTTTGTTTCTGAAGCTGGGCGTTGTTGATTTAGCACCCAGATCGGGACTGACATGGAAGCACTCAATTGACGTGGGTGCCGGTGTCATAGACGCTGACTACCGAGGCCCAGTCGGGGTTATCTTGTTTAATCATTCTGACCTTGATTTTGAGGTCAAGGTTGGTGATAGAATTGCCCAATTAATTATTGAGAAGATCGTGACTCCTAATGTTATGGAAGTTGAGGATTTGGATGCAACCGTGAGAGGAGCTGGAGGGTTTGGATCCACTGGCGTGTGAGCTTACTGTGCCTCGTGAATTTTTTTTTTTAAAACTCGTGCTCTCTACAGAGAAACACCACTTGAACTTGCTGAGTCGGCCATAAATCGGTCATCCACCGTCAAATTGAACTATTTGTTGACATGTTGTGCACCTTACTATGCACAAACTAACCGTTTAGATTTTTATGATCTTCTTTCATTGGTGAGTTTTTGGGACTACAATATTTCTAGAAAAACTATGCTCGCGGCAGACAAAGTTATCCGCTGTTAGATTGAATAGTTTTTTGATATTTTGTGCACCTTAATATGCTCTACAAATTGATTGTTTCGTTCCGATTTTTTATAATTTTTTTCCGTAGGAGTGTTTTTGGGACTAATATTTGTAGAAAAAATATGATCGGCGCAAACAAAGTTGTCAGTTTGGTCCATTTCCGTTCACCATCGGATCTGCTTCATTTTTGGTTAGGAGGTTTGCCCATGTCTCCTCTTCACTGTGAACAGTAGAGATCCGATTTGGAATCACCCCCACCGGGTTAAAGTGAAATTGTCATCCCTATTCCCAATATACCTCATAGGTGAGGAGAATGGGGAAATAGTGTACGAGGCAGATTGCCGCTCAGTTGCAGCAATTTGACATGCAAGGATCACATAGATCACCAAAGTAATAGTGTAAGAAAAACACATTCATCTGACATGTTAAGCCAAATGAGCAGTTAGCACAGTTCTGTGTTTTTACAACATCAAACATGCTCTCCTCCATTGCCTATGCAGTTTCAGTTATGAAGTCAATTTGTTGCAGCCGACAAATAGCTTGACTATCATCTGAGATGTTGAGGAGCACTTTTATTGTTTCACTAAATTCTCAGCATATAAAAATTTCAGCTGTTTTAAGGATAAATAAATCTACAAGGTACAGCCATCCCCAGGAAAAGAAGATACTGGGCATAAAGGATTTCAACTGTCGTTAAAGTAACAGTCTTGTTACTTAAGATAGTGCTCAAACAAGGATGCCATCTCAATCTGCAATAGAAAAAAAAAACGAAAATTAAAACAAATTATCCAGCCAAAAAATATCAAACTCGCCATGTTACATTACAAGCAAAAGGAAATAACCAATGGTGTGATAAGAACAAAATCAAATTCTTTGTATCTTCTTTGGGTCTTGGCATCAATAAAACAATTTTCAACATAGTTATTGAACCTGGTCTGGGGTTGACCGGCCAAGGGACCAGGTCTAGGTCACATGGGTTTATCCGGGAAAATAGAAGAAAAAATATTATATTAAAGGTTTTAATATCTTATATAGAAAAGTTTTGAAACAATGCATGTGGATGTAGGCTATATATGCATATATGAAGTGTAGTATAGTTATCCTATATTTAAAAGTTAGGAAACAATTCATGTGAATGCAGACTATATATAGTTATCTCACATTTAAAAGCTAGGAAACGATTCATGTGGATGCATGTGCATGTAGACTACATATAGTATCTCACATTAAACGTTAGGAAACAATTCATGTGGATGCATGTGAATGTAGGTTATATATAGTTACTATCCCACATTGCAAAGATAACAATTCACGAGGATGTATGATTTAAAAAAAAGATATGCAAGACTAACTATTAATAAATTAGTTTTATATTTTTGAATTTATTAAAATATATATATGTATAAAAGTCGGGTCTCACGTGAGTTACACAGGGTCACTCAGGTTTTGGGTTGACCTGGCAAGAAGCCTGAGTTTAACTAGGTCAATTGCAAGCTTGAGTTTTTGTAATTTGAAACCTAGCCAAGGACCTGGTTGCCCAAGGTCAGCCTGCCCAAGTCTATAGCTTGAAATCATTGAAATCATGCGCCAAAGCATGCATTAAAAAAATATAAAATATGAAACATGAGCCAAAAGGACAATTGCCTCAGCTGAGCAACTAGGCAACGCTTCTTTGAACCGCTATACCTCCCAAAACTTTTTTTTAGATTCGGGGAAACCCCACCCCCAAAAAGTGCACTTTGTGAATTCAGATGAGTAAATAAAACCCCGATTGTTCCAGGCTTTTATAAAAGATGCACTCCCAAAACTCCATTATGTTAAAAGAAAATATATTGTCTATTGACAAAGAATTAGATGAATACTTTTCACAACCTCCTATCCCCCAAGAAGATTTTATAAACAGAAAGATATACCAAAGAAAATCAAGGAAGAAATTCATAACATGCAAGCTGGAAGAAGACAGAAAACTAAATACTAGAAAATAATTAATCAGTACATGTACTTATCCAAAGCATTAACAACGTAAATTCAATACAATCAACTTACTGCTGTTAAGGCAGCCTCAGCACCCTTATTCCCAGATTTTCCACCAGCTCGATTTATAGCCTGCATTTATTGAGAAAAATGATTTCAGATGAAACATTTTCAGGAAAAAACTATGAGGCGTGCTCTTTATTTTATTCAAATGCTTCTTTCAAAAGTTTACCTGTTCCATGTCCTCACATGTCAGAACACCAAATATACATGGAACCCCTGCAAATTCATCAAGAGAGTATTATAAGTTTTTACTGTGAAGCCTTTCAACAAAAATAAAGAGAGATGAAGTAAATTGGTAGGCAGCTGCTCGCCAGATCATTTCCTTAAAGGTTGACATCTGACAAAGCATGCATGCTATGTTACATTAAAGGAGAAAGCAGGTTTTCAGTTATCATAGTAATAGGCAGAAACAAAACATGTAGATGCTAAATGAAACCTGCAGAATTAGAGTTTGTTTAGTGCAACTGTGTACACACTTGTGTGTGGTCTTTGAAGAACAAGAGAAAGAGATGGTGTTTTATCAGTTATGCAAATTACTATACACACCACAGTGATATTTGATGCGATAATGACAACTTCAACCACTCTTCATCTGTGTCTCTCTCCACCTTTGAGCCCATGTTGCATTTTGACATTCACTTTATTATATGGCAAAATATGATACAGAAACTTTGTATACAAGAAGATAATTTGTATAGTGATGGGCAAACCCTTTGAAACCTTGGTCAAAAGAGAAAAATTGAGTTTAAAACCACGCAATAAAACCGGCAAAAAGTGCAAACACCAACCTGACTTTAAACCAGCAGAAAGCACACCAGATGCTGCTGAATTTGCAACAGCATCATAATGAGTAGTGTCACCTCTTACCTACCATCATCAACAAAAAATAATTCACATACTAGGGCCAGCCTGTAAGTAGTATTTCAAGGAAAGAAATGAGGAGGAAGCCACCCCTCATAACACCAAAATACTTCCATCAAATAGCAACTTGTTTCAAGGTTATGAAGAGAAATCATTTATACCACAGCTCCAATACACACAACTGCATGATATTTTCCTGACTTGCCTAGCCTTTCTGCAACAATGCCAATTTCAAAACTACCAGGAACCCACACAACCTGATGAGAAACATAATAAAACAGCCACACCCTAATCAAAACTCGCTCACAAAAAGAAAATTTGAAGAAAAAAAGTAGCTTCTCAAAAAAACAAGTTTGCATACATCAATGTCTTCTTCTTTGACTGAATATTTTTTGAAAGTGGCAACAGCTCCTTCTAAAAGTGGCCTGGTAATAATCTCATTGAACCTAGCCACGACCTTAGAGTGTTGTTTCCAGCCATCAATGTCAAAATAAAGACAATCAATTCAAATGAAAGCCTAAATAAACAGAAACCTAAAAAAACAGAGAATTACCACAGCAAAGCGAAGCCCCTCAGTTCTGGTAACTGAGCCTTCCAAATGCTTAACAGCTGCTGTTTCCACAATGGGCGACCGCTCCTTCCTCTCAACGCCAATGCTACTCGTCCCGAAACCTGAAAGTCTTGAAGTTAACACCACAAATAAATGATCTTTCATAACTGAATAAAAGAAAAACTAACATTAATAATCAAATATTTCAGCAGAGTTGGATCCCAATGACTAAGAAAATGAAATTAACATCTTTCACAACAATTAAAGCTAGTAATTTGGGTTGAATAGAATTGATTAACCAATAGAAGATGACGAGGAAAAAGAGAGCTGTGTTGGTTTCTGATCGAGAGTCAAAAAGCTTCGATTTTGATGATGAAAGTGAATACAATTCGATAAGAACGCTTTCCTTGAAACAGACACTAAAGCCATTTCCCTTTTTCTTTTGATTATCTTAAGACAAGTAAGATTTTGGTGATTGACGAGAAAATGGGTTCATATACAAGAAAGAACCTAGACTATATTCATAACCCTACTTGACCTCTCTCACTATGTAAGACATGGTGGGTTCATTATTAACAACGTTGGATCCGAACCCGGGTTTTGTTCGTTGGTTGCTTGCATAAAGTCCATTTTTTTCTCACAAAAGCCCATTTGATGTCTGACATCAGTACACTTCCTTTTTTTTTTTTTTTTCCCGATCTAGTGAACTGTGAGCTATTTGACTAGTGGCAAAAAACCACTGACCTTACATACCCCTAAAACCCTAAAAAAAAACCCTCCCCGTCTCCTTCTCATCCTTCTTCTTAATCTTAAGCGAAAAATGTGGGTTCAAGGGGCAGTGCTTTATGAGCCATTGAAACAACTTTATCAAAGCAACCCACTTATCTCTAATGGAACTCGTTTCCTCACCAAACATTATCAGGTAACGTCAAAAGCTGTGACTATCAGTCATTTTACAGCTTTCATTGTATTGTTTTCGTAATCAAAGATCTTACTCTCTTTTTTGTTTGCTTGCTGCATGAATCAATATAGACTAAGAGGGCATTGGAAAAAAAATTAATTCTAACAAGCTAAGTTAGCATACACCCTTTCGTACATAAACATATGTTTGTTTTGCGACTTCAGAAACGGAGATCTTCTGTGGTTGTAATGTCCATGACTACCAAAGGTGCTGCAGTTCCTATCATGGTATGATACGGCATTGCTTATTTATTTATTTATTATTATATTGTATATTTTTCTTTTTACTTGATTAGCTGATGTGAATTGTTTAATCATTATTGTGATTAGTGGAAAAATGACTTCGTATGTTATTAATTTGTATTGTTTTGTTAATTTGAGGTAAATGGCTGTAATGGAAAAATGGGGAGTTCTGTTATATTGGCGGCGAATTCTGCTGGACTTCAAATCCTTCCAAAATCATTTGGCCCGGAAAAGGAGGCTGGTAATACTGTGGAAGTTTTTGGGAATGAGATTAAAATTCATGGTCCTTCTGAAAGAGAGAGTGTGCTTGCGTCTCTCTATGATGATTATCCGAACATGATTGTGGTGGATTACACTGTGCCTGATTTGGTGAATGGTAAAATTTCTTGGAGCTTGTGACTCTTGAAACAGAATAGAAGTTTTAATTATTTCCCAGAAGAGAGTTCTCTTGGTAGTTCAAGTCTGAAATTCATAGATTTGCTATTTTACTTTGAGCTCAAAATGGAAATTTTTGTAGGCAACCTTTACTACTTGAAAAGAAAATACTTTGGTGCTGCCAAAAATGGGACATGGATATCCTAATATATATTTTTTTTTCAATGCTTTTAGTTTTCTCTTGTATGTAGGATTTTTAATCTTAGAACTGCTTTGATAAAGCTAATAGATGTATGCTGACAAAGTTTCATTATTTAGCATGTGCTATAATATTTCAGACATTGTAAAGCTTCCTGCTGTGATTTGTTCTCTTCTTTTGTTGATCATCTTTTAATCTTTTGACCTTTCTTTTTGTAACGTGTAGATAATGCAGATCTGTATTGCAGAGTCGGGGTGCCATTTGTGATGGGAACTACTGGTGGTGATAGGGATAGATTATATAAGACGGTGGATGCCTCAAAAGTTTATGCAGTAATCTCTCCACAAATGGGGAAACAGGTGTTGGGATTGAGTGCCTTGAACGTGTTGTGAAATGTAATAGATTCTGATGCTATAAGTTATTATGTTCTCTCTACTAATGGGTTGTTTCTTTCTGATAGGTGGTTGCATTTCTTGCAGCCATGGAGATTATGGCTGAGCAATTTCCTGATGCATTCGCAGGATACTCCCTTCATGTATGTCATTCTGCATTTATTCCCTTTTGGAAAAGAAGTTCCCCTCCTCACTTGAGTTTATTGTTGGTAGTGCTAATATTGCTGATAAACTTATTTAATTTTTAGGTGAAGGAGTCCCATCAAGCAGGAAAGCTGGACACATCTGGAACTGCCAAGGCTGTCATTTCTTGCTTCAAGAAATTGGGGGTGTCTTTTGACGATGAGGTGGTATTAAAGCTATTTGTGTTTCATTAAAGCATAACTTGTTCTTATATCCTCATGAAATACTGAATTTCACGTTTCATTTACTTTGTTTTCGTGTAAAAGTTGAAACTTGACATGATTACAATAAAAAATGAAATTTGGTCGTGAGGTTAAGTCATCATACTTTTATTACCAGCCATTGTTTGACACCTCTTTTCTGGATTTAAACTTCACATTCAACCATCTTGTTTTATAAGTGTTTTCATAGAAGATTGGGTCCTATGTTGTGTCCCCCTCCTGAAAAAATGAACAGTCTATTTAATATGATTTTTTGCTGACTGTTCAGATAGAAATGATCCGAGATCCCAAGGAACAAGTGGAGTTAGTAGGAGTTCCAGAGGAGTATTTGTCTGGTCATGCATTTCATTTGTATTATCTGTCATCACCTGATAAAACGTAATAACAAATATCTGTGCTCACTTTTATTTGGATTCTGTTATTTTTTTTCTTTTGTTTAAAACAATTATCTTTTGGATTTCTTTTCTTGCAGTGTTTCGTTTGAGTTTCAACATAATGTGTGCGGTAGATCAATCTATGCTGAGGGTACAGTTGATGCTGTACTTTTCCTTGCTAAGAAGGTGAAAATGCTTCAAATCCTCACGTACTTAAGATTTAATCTCGTTAATAGTGTTTACATTCATAATGAGATAGCTCCTTGACATAAAACCTCTATTGCTTCTTTTTTTCTTGCTCAGCTCTTGTAACCACTACCTCTTCTACTTCACTGTTCTTTGGTGGTTTCTCTATTAGAAGATCTTATGATAAAACGTTTGTTATTGATAATTTAGCTGTGGTTTCAAAGTTGATTGTCAGTAGTAATTTCAATGTGATTAAAACACAGATTCAATCAAAAGCTGACAAGCGGATCTACAATATGATTGATGTCTTGCGGGAGGGTAACATGAGATAAACTGCAATGGCAGCAACAAGCTAGCTTCCCCCTTCAGTTTTATCCAATCTTGCAATGGAACTTCTATTGGCTACATAGTTTAGTCCAAGAGCACTCTCTGAAAATTGATCGAAGGCTTAGGCAGACATAGGTAAACCTCAATGAGACGGCTGCTGCGGCACAGAGATCAGGGTAATGCTCAGAAGCCTGCAAGAAAACTTGAGCAACAAGTGTGGAAAGCGAGTTTGAGTATCATCTTTCTGGCAATGTAAACGGATGATAATAATGGTGTAGTGCAGGCAATTCTGGATTTTGATGTTATTGAGGGAGTGTTAACTGGTTTCTTGACTTTTTGACTAGCTGAACTATTCCGTAATACAATCAATGTCTGGGATGAATGGTTAAGAGATTGTTTTTCTTAAACAAAAATTGTTTATAAATATATCAGAATAATATTTTTTATTTTTTAAAATTACTAATTAATGTGGAATGAGTATCTTTAAAATCATTTAGGAAGGAGAGGCCTAGTTTGGCACCGCATTGTAATTAATTTAAAAAAAAAGAAATTAAACCTTCTTTTATTTATTTAGCAGCGCCAATAATAGTTTAACTAGTTGATATTAAAAATAAAAAAATATAAAAAAACTCTTTTTAATATATTTTTAAATAAAAAGATATTTTAAAAAGTATTCTTCAAAACATATTTCTATAATTATTCTTCATTTTTAATTTTCAATTCTTTGCTTTTGACTACACTGTCACAAACTATCATATTACTTTTATATAATTTCTAATATTTTTAATTTGAATGAATTAACTCATACTTTTTGTTAATATAGGCTGGATATCCATCGCTCTATAATAAAAATAAATAATTTAATTGAACACAACAAGACGAGAGAGGAAATATTGGAGAAACGAAGATGCAAGACTCAAACAACACGTATAAATATTCCCCAACGACTGCAATCAAGAGAGATCAAGGGAGGGAGGGAGGGAGGAAATGGATAACAGAGAAGACTTGAAGTCGATGCTGACATTTCTGCCTTTACTACCCTGGCCATCCCAAGTGGTTAAATCACTCGAAACCCTCTCACAAGGACCTCTTTACAGCGAGGTTGACTCCGGTGAAATGCTTTTCAATGCCATTTCCCATATCAGAGATTCTCTTGCTTTCCCTTCTCTGCAACCTGTAGCTCCTTTTGCCCGTGGAGGTCTTGTTCTCTTCTTTGACGAGGTAAACTTTCAAACTCGACTCGGTTTTCCCTTTTCTTTTCTGGGTTCTCTCATTTGTATTGCGTCTTTCAAGCTTCAGTGGTTAAAATTTTTCAAACTTCCATACAAGAAGAGTGTCTTGAAAAGGCCCATTATTTCTTTTGCTCTTATATTTGATTCATGATGTAAAACGTTTTGAACTTCGACAGAAAAGTGGTTACATGGGTGAGCTACGAAGGATTTGTTGCGAATATCAGTCTAGGAGAGTTATTTTGAGTAAAAGCCCTATCCATTCTCAGTTCTTCTTGGCTGGTTTTGTATAGTGGGTATGCATTTTTCACAAAGTTTTGAGCTTTCTGCTGATTTTTTATCTTGTATTTTCATATGCATGAACTGATGCCTAGCAGATCGTTTTAGTTTGCATGTTATCATGCTAAGAGCAGAAAAGAAATTTTCCTTTAGATGTTATGCTGAATTTGTAGGTGTTCAATGCAGCTAATTTCCCGGGCAGAGGCTGCAAAATGGTTTGGAGAGGTTGTCCCAGCATTGGCTAACTTGCTCTTGAGATTGCCATCTCTTTTAGAATCTCACTATCAAAATGCTGATAACTTGTTTAATGGTGTCAAAACCGGCCTTCGCTTGCTGGGTTCACAAGAAGCTGGCATAGTGTTCCTTGGCAAGGTATCTCAGCGTGTTTGGTTTTTCTTTTCTCAAATATTATTCTTTTATCAGATTCAACTTTTGCTTAAATTGCATCACGAGAGAAGTGAATTTCAATAGGATGTGCAAACAGCTTCGTGTTCTCTTTTGAATATCCTTTACTAAATTAAGCATTTCTTCAATTATAACATCAGAAACTCATTATGTCAATCAATGCTTGCTCTTCAGGAATTGGTTGCTGCCCTCCTCACATGCGCTTTATTTTGTTTGTTTCCTGTCTCTGATAGAGGTTCAAAACGTCTTCCAACATTCAATTTTGATCATTTATTTGAGTATGTGACCTTCAGCTTTCTTTTGTGGACATCTTGAACTTGTGCATCATGTAATAAATACGAGCTGTCAGCACTAGACCTAAAAATTATAATTACCTAGGCTATCTATGATCCCACTTTATTGTCATTTTGGTCTATTCATTCTTTGTATCTCATGGGCAGGGTATTTTTCATGAAGAGTCAAATGGCTAATGATGTGTCCAAAAGGAAACTTATTGAGACAAATAATTACTTCATGCTGGAGGTTTAGGTGGTTCGTTGTAGGCTACTGTGTTTCATATAAGATGCATATGTATTCTGGAACTTGAACCTTATTATATAAGATAGAATTTAGTAAAACAATTCTGAAAGATAGGAGGAACATTGTTCATGTCCTTTCATGTCATGTTCTCGATATTTTGTACCATCAGACTGTTGAAGACAATTGTTTAGACCATGAAGTTCACTAACTGTAAACAAACAATATCCGCTGGATACTTTTATGCCACATTTCATTGTCGAGTAAATCAAAGTTTTACTGATATATATGCTATTTACTGATTGGTTTCGCTTCTATAATTCAGTTCACCTTGTCTATGTTTAACTGAAGAATCATTTTAAACTTTTTCCCTTGACCTGGAAAATAAATCCATCTGACACTTCAGTACTTCTCAGGAATTTATATGAGAGCTACAGTAAAAAGCAGGAGAACAAAATAAAGTGTATTATGCATTATTTTGAAAGGATATGTTCATCTATGCCTGAGGGCTTTGTCTCCTTTGAAAGGAAGGTTCTTCCTTTAGAACAACTTCCTTTGTGTGTTTCTTATCCCGAGGCAAATTTTTGGAGCAAATCTGTTGTTTCTCTCTGCCCTTTTGAGGTAAGGTAATAAATGGATTAGTGCATAGCTAGCCAAAGTTCAAATTTAAACAATCAGCAGAAAATTATCAACGTAATCCAGTAATTTGGTTAATTTCATTCTTGATTTGTGGCATTTACTTGCTAGCTGGTCATTTCATCTTTCTAGGTCCATAGTACAGGCTTCATAGAAGACCAATCCAATGGAGCTCTTGAAGTTGATTTTGCTAACAAGTATCTTGGAGGTGGTGCTCTTCATAGTGGCTGCGTGCAGGTATGAACTTTTTTATGGACTGTTGATGTCAAATTGGTTATGGTCGATGCTCAAATCAGACCATTTATTCTTGCAATGCTTTGTTTGTTCAATTGTTTCTTGCATAAATTTCCTTATTGTCATGTTAAAATTGCTGTTATCTTCTTGCTATATTGCTTAACTAATATTGAGGATATTATGTTTCTTTATCATCTTTTGTAGGAAGAGATACGGTTCATAATCAATCCTGAGTTGATTGCTGGAATGCTTTTCTTACCTTGCATGGAAGACAATGAGGCAATTGAAATTGTTGGTGCTGAAAGATTCTCAAACTACACAGGGTGAGGGTAACTTCTTGGAGAAATTCAAAACTTGACTTTAAATATATCATCAAGCGTTATATCTGTTTTATTTGTTACTTGAATCACAATAGTGTTGATGCGTAGGCATGTAATCATTGATGAATTAGTTTCTCGGGTCATATGAATTGGTGTGTACAAACTGGGGTATAGTTATAGTGCTCAGATTCTATTTAATACAACTGAAAATTAATCATCTTGTGATGTGTTCTTGTTGGTGGGTTAACATCCTTGTCAGTCTCAACATGTGAAACTATCTAGTTTAACTATCATAGTCAAAGGTGTGTGTTTCTAGGATATACCTTTTTTTCTTGTGTTTTGGTTCCCACTAAAACACATATTTGGAACTGAAACCATGATTACCAAAACAGGGAATCTGTTTCATTTCTGTTGTTTTCTTAGTGTGTGCGTGTGAGAGAGAAATCAGATAGCAACAGGTGGAACTGAAACTGTCAGTCCAAATGGTCTGTATTTCCAGGGTGCACCTTTTTTTTTGTGTGTTTTGGCTCACACCAAAACACTTATTTGGAACTGAAATCATATTTGTTCAATTAGGGAGCCTATTCCATTTTTTTATAAGTTAGATAGCATGTGCAGATGCTTTCTTCACTTTGTGGAATCCTAGATGCTGATGCATGCTGTAAGCAAGAAATGTGAAGAAATTAAAGTGCTTATTCCATATAATTTGATGGATTTGTGCAATATATGATCATCAATAGGTGTCATAGTCATACTTTCCAAGATGTCAACCAAATGATTTTGTGATGACATATTATGAGTATCATCATGAATTAATATATAGGCAGCTTTTGTGGAGGGTTTATCTTTTTATCTGTTTTTTATACCTGTCGGTTCAAATGTGACTATTTTTACATAATGGTAAACTTTTAATCATTGATTGACTAGCTTGTGATTATACTTATTTATGTATTATACTTCCTTTATTAATGTTGAGATACAAACTTATCTTTTTATCTGCTGAATTTGAAATAACAAGCATTCCTATAAGAATGGAATACTGATTTCAGTTGACTAATGTTGCAGTCAATTTCTTATCACTCTCTCCTATTTGATTGCTGCAGGTATGCCTCTTCTTTTTGTTTTTCTGGTGACCATGTAGACAAAAGGAATGTTGATAGTTTCAGAAGATGTAAAACCAGGATTGTTGCCATAGATGCATTATGCAATGCAGGGATGAGACAATACAAGTGCACATACCTGCTTCGGTATGTAAAATTTGGTTTTCTAGTGCCAAGCAGACTTGCATATGGAATTGAAAGGAAGTTTTTTCTGAATGAATTTATAGAAGAGTGTGACATGGTTCCGTATATGTGAGTTATCAACATGACAAGTAGTATTTCTTAACAAAACAAGAAAAAGAAAATATGAAAACATGACAAGTGGTGGGTGCTTGAAACAACATGACTCTCTTCTAATTTCATGTGGTTGCATTACTTTTCCATGCAAATCAAGTGGTTGTGCATGTTGAGTGAATCTCCATGAAAATTGTTGCGATTTTCTTTTGAAAAAAAAGAGAAAAAAAAACAACTTTTCAATTTAAAGTCTTTTAGTGTTTTTTAATTGAAACACAATCAAGGAACTCATTGTTTTTTTTCTACAGCTTTTAGTGTGGTTGGGAAAATAGCATGCTCCTGTGGCCCCCTCCTCTTCCTGTGTAGAGCTTTTAACAATGTTTTGTGAAAACACCTTTTGAAGTAGCTTCATTTCTGAAATAGATAAACCTGTCCTTGGTGACAGTGGTTAAAATACATTACTCATTAGTAACCTTTTATTTGGCATGCTTTCTAAATGCTGCTTTAGAATTTATCGTACAGTAAGTTTGTATCATGTGAAGTTGTTAAATTGTGTAGAATGATGAAACTAACTTTGAGAGGCCTGTTGCATTTTAGATTGTTGGTTTATCTTTCTACATGACTTACTTGCACCTGTGAGACTGACAAGCTCACTATCTTGTTGAACAGTCAAGATTTATGTGCAATATGAATGCCGATGAGGGTTTTTAGTTGATTTTGTTAATTTCTCTTAGTCCTACTCTATGGTTTTGGCAGGGAGGCCAACAAGGCATTCTGTGGCTTTTTGGATCAATCTAATTATGACCATCACAAAAGACCGTTTCAAGATGGTGGCTCACAAGGTTCTCAGTGTACAAAAACTGATAAAGACACTAATGTTGTGGTGAAGGACTTTCTGGTGCGATCTCCACTGATTTTCTGAGCATTTTTCTTTTTCTTTACTTTTTATTTTTCTTAGAATGATATGAACCTGCTTATGCACAAAATGATTGATCAGGTTCTTCCATTCTTATTTTTCTTTCTCAATTGTTGTTGTTATGCTTGGAAATAGATGGATGAAGCCCCCTCAACTTCTGTTGAAATTGCAATGAACAGAGGAGAATATATAAACCAAATGATCGGATATTCTGACAAGAAGGCTAGTTGGTGTCTTGACCAAGAAGATAAAATCAGCATTGCTACAGGGAATTGGGGGTGCGGAGCTTTTGGTGGAGATCCTGAACTAAAGACCATGATTCAGTGGCTTGCAGCTTCTCAGGTAATCTTTTTATTGAGCTCCACTTGCAAAAGCTATCAAAAGCTTTGTAGGGGAGTTGATGCATGCCAGTTTGTAGTTGAAGCTTTAGCATCTTGACCTTCTGTTGGAGATATTGGTTGCCAAACAACTGTAGGATTACCATCATGAACATGCACATACTTAACGTATCACATAAGCAATTATGAAATTACTAGTAATTTGTGTGTTGCCTCTGCTAGCGAAACTTATATCTGCTCTGGCTAACCTTCCTTCTGTTCCGTACCAAGATTTCCTTCAACCAAGATGCATTTGTTTCAGGCAGGAAGACCTTCTGTTTTGTACTACACATTTGGCATTAAATCTTTGCAGAACCTGAATCAGGTACTTGTAGTAATCTTACCACCTGTGAACATTTCTTGATGAAGGCGGAGAAACAATTTACTCCTAGAAATTGATTAAGCTTAAACTACAGTCTTTGTAATTTTTATATTCTATGTTCAAAGCCATGCTGTTGCTGAAAACAGTTACTGTTCTGCAGGTGTGTCAATGGATCCTGTCACATGAATGGACGGTGGGAGACCTTTGGAATATGTTGGTGGAGTACTCTTCTCAGAGATTCAACAAGGAAACTGACCTGGGTTTCTTTGCATGGTTGCTTCCTTCCCTATTTGCCCACGACGCCAAGAGGTCAAATTTGACAAATCTACCTTAGATTTTCTTTTATTTTTCCATTTTTAAAAAATGTAATCAACTCTTTAGTTTCTTTAAAAAAATAATAATAATATTCCATGAGTTCTCTCCGCAAAAGAAATGCAACTTTGCACTAGTTGTTGATGATAATCTCATAATGCTTGCCAGACCTTGTAAAATCAAAGACTTGGATAATCTTGAAAAATAAGTCATGCTAGCATGCAGAAATCATGTTTCAACCTTTATTTATCTTTTTTGATAGTGGTATTTAAAATAATAATTATTTGACCTGGATGTATTTTGAATTCAACCCTTTGTATTCATTATTCTTCCTGTCTCCATTTAGCTACCTTTGTCCACCTGAGCCTCTGCCCAAGTAGTTTCGAAACCTGTGATTCATGGTCACATTGAAGAGTCTGGTGTTTTACGAAAATCCTGAACATTTACAGTAACCTATGGTAGCCAGAAGCTGAACCAGAAGTAGATTCCCAACCATAATAAGTAGTTTCTATTCCTTTGTTGATGTGTGTGTGGGCGTGTAATCAGTGCATCCTCGTGATCGTTCAGAGAAAGAATTTATTCATGATCGATGTACAAATAAATCCAAGAATGTCCTTTACATGAAACCAGAAAAAAACACTGAATCTCGAGGGTCATGGCAAGAGATATTGCAGAGTCCTGCCGTCTGCCTACGCAATATCAGGCGTGCAAGAAACCTTTGCGTGCTTAAGAGATGAAGCTTGATAGTTAATACAGGTTGGTTATGGCATGCAAACTTTCATTATTAAAAGAAATTACTGGTTCTTGTGTTTTAAAAATATTTTTGAAAAAAATTTATTTTTTATTTTCATACACTTTAAATTATTTTTCCAATATTCTCAAATTCATTTTTTTTAAGAATAAAATTATATATTATTTTAATATATTTTTAAATAAAAACACAATTTAAAAAGCTATTACAATATTAATAGGCTCTAAGAAAAATAGTGTGGTTAATGTTGTGGTGTAGTGCACTTAATATAGTGGTGTTTAAAAGTGTTTTTTATATGAAAATATATTAAAATAATTTTTTTAATTTTTTTTTTGTAATTTTTGACATAGTATATTAAAAATAATTGGAAAACACTAAAAATGCCTATCATGGTTTTTTAAAAACTTAAACACATTCACACACACACACACACAAACACCTATATGGAGAATTCAGTTTGATTAGCTCTGTTTTCAAATGGCAAGGTTGTTAACATATCACAGGCGCTACCCATGCAATCTTATTACTTGAATTGCAGGATGTTACATGCCTGCCCAGCAACAATACTTGCTACCTCCTGCCTGCTTCGTACATATAAATGAGATTTGCAGAAAATAATGATATGAGAAATTATGTGATCATGTTCAGCACAAGTTCCACTGGACCAAGTCAGTCAATGCCAAGGCTTAAATAAATAAATAAATGTTTATTTGAAGAAATCCCGCAAGTAGCCAGATTAGGACTCTGGACAAGTGGAGAGTTCAACCACCATAACCTAAACGTAGACATCACCCTTCCTTTTCTTCTTCAATATTTTCGAGTCAAAGTACAGCCAAACCACGGCTAACTACTCTAGACCCCATCTTTTGGTCTATCTTGGCTAAATTTGAATATGTTGAATGAAGTTGTTAAATTTAACTAAATTCTTGGAAATACCCATAACCTATGACTTCTGTTTGTCTTACAAGTCATGAGCTCCACTTCGGTTTGTCTGAACAGAGTTGCTTCCAAAGTCATTCAAAGAGAACGGGAGAGCCACTCATGTAAGTTTCTCTGTTTTTTCCCCACCATTGTGTTAAAAGGAAAGTTCCAAACTTTGGACTTTTACTCCCCTAAGAGAAATAGTTCATGATCACTGCATTTGCTTTCACATTTGCTGGTACGTACTCTCTTTTTTGTAACACAATTGTGGCTGTGCAACTGATTAGGGCTCCAGCGTGAAATCAAACAAGAAATCTATTCCTTTTCTTTAACAAATAATCTATTCTTGGAGATGGATCATTAGCTTAGGAAAAGCAATGAAAAGAGGAAAAGATTTGGTGCAGTGAGATAACTGTATTCCCATTGAAGAGGACCAAATCTAGTTTGGAAGCAAGCATGTCGCATGCTCTCAAGAGGAACTTCACAGATAATCACCATTTAAAGACCTTATCACATAGAAGAAAGATGCCCCATCTGGAACATTACCTGGTTTTTATACAGTTGACCTTATCTAGTTTCGACAAGAAATATTACAGGAAAAATAAATATATAAGAGGGATCGAGATCTTGTGACATTTGATGCCAGAAGTGTCATTTCTAGGCACTTGTTACACTGGGCTAAACTCTCTGGCTCCTGAATTTCACAAGCTGCTCCAACGGATTGTTTGGAAATGTGGTGGTTGCGGTTGTTTTTTTTTTTTTTAAATTATTCTTAAAACAAGACACCAAAATTTTCAAAAACAGAACACCAAATCTTTCAAAAATGCAGTGACAAACACCCCCTAAATCGACGAGAAGCAGGAATTATGGAACGATCTGCCGGTGACGAAAATCCACCTGAGAAATCTTCATGAACAGACCAAAATCTCCGATGACCTTTTTCCTGAGAATTAGTGTTCTCTATAGATGGTTGGAAATGTAGCCCACTTTTAGGTGCCTCATGAGTGTAGAAATCTGGGATGTTGTAACTTAGTGCGGCGCCAACTGAAAGGCGCTCATATTGCCTCCGAGTTTTGTTCTTCGTGAAAGCTTTGTAGACCAAAGGAATGAGTCCCTCCATCAAAGCACCGCTTCCCCTCTCTGCTTTTTGTCTGGTTCTTCCTTTTCCCTTGTGATGAATGGAACAACAAATGAATTGTTTGGAGTTTAGGGTTTGGTGGGTTTGGGGTGGGGTGGGGTGTGGGTGTTATATACACCGTCCCCCAACTTTCCTTTCTATGTGGGGATTATAAAGTCCAACACGTCTATTTGTATAAATTTTCTCATATTCCAAATCTTTCCATCATTATTGTCATCATCATTATCAGAATAAATTATAATAAAAACAGATAAAAACCAGTTAAAAACTACACAAACTGTTCATTAGAGTATAGATGAATAAATTATAATAAAAGCAGAGAAAAATCAGTTAAAAACTACACATGAATAAATTATAATAAAAGCAGAGAAAAATCAGTTAAAAACTACACAAACTGCTCATTAGAGTATAGATGACATCAACAAGACCTTGATATTTCTTCTAAAACATTCTTTCCTTTTCTTTGTAGTGAAAAATAAATTAAATGATTATATCTTTCTTTTGCTGACCTGGTCAAGTTTTGTAAGTCCCCCGCATGTAAATAATTTGGTTTCTTGCCAATGAGGTCTCAATTGGCAAGTGATTCTCACACAACAAAATCCAAGTTAAGAACAAACCGTGTCACCAGAAAACAAGCTCTCCTGCAGTTCCTCTGCTAAACTAGTAAAAGCATTCCACTTCCTGCATATCTGGCTGCTAATTCTTTGTTTCCTTTAGTATTCCATTTCTAGATATACTAATAATGATTAGCTATTGTTCTATGATAATCCAGGTTGATTTGGTTTGAAGTTACATCAAACGACGCGGTGACTTAGAACAAGCAAGCATATTTAGGAGTATCAGGTCATTCCTTTTATCTTCTAACATCATGAATGATACTAACAAAATGCTATGCATTTTGTCGACTTAAGAGGCGAGTATGCCTGCACAAATGCAATACCTAGAAACCAAATCAGGGACTGGTTCTTGAGAGAGTTCACCTTTGACTTCTACACGACATGGCAACTACTAGATAAGCTTAAGTTGAAAAGTACCCAAGTAGAAAGCATAGATGCATATTCATTTGACTTTTTTGTAGGATCACCATCTAGAAGTACAACTAATGCAAAATCATCCAAACAGAAACTTCAAGCCATGTTTTCTTGTTTATTATTTTCTTTCAATCATTAACTAGAAAAACCTCCCTCATTGATCAAGTACCTGAATCATATTTGATCTAGTCCAGTACTTAAATCTCAGATCGAAGGTGCGATCTGCATATTCCAGAGGGAAAAGAAAAGGGCTATAATGACAAAGAGCTGGAGAATCTTCCAAAAGATCATTTTTAAGTTTATTTAGAACGAGTCTACTAGAATGTCATAGTTCAAGGGCCAAAGTATAGGTGTTATTTAGACAGTTTCAAGCTTCTTCAGGTGCAGGTTTCCTCAGATATATCAGCTTAGGTGTTACTCATAGAAGTAATATTTTTATTGGATAATCATCTCCAAAGTATTGATTTGTAGACTTTGTAAGATGCTACTTCAAGCATTATCGAAAGTCAGAAACATATCCCAAATGCTTTGTGACATTGTCATTAACTCAATAAGCCTACCCAGCCTGATGACATCTCCAGCAATTTGTCTGAACAAAGCTGATTAGATGACATCCAAGTTGTCATCTTCTTAAGAAGCTGAAAACGATGGTTTTTGTTTTTGTTTTTGTTTTTTTGTTTTATTCTAATTACCATGACCCTTTCAGTAAGCCATTCCTAAAACTAAAAAAGTATTTCCACGAGCAGACTCAAAGATAAATAAATTCCCACAATCCATGATACATACTTGTAGAATGGGACAAGTTATGTGAGATTTCCTTTGCTGAGTCGCTTGTTTTGGAACAAGCTTGTTCAATCTGGCAAGGAATTTCTCGTTGAAAGCTTGTTTCTACACATATTCAGACATTAAAATTTCCGTGATATGGGCTAGTTACCTCACATAAAAGACTGCCAAAGATCGTGAATCCAATATTAGCAAATAGGCCTCTTGCACCATCAAATTTATAGTTGAGTAGTGACTTCCCACTAGGACCACAGCCCGTCAAATCAATACACTCAACCAATGCAGGACAGAATATATCATTGCCAATCCATTTGTACCATGAAAAAGGCTGACAATAGAGGGTTTTTGTAGAGAGTTTTTGATCTCAAACCTGTTCGAATGACAGCTCACAGGCAAAGCTCTTTTATTTGCCATTCCTTGAATGCCACGACATGATCTTTTCATCTAACACTGTTTCCCATTTTTATTTCTGAATCATTACTCCTCAGAACATCCAGAGATCAGAAACTGGTTTGTGAATTTTAAACCTACTAGTTATAAACCTTCTACCACCTACTCATTTGACCAGTAATTTATAACAAATTCAGCATCAAACTCATGGCCTGGCAACTTGCTCTGTAATTTAAATTGTAATACATTTCTGTTATACATTCAATTGCTATATTTAGTAATAGCTAATGCTGTATCCGGCACATGATCCATTTTAACAGATATTTTTACCTATTTTGAGATGGCACAACTTGGTATTTTCAAACTGTTCTGTTATACGTTTCAAACTGAAAGGTTAATTCATCTTTCTGGCCAACCAGTAACAATAAACAATCATGGTCTGTCAAACAGATCTCCCAACCCATGTTCACCAGCCTTTTTTTCCTATGCTATGCTGTTATGTCTCCTAACTCCTTTTAAAACAAGAAGGAAAAAAAAAGGCTATGAACAAAAAGAAAACATATATTTCTGCGGTCCAAAACATCAAAATAGATCTATGTTTTCAACAACTTAGCAGTGGAATATAGTGTGGTAATGGGTTTCAGATAACATAATGAATAACAATATTCAAACAAAGAAAAATCAAGAGATACAGTTGAAATACAAATTTTGGAACAAGTAGAGTACAATAGTGATTCTTAAGGGCCACTTTTGAGTTGAGGTTAGTCAGATTTTCTCTAATTGAATTAAATAACAAAGGAGAGGAATTATGCTTGAAACAAATGGTTCTTGTAGCATAGGGTCCAATCTGAATCATCTGAACGGACAAGACCATCTCCATCGGTGCTTATGGACTCTGCACATGAACATGGTGGCTGAGAAGGGAGGCCATCCTTGGTTTTGCCACCTGTACCCTGTTCCTTCTTTACAAATTCAGTAGATCCAATACCATTAATTGAAATGTGATCAGTTGCGGCATCAACGTTGAGCTGAGGACTATAATGAGATTTCAAGCAATCAATATTGCAGACATTGCCATCATCCTCTTCATCAGACAAGTATCTGCAACAATCAAACTCATCCATCTCAAATATACGACTCACCAACCCTTCCCTCCAAGATATTCTCATCTGAGATTGTGATACATTCTCGATTGTAGAATTAGAAAACAAAGAATTCTGATCTGCCAAAATTTTGTGAAACTTGGAAAGATCGACAGAACTGGAAGACATGGTCAGACAATCAAACTGAAAACTTGAATTGGTTGGATCCCATACTGACGCATGGTTCATGGGAGATAAACTAGTCATCTGAAACTGTTCAGCCACTGAATTGAGATCAGAATCGAAGTTGCATTTATTTCTACTACCATCTACTTGAAACAAAGACACACCAACTCGTCTATCACAGCTAGAATCAGATTGGGGAGTTTGAATTATATTACCACTACCCAACGAGCCCATGGAGAATGGAGAATTCTCTGCATCAGTGCAATGCTGATTCTCCGTCTCTCCTTCTAAAGATGAAACAGGAAAGTTATCGCATAAAGGAGTTCCCAGAAATCCTTGAAACTGAGGGACAGGGAGCTCACTGGGAGAAAGCAAAGGAGCGGCCCTCCTCCCAGTACTGACAGTAGAAATACTTCTGTTCGCAATGGTATTGCACAAATCCGGTGAAAAAACATCATGGCCAGATGAAGGTGTAGCAGGAGAGTTGTGTATGGCACGCTCCTCCAATCTCTGAAAACAGCAAGACCTTTTTCGAGAATTCTTCTTCTGAACCTCATCGTTCTCATCAGGAGGTGATAAAAGCCAATGCATTGATGCGTCAATAGGCAAAGGCAACATAGAAACAGCAGAGTTTTCAACAAGCCCTTCATCATTCACTTGTTCAATACCATCATCGCTATCAAAACTACCAAGAGCTTTGGCTTCTCCTCCGGCGAGTATCCCTCTAGGCCTACATTTCCTCTTGTCAGTGACCCCAGACACAACATGACCAGCACCATAACAAGTAGCAGGAGTAATCGTTTTCACTGTCATTAACTTCATAGATGACCCACATTGTATCTCTGGTGACACTGAGGGCTGAACTGGAGGGGTCTTGGTATTGCTATTTGTCGAGTTTGACTCAGCTTTACAGGCTGATGATATCCCATGACAATCATCATTCATAACCTTACCACCAACTCCTAAATTCAAACCAGGCCCGCTTCCCGCTTTACACAAAGGAGTCAAATTTGCTCCACTACCCTCGCAAACTCCATCGATTATCACCTTTTTCAACTCTCCAGGCCCAGATTTCAGCTTATTATTCACAAGACTGTCACTTGAATCCAAAAAGGAAGAGACTTTAGAATCACCAACTTCATTCCTAGAAGTGCCTTTTTTACCAGATTGCCACTGGTACAGACATGGAGGATGGTTTCTCTTCCCCTTCTCCACCTTTTTCGAAATGGGTTTCTCAAAAAGTCTCTGTCTAGAAGCGGTCTCCTTAGTGGGTTTCAAACTCGGAGCTGACTTAGGAGTTCTCGAGGGCTTTAATTTTGTCATTCTTTGATTACTACTACTACTACTACTACTGAAAGGAGTTTTTGCAGCACTGGAAGAGGAAGAAGAGTGAGAGAGAAAAAACCTGAGACAGCCCTTAGGAGCTTCAATGGAGGATAAAGAAGAAGCATTGCTGTTATTATCAATGCTGGAGCTGTCAGTGCCACCATTGTTGAGATCATGAAGTGGGTTTCTTCTAAAACTTGGCTGATGATGCTGCTGTTTCTTTCTCCTTTGAGTCTTGGTTGGTTGTTCTGGTAATGCTGCAGATGGGCATTTTTGGTGGTGGGTTTTTGATGATGAATGGTTCATTTGGTGATAGAATTGAGTAGAGAAAGTTCAATCTGTGTGATCTAAACCTAAAGAGGGAGAAATTGAATGATGGTGACTGGTTTGATTTGAAATTGAGAAGTAGGGGGAGTTTTGCCCTTTTTTTGATTTTGCCCTTACTTTTCTTATATTGTACTGAAATGCCACTATATTAATTAGAGGTTAAATGGGCCTTGCTTTGTTTCATTCAAATCATGATCACATTGGGTTACCATCCTTTATAGATCTCAGTCGGCAAGAGATCCAGTGCGGAAGGAATCCATGCCCTCGTATTATTACTGTTGGAAACAATGTCGTACTTATTTAAGTTGACCACAGCTTCTGTGAGAACTAAATCTATTTGTTTGATGAAATTAATCCATCCAATATAAGTTCCTCTATCACTAGTAATTACTCCATAAAATCACCACCTTATAAATCTATCAACGAATTGAAAATTTGCTCTCCTTACCAAGAAACGAATTGGATTCTATTTCTAGTGATGTGTTGAATTGGTTTTCCTTGCTGTCGCCCTTGTCATTTTGCACTCCTTTCAAACTACAAACGCCACAAACATCGATGCCTCTTTACATGGATTTCGGAGGGTCTCAAGATTCAAGCAGAACACATATTTATATGATTATGAAACCCCAATAGCGGTTCTAGTCACCTGCTATCTTATTTGTACCCTTTACACACATGCGAGCCAGAGCACACATGCATACATACAGATTCTTCTCATTTCCATCATTGCCTTAAAACCTAGGTCTGTTCTTGATCAACACACTTTCTCTTGGTCTTTCAGAATTTCTACCTTTTTCAGAATCCAATACGACTTGTACCAAAATGTCAACCAGAGGATGCTAGTATATAATTCATGGCAATAAGAATACATGTCAATACTAATACATAACTTCAACTAACACGGCACATGGTTTTCAAAAGAATTTGGGTGTGTATCCAAGAATAATGCTTCGACAAACAGCCATGAACAGGATTGAAGTAAAATGCAGGTGTTAAAAAAGTCATTCACGAGAAACTGCAACCACTTGTTTTCCAATATTGCGGCCATTGAAGAGTCCAATTAGAGCTGCTGGGGCATTTTCAAGGCCTTCTGCTATGTCTTCCACATACACAATCTTTCCTTGTTTGATGTAAGGCAGAACCATGTCTAGATATTTTGGGAACAGTTGAAAGTAATCATAGACCAAGAACCCCTCCATACGAATGCGTTTCGGCACGAGAGACATCAAGTTATGAACACCTTCAGGCTGCTCGATATTGTATTGTGAGACCATTCCACATACAGAAATTCGCCCACGGACCCTCATGTTGAGTAGTACTGCATCGAGCATGTTTCCTCCAACATTTTCAAAGTAAATATCAATACCATCAGGAAAGTACCTGCCAAAATGATTGAGCAAAATCGGTTTTAAGATTTTACCCTTAAATAACTTGAAAAGGAAATATCAAAAAGACATACTATGGTTTACCAACTAAACAGATCAGCAGCACTATAGAAATTCCAACTGGCCTAGGTTACCTATGCTGACTAAAAGACATAAACATAAAAAACTAAAATCTCTTACACCACTGGAATATCATATGAATCCCGTACCATGACCCAGTGAATAGAAATTCCAAGGCAATAAAGCAGACCATACAAGTCCACCAACCCTTTCTTTAACCAGTTTAAGATGCCTTCTTTCACTGCTTGAAACAGATGTTACATGTTTTTTTCCCTCACATCTTGCAGTTGTATCCAATTGTTTTTTCTTTTTTGCAGGGTTCCAATTTACCACAACAGGTCCAGTTTAAGCAAATTGCACCACTAACCTTTTCAAAGCTGCATCCAAGTCCATCTCTTCTTTGTAGTTGAAAGCATCATCAAAGCCAAACTTATTCTTCAACAAATCAACCTTATATTACAGAAATGAGAGAACAGGAAAAATGAAGGTCAAGAAAACAAAAATAAAAACAGAAGCTAATTAATGAGATTTCATGCTCCACTTTGACAGAAGAATAAATACTAGGATGGCAATTATCAATTGAACTTGCTTCCATGACACGAAGGGAGAGCCATTTGATCCTCTGATAACAAGCAAGTTTACCTACTTTGTCATGCATGAAAAAGGAAAACATATACAATATTGGAAATAGCAATGGGAAGCCTAGGGAATTGATGCAGACCATGAACATATGTAATCAGAATAGATTCAGGACAGTCTGCAGCACTACTAGCACCATATCTCTCACTTGCTGAACTACATACTATTCCTTCTTTTACCCAAAATTCAGACTGAAAAAAAAAAAATCAAGTAAAACAATATTCTTGTCTAACAAAACTTTATCCCTAAATTCAGTCAAGATTTTTTTACAAGCTTCTAACCATGAAATATACAAAGTACTGTAAAAGGAAATGGATGTCCAGATGTTCATTTCAACTTGCAATTAATGGAACGACAGAAAATTCCTAATGACAAAAGGAATAACCTTAAAATTTCCTATGGACAAAAGGGTGTAAAATCTTTGTCAAATGCTGGTGTTTTATGTAAATCTTTGTCTAACGATAGAAAATGTTTTCTTGGCTATTCAGATGTTTTTGGAAACTGATTAGAATGCATTTACTTGTAGGCTACTTATAAACTTAGATCCTCATTTGTACATTATTAGAAGAGTAGGCTTTCAAGAGAAGAATAAATTTGGATGCAAGAAACACCGCCCTTTTCATGGTGCCTATGTTTTGTGTGACACTGAAATTCCCAGGAACCTATCAAACAGAACATTCATGTACCATCTTTTTCTGGCTCTTCCAGTTAATATATTTTGCTTGCAATTTGGAAGCCGTCGACCAGCTTTCTATATAGCTATGAACATTTTAGTCTTTTGTATAATAACTTATTCTTCAAGCAGGTTCGCAATTCCAGTTTTATTTTGTTCCAGACTTTGAAAAGCTACAGCATCAGAGTAGACCAAGAAGCAGTGCCAAATAAAGTAGGAAAAATACAAATAACCATAAACATTCACTAAGGAGACATACCTTGTCTTTGCTTCCAGCACTCCCAACAACATAGCAACCTAACAATTTTGCAAACTGCCCAACAAGCTGACCAACTGCACCAGAGGCTGCTGATATGAAAACAAACTCCCCTTTCTTTGGAGAACATATTTCATAGAAGCCAGCATAAGCAGTCAAACCCGGCATTCCTAGAAGAAGAAACCATAATGGAAACCAATGATAGTTACGGTAATATCTATATCAGCAGTGTCTGACTCTAGTTGCCCTTAACCTTGTGAGGTTAAGAGCAGACATATGGCCTTCTAAACCTGAAAAGGTTGATGAACAACAGCCAGTATCGTGAAATCATTTTCTGAATCAAAACAAAGAAACATTTGAAGAGATAGAAGACAAGCATGTCCACTATCAGGACGCAGTGTATCACATTTTAGCCAGCAAATCAATAACCTGACATGACTAGAAGAATCAATAACAGCCCTACACCATGCACACTTTAAGAAGTGGGTCTCACTTCTCTTAAGCCACATATCATGATCAACATAATCATAACAAATGCAAGCTTCCACACCCCATTCGATAACTCAAACTTTACAGAGTTCCAAACACAATAGTATGGTTATCTAGAATTCTCAAAAAATCAAACAAAAATAGAACAGTTACAATATACAATTTTTCAATCCATTTATTAGCACCAACAATGATCTGATTTCATAAAAAGAACAGATACAAAATCCCAAAAGGCTTACCTAGAATTCCAATATAATAGGAAAGGGGCACATCTTTGTCATGGATTTTAAATATCGTCTCTGTTGCTGTAATCAGACTATACTCTTCCCATCCAGTCATTGCCCAAATGAAGTCCCCCTTTTTATAATCCGGATGCCTTGAATCCAAAACTTTAGCCACTCCACGCCCACATATAGGCTACATTCATACAAATTCCAAGCAAAAAAAAAACGTGACATCTACCATCAGTAACACACAAACATCAATATCTATTAGCTTATGAGCTAAAGCAAGCTATCCTCTCCATAATTCCCATCTACTTCAGCATGTGAATTTACACAAAACATCCACAGAAGCTACATACTTTCCACTTCATTGTACAGTTAAGAACAAAACCATTTAACAAAATCAATGAAAAAAAACTCAATTCTTGAAACAAACTGAAAAACTCAATCTTTACTTCAAAACATGCTAAAAATAAAACTCAAATGGGCCTAAGGTAACTCACCGAACCAGGATTCAAGGGAGCAATATAAGAGCCCTGAAGTTTTCTCATTCGGTTTCTCATGTAAGGATCACAAGACAAGTAAAGATTTTTTACAAGAACACCGTTAGTACAATCTTCTGGGACCTTGAGTTTGATAGTACTGGTAGTGATGTACATGTCTGATTCTTTAAGAGCACCAGGCACGTAGTCCTTGAAGATCACTTGCTTGTTGCTCACAACTTCACCATCACCACTCTCCATTTTTCACTTCACAGTTGTCGCTTCAATTTGTCTCAGAAATGTAGACAGGAGGAGAGTGGTTTGTTAATGGACAAAATGGACGACTGATCACAGGACTGATGTTTAGCTGGGCGATTTCAAGGATAAGCTATCTTTTTAGTCCCTAATATTTGGATGTTTGGCAGTTTAGTCATGGATCATGAATTCTATTTTCGAGGCTGTTTGATAATTTTATTTTTATTTTTATAATATTAATATATTAAAATAATATAAAAATACTAAAAAAAATCGCAGATAAATAAAAAATAAATTTTCAAATCTAAAAACAAACAAAATCAAGGAATTAACTTAGAGGAATATTTTCCAAATATATTCAAATACATGATAGAGATAAAACACAAATTATACCATACCATGTAAGGTGTGTTTGCTTGTTGATGGTTTTAAAAATTTTCTCTCGAAAAAATTATCAAATTAATATTTTTAAATATATTAATATTAAAAATAAAATAAAAATATAAAATTATTTTAATATATCTTTTAGAAACGCCTGGCAAACCGTCTGTGGGTGGTCAAACAGAGTGCGAGACAAAATCAAATGAATTTCAAGTTATAAATTATTAAATGATTCCCGTATTCCGCGTTTCCACCTCCACTCGTTCGCGTCCAACCGAGGCTTTGTCTTTGTAATTTCGATGAGTAAGCGTAGAACTTAAGCTTTGTGCTTGGCTTTCTGACTCACCTGAGTGCCTATTTATACATGTGCATGGCGGGAACACATAGTCTCCCACCCACCAAGCAACGTCTTTGATTCCAGATCCTACTTCTGTCCTTAAACATCAATTAAACATCTAATCCCTGTGATACGTACTTTCTTGAATTTCTTTGCGATTTGTTCCTTCGCATCCCTTCTCGTCCTTAAACATCAATTAAACATCTTATCCCTCCTGTCCTGTACTGCCCTGAAACATAATCAAACGCCACTTGAATTCTCAGATTGCCTAAGAGGATGGAGTTGAAGTTCGTAGAACCTGTGGCCAAGAATGGAAAGGAATTGGCTCTCGTTAATGAAGAGGATGTTGCGTCGGAGGTTAAAAGATGGGAAAACGCTGTGGTTGCTTATTTTCTAGGCCATGATTCAACCTTCGACCCGCCCTCTTTCAACACGTTTATCAACAATTTAATCGACTCGGAGTGGAGAAAATATGGGAATGTTAAGGTATATACACAAGGGTCAGGAGTTTTTGTCCTGGATTTTGAATCTGCTCGTGGTAAGGAGTTGGCATTGGGTAGTCAGGGTCCAAGGTTTTATGATGGTAGTAAACCTTTCATTTTGAAGCCATGGAGTCGTGAAATGAGTTTGGAAATCAAAGAGTTGAAGTCAGCACCGATTTGGATCAAGTTACCGAATCTAAGGTTGCATCTGTGGTCTCCTGAGGCACTTAGTAAGATAGTGAGTTTGGTGGGCAGACCTTTGTTTGCTGATACAGTAACAGCATCAAGAGAGACATTGTGCTTTGCAAGAGTTTGTGTCGAAGTGGATTTTGATAAGATGTTACCTGATTCAGTCACCATTGAGGATGACAAAGGCTGCAGATATGATCAAAAGGTTGAGTATGAATGGCATCCTACATCTAGATGCTCCTTTTGTCTGCACCTTGGGCATTCTGATTCTTGTCCAAGACGCAAAACGACTTTCCCATGCCCGTGCTGTCAGAAAAATGGACGTATTTGCTGTCAGCGAAGCTGTGGGCCTCCCAGGTTTCTGTTTGGGACAGCACAAGGCGCTGCAAATACTTCATCTATGACAGGATTCGGTTCAACTCCTGCAATGTCTGGTGGTGAAGCCCCAGTATTTGGCGCAGGCTTTTCGTCCACTCCAGCATTCGGTTCAACTCCTGCGATGTCTGGTGGTGAAGCCCCAGTATTTGGTGCAAGGTTTTTCTCCACTCCAGCATTTGGTTCAACCCCTGCTTCAACATTTGGTTCCACTCTGTTTAGTACAACTGCTCCCGGTGCTAACAGTCAGGTGGATGATGCAAGGCCTTCTTTGTCCACTCCAGCATTTGGCTCAGCGCCTATTGCTGAATAAATCTCAATTTACCAATCTCCAAGCACAATAATTTGATTTGAAAATTGTCGAAAAGAAAATAAGAAATTATTTTTTCAAACCTATTTATTATCTCAAAAAAGTGTTCTGAATTTCACAAACAGAACCTTAAAAATAGATAAAGGCACATCTTGGTCATGAATTGCGATTAGTGTCTGTGTTTCTATATCAAGACTATATTATTCTTGAAATCAAATTACCTTTCTAGAAATTTGTACGTCTTGAATCCAATCCTTTAGCAACTCCACGCCCACCCGGTAGCTGCATTTGCATGATTCAAGCATCCAAGTGTCACCAATTAATTTAGCAACCACACAAACACGCATAAGAAACCCAATCATTCTACAACATGAATTCATCTAGACTCTTTAAAATTACAGCCGTCATGACTCTTAGCCATTTCAGTCCACTAATTTGACACGAGACTTGCATAAGAATCCAATAATCTCACTTCAAAGTAGCATTAAAAAATCCCATGTCACAAAACTGCATACAGAATCCAAATATTTACTTGAAAGGCAAAAGAAACAGAGATAAAACTCAAATGGGTATAAGAAAACTGATCAAAGCAGGCTTGGATGGATCAATGGGAATGCCTTGAAGGTTTGTCATTATGCCTTTCATGTAAGAATCACACGAATGATAATTTTTCTTACAAGAATCCCATTCTTACATTCTGTTTCTGGGACCTTGAGTTTTATGTAGTACCTAGTTGTCGCATTCATGTCTCATCTTTAAGGTGACCAACCGCATAGTCTTTAAAGATACTCTCCATTGTTGCTCACTACTTCACCATCACTCTCCATTGCTTAATGTTAACTTCTCTGTTCCTTCCTGCACTTACTCCCCTTGAATATTGTTTAGTTTCTTCAGAAGGTCAAATCCAGATATTGTGTAGCCCATGCTTGAACTAGAATATCTTAGTGGAATTACTGTAAGACAATAGCATACAATGAATTTTGATCTTTTGCCACCTCCTCTAAATTCCTCTTGGAAAGATGAGAAACAAGATCTTAGAAAACAATCCCATCTAACAAAACACTTCCAAAAGACCTTAATCGCAAACAAATTTGTAAGAAATGAGAAAAACACTCGATCTTTACTTCAAAAATTCAAAAAAGAAGGGGAAAAAGGAAATGGAACTCGAATGGGTGAGAACTTTACTGGCCTTACCAGGCTTAAAGAGAGGTATTTTTGAGCCTTGGAGGTTTCTCATGAAAATATCACAAGAGCAACAGGGAATCTTGACATAAACCCCATTAATAACCTTCTGGGACCTTTTCATTGTTCACTGTTGCTTCATTCTCAGCAACAGAAGACAGAGAAGCATTGTGTTTTATTTGTTGACTTTCATGGACAACTTGCCATTTGAAAATACTGAATACAGAGGTGAGGTTACATTTTAGTCTCTCCATTTTGAGGTGGTTTAAATTTTACATCTCCGTGTTCTAAAACTTGGTTTCCATACCATTCAATGGAGATGGAAAAATGGTTGTTGGCTTGAAAACGTTTTCAAAAATGATTATGGTACCCAATAACAATCAACCTTAAGTCTTAGTCATCAACTAAAGTCTTTGTGTGCTTTCAGGACATGCAAAATTTAACCAAATCCCATCCAATTATGTTTTCAGTGGACTATATAAAATTTCTGAGTAAGCAAACATGAGGAAAGTCAATCGTGAGCAACCCTATCACTTGTTTTCCTATGTTGCAGCTAGTTTAGAGTCCAATTAGAGCTTCTGGATCACTCTGCAGGCCTTCTGCTATGTCCTCCACATATACAATCTTCCCTTCTTTGATGTTAGGTAAAATCATTTCCAGATACTTGGGGATAGAGGTGATAGTAATCAAGCACCACGAATCCTTCAATGCGAACATGTTTAAGAGTAATGCTGGTCAAGTTGTGCATGTCATCGGGTTTATCAAGTTTGTTGTACTGTGAAATCATTCCACACACCGCAATACGTCCATGGAGCCTCATGCTGAGTAGCACAGCTTTCAGCATCTTTCCTCCAACAATTTCGAAGTAAATATCAATGCCATGAGACATTAGCACTAGGTTTTTAAATCAATGCCATGAGACATTGTTTCCCTTAATGCCTCCAAGAAATTTCCTCCATCTCCAGTTTTCAACACAACCTTTGCAACCAAGTCTGGCTCCCTTTTATTGTTGAAAGCCTCATCAAACCCTAGCTTGGTCTCCACCAATTTAACCTTATATTGGAGTTAGCGAAGTTAACAGCAAACAGAAGCTGGTTAGTGATGTTGCTCTTTTTTGCTCTTTTCTACATTAACAGCAATTAGATGAACTTCAACCATCTAGAATAGAAAGATTGAATGATGAGGGTTAGGACTATATACTACACAATAAATTAAAACAAAATAGCAGGCATGATAACTGAAGAGTGTTGCTGAACGAGTTCATGTCAACCACATAACAAGTCATTTTCCCAGATTCAGAATATAATATTAGTAAGACTGTCAACCAAAGTTTTTAATGTTATTAGAATAACAGTAAGAATTAGAAAGGTAACATCTTTCTTTCTTCACTTTTCATCTTAATTGTTATTCCTGGAGACTTCATGCATCAGATACATGAAGTTCAAATTTTTCAAGTTTTCTAGCATAATATCGTATCTACTAAGGATGTCAAAAGGGAAATTGTTGTTCACACTTGCCAGCCATGTATATATTTTAGTTGCATTACAGTAACCTAACCTTAACAAAGATGCAATTGAGACAAAAGAAAAATAAAATAAGCTAACCAGGAATTCCAGTATTGAATTTTGGACAGTCCCTTGGTTGCTGTAATGAGACTATACTCTTCCTAACCCGTTACTCCCCAAACCAGGTCACCGTTCTTGAACTCTGGATGCGCTGAATCCAAAACTCTGGCCACTAAATAATTTAGGGATCTAATTCTAAAAATACTTTTATTATAAGGACTAAACTATAAATTTCATAAGAAACAACAATAAAAAAAAATCAAATACAGACCAATTTGTAAATGAAAATGAAATATAGAAACTAAAATAATTTAATATAAAATTACAAGAACTATGATGAAACCTTATCAAGTCTTCCCTCACATTACGAAACGTTTGCATGAAAAAAGAGGAAAAGAAATGTACTGAATATTCTCATTACATCACTTGTCAATAAACATACAGATAACATGTTTTATTTATTTATGACATGAATGGTACTGTTAGCAATAATAAAAATTAGAACAGCAGACAGTCACAAATGTTTTACTTGAAATCATATGGAAGCATCACTCTCTCTGGTGGACTTGCTGTGTGTTCCACGTCAGCGACTGCCTCTACAGTACCAAAAAGAAGAGGAAAGACGCGTTTTAAGTTATAGTTTATCTGACGCGGTTTTCGAGTTCCTAATTCCATCTAGTCGTTCTTGGAATACTACTAGGAAGTAAAAGTACATAATTGTCTTATTTTGCCATTTACAAATGGCTTTTGTTGGGGCAAAACTTGCTCTTCTTTTGATTCATATCCTTGGTGTTGCCGGCGACGGATACAGTTCCTTACAAGAGAACTACAACGGGAGTGATAATCATG
This sequence comes from Salix dunnii, assembly GCA_015731905.1. Classification (NCBI taxonomy): domain Eukaryota; kingdom Viridiplantae; phylum Streptophyta; class Magnoliopsida; order Malpighiales; family Salicaceae; genus Salix; species Salix dunnii. The sequence goes on along the minus strand of CM027675.1, from coordinate 434,837 downwards.
AACATCCGAAAAGGTTTGATTCTCCATTCAAAAGTGGGCTTGTAATAGGTTATGTATTTTCTTCAGTTTCCATTTGTACTATTTTCCTGTCCTATTGTGTGCCTTGGGCTCGTCTCAACAAGAGGAAAAGGAACAAGATGACGATGAAGACTCCAATGATGGTATCTCTGATGGAAAGGCATGAGAAGAAGAGAACAGAAGCCAATGAGCAGGTATCCCCATAAGATTTACTATTTTCATTTGGTACAGCTGTTAAGGAGTTTTTTTCTTCTTCAAATATATATATATATATATATATATATATATATATATATATATATATATATAAACATATTGTTGTTTCATTTCTTCATCTTCCACAGATTTGTAAGTTGGGGAATGTTGTTAAGAGATGGAGTTTCGTAGGCATCAGCAATGCAACAGCAAATTTTAGCCAAGCCAACAAGATTGGGTTGGGACGAATGGGAACCATGTATAAGGCTACCCTTCCTGATGGTAGGTTCCTTGCAGTGAAGAGGATAGTTGACTTCCACCAGTTTGAGGAACAGATTGTTTCTGAATTGAAAACATTGGGTACATTAAGGCATAAGAACTTACTGCCCATTTACGGATTCTGCGTAGAATCAAATACAAGGCTTCTGGTGTACAAGTATACATCTAATGGGAACCTTTTTGACTGGATACATTCAGTGAAACACCGGAGGAGGACTCTACCTTTGGGTTTGAGGTTGAAAATCGCGGTTGGGGTAGCAAGAGGCTTGGCAAGGCTCCACCATGGCTGCAGGGGTCAAGTGGTACATCTCAACATCAGCTCAAAGTGTATTTTGCTTGATAGGGATTTCGAACCCAAGCTATCGAATTTCGGAAAGGCGATGCTCATGAGAATGACTAGCGCTTCAGGAGTGCTCAAGGAAGATGTGCATGGGTTTGGAGTTGTACTGCTTGAGCTGATAACTGGGATGGATTGTAGCAGAATGGATTTTTCCTCAAACGGTACTCTCAATGAATGGACTGGTCATCTTTTGAGCGCTTCTTATTTTTATGATGCCATGGACAGGTTTCTGATTGGGCAAGGATTTGATGATGAGATATTTCAGCTGCTTAAAGTTGCATGTAACTGTCTTGATGGCATTCCAGATCGGAGGCCGACAATGATTCAGGTGTACAAAGACATAAAAGCAATAACCGAGAGATGTGAAGTGGTCGATGGTTTAGAGATCCAAACACAGCCTGATCAGATTCGCTCTGCTACTTCTCAAGACCATAAACAGGACCAATAGTTTCGTGTTTCTATCATGTTCATAAACCAACATGGAAGAAGCAATATTGTATAATTGTGTCCGAGAATAAATCACCACCAATTATTATTCAAACAGAAGATCATCCTGATGTAGTCTCATTTTGCAGGACTTCAAGATCTAGTGCTGTAAGTCAAGATCAATGGATTCAATTATTCCAGCGTAGAATAACCATTTGAATTTATGCCTACAAATCCTATCACAAACCATGTATTATATATACTTTTGTAAACAATTATTGTAATTATCATGTCATATGGTTTTAGACCAGCTATGTAATATTAAAACAAAGAAATGAGAAATAGTGGTTATAAATATTTTATTTTATTCTTGAACATTTAATTCCTAAATCTTTGATAAATATTTAAATCTCATGATGACTTTAGACAAGTCTTTTGGCTCAAGAGAGAGCATCTTTGTTCTTGGAATATGCAGCTAAAATTAATATACAAAACTCCCATTTGATGTTTGCTTAGCAGTGGTCAAATTAAAAAAATAATTAGTGCAAGACTGTTCTAGTGTAACAAGTTATCATCATGAAGAAGGTTTTCTCACCCTAAAATGTTTTCCCCTAAATTGAATCCTTAATTAATATTTGTTTTAACTATCATCAAATTAAATAAAAATAAATTTTGCACATGGGGACTTAGCCTGGCAGAGGAAGGGAAAGGGTTCGAGGTCTTCTGTATATATTTGTCAGAATTTTCATAACCGCCATTGACATTGACAGATTTTTCTTATTTTAAATTGCATGGAAGCATCCACTCTGTATGAATTTTCCAAAACTTTGATTTTCATGCATGAGACTTGACTTTTTGACTTGAAGAAAGAGCACTGAAACTTCAATCCATCTGTTCTCTGTGGACTCGACGTGTGGTTCTTATATATTTCCGTAGTGTTGAAGGCATTTCGAAGTTTTGAGAGTCAAAATTATTCACAAAATTATAGAATCCATACAGGGAGCAAAGGAAACGTTTTCTTGTAACTACAGGGACTAAAATGAATAGTACCCAAAACAAGTTTCGAAGTTGTGGGTTTTGGTTTAAGGGTCTCAAAATTCTTTTCAGATCACATCCCCACCCTCGCTGTCTTCTCATGGCAAGGTCCTCTCCAAGGGCTCTATCTCTTGCACACCGTGCACGACATGAAAACAATCGGTTCGTTTTAGAATTGTAAGGGAAAGTTGTATTACTCCTCAATGTAAAATGCTTAGAACTGAAGGGCTTTTTGTGTTATAAGTATATGTTTGACATTGTAGTGCAAAAATGTTTTTTACTATAAAAAATATTTTGATATTTTTTATAGATTTTTTTAATTTCATCCCATTAAAATTATTGAAAAATACTACAAAATTCATTCATTTAATTATAATTTTTTAGTCAAATGAGGTTCCAGATGCAAACCTAAACTATTTATATCATTTTACACACTCATTTTTTTTCTTTCTAGAAAGATTAAAGCTTCTATCTTTCAATTGTTGAGATGAACTGTGTTACACGTAGCCGGACATGACTTTACATGATTTTTCAAACAAAATGCCACCACAAAGTCCTTATTGCCTGCTAAAATTGGAATTTGCTAGGAAGTAACACTTGGAAGTATTTTCAGCAACAACACAGAAGGTTTCATTTGTAGATTTATAGGGTCCAGTAGTCTACTCTGATGAACTCTCAAATCCAAATGGCCAATTTACTTTTCATCTACTCTTTCATGTCCTCCTTGCTAGCTACTCTCACCGTAACTAGTGCCACTGCCACTGATATTTATTGATTGAAATCTATTAAAGATTCTGTGATCGACCCCTATGGATACTTAAACTCCTCGTGGAACTTCGACAACACGACAGAAGGTTTCATCTGTAGATTTATGGGAGTCGAATGCTGGAATGAAGGTGAGAACAGAGTCTTCACCATCAAACTCTCTGACCTGGGGCTCAAGGGACAGTTCCCTCTTGGATTGGAGAACTGCAGAAGCTTAATTGGCCTGGACTTTTCACATAATGAGCTTCAGGGACCAATTCCATCTGACATCTGTAAAAGGCTAACATACATCACTGACCTTGACCTATCATGCAACAATTTCTCAGGAGAAATCCCATCAAGCATTGCCGATTGCCGTTATCTAAATAGTCTACGTCTCGACGACAACAAGCTAATAGGTCATATCCCACCACAAATCGGCCAGCTTGATGGGATCAAGGTCTTTAGTGTCGCTAACAATCAGTTATCAGGGCCACTGCCGAATTTTGGAACTGTTATTCCATATGAGAACTCCCATTTGATGTTTTCTCAGCGGTGGTCAAATTAAAAAAATAATTAGTGCAAGACTGTTCTAGTGTAATAAGTTATCATCATGAAGAAGGTTTTCTCACCCTAACATGTTTTCCCCAAAATTTAAATCCTTAATTGATATTTGTTTTAACTATCATCAGATTAGATAAAAATAAATTTTGCACGTGGGGACTTAGCCTAGCAGAGGAAGGGAAAGGGTTCGAGTTCTTCTGTATACACCTATCATTCTACGGTGTTTTATTTATTTATTGTGCCTGTAGCATATTCAATGAGTCCTGATTATAAAAATAAATTTTCATAACAGCAATTAACGCTGACAGATTTTTCTTATTTTAAATTGCATGGAAGCATCCACTCTGTATACGTTTTCAAAACTTTGATTTTGATGCAGGAGACTTGGCTTTTTGACTTGAAGGAATAACACTGACACTTCAACCCATCTGCTCTCTGTGGACTCGACGAGTGGTTCTTATTTATTTCCGTAGATTTTAAGGCATTTTGAAGTTTTTAGAGTCGAAATTATTCACAAAATTATAGAATCCATACAGGGAGCAAAGGAAACGTTTTCTTGTAACTACAGGGACTAAAATGAATAGTACCCAAAACAAGTCTCGAAGTTTGGGGGTTTTGGTTTCAGGGTCTCAAAATTCTTTTCAAATCACATCCTCACCCTCGCTGTCTTCAAGTTATATATGCAAACTTGGAGTCTTAATAAGTTTGGGGGTTTTTATTTATATATGTAAACTTTAATATAATGAAATAGATTAACATATCTTATTATAACAATAACAACATCGGAGTCTTAATATCTAAAATTATTATTGCTATTACTATCAAAATAATAAAAATTATCAAATTATATCGAAAAAAAAAAAACAAAACATAAACAAAATAGTAAGGAAGAAAAACAGTTAAAATATTCTTCTTCTTCTTCTTCTTATTATTATTATTCTTATTATAGAATAAGAATAATAATAATAAGAAGAAGAAGAATACTTTAACTGTTTTTCTTCCTTACTCTTTTGTTAATGTTTATCAGTTTTTTCTCTAGGGATAATTTGATGTTTATTGTTTTAACAATGATAGTGATGATAATTTAAGAAGTTAAAACTTCGATGTTACTGTTATTATGATAGAGGATGTTGATCTTTTATATTATATCAAACTTTACATATTGAAATATAATATTTTAATCTCAACAATTATAAAAATTATTTGTTCTATTCATATTATGCCTACAACGTAGTGTAGGCATTTAAATAGTATATATTTACAGTATAATCTCGAAATTAAACGGAAAAACACTCCGAAACAAGCTATTCCATTCCATTTCAATCTTATTTATTCCGAACTTGTCGTTTCTTGGAAACTTAAGGCAGACACAAATAAATTCTAACAACATGGTGTGAAACCCGACAGGTTTTTATATATATTAACTTGCATGGAAGCATCCACTCTGTATTCACGCGTCCCACAAACTTTAATGCAGGAGACTTGGCTTTTTGACTTGAAGAAATTACACTGACACATCAATCCATCTGTTCTTTGTGGACTCGACGTGTTGTTCTTATTTAAATACAGGGACTGAAGGGAAAGTTTTCTTATAACTACAGGGACTCAAATGAATGCTTCCACCTTAAACCTCCATGCTCCACCACATCCATGAATAGTACCCACAACAAGTTTCTAAGTTGTGGGTTTTGGTTTCAGGGTCTCAAAATTCTTTTTCAAATCACACCCTCACCCTCACCTCTGAGCACAACATGAAAAGAATTGTGTGTGCCGCGTGACATGACATGGTTTTTCAAACAAAATGCCTCTTGCTGATAGGTTCATAAATCTAGTGCAGAAGAAGTCTTGTCATGTTGACTTTGTTTAATTATTTCTAGGAATTTCATAATAAAAAGAGTTGATAAGGATACTGTTTTTTTCTTTTTGATTTCTGCAATAAAAAATCTTTATTAAGTTTATCCAACATGATACAAAATATACCAGAAAAACGACAATTTTTAGTTTTTATTTTATTTGAGAACAATCTGATTATTTTATTGCTTATAATAGTATAAAAATAAAAAATATATCTGGGTAATCAACTATTTGTTGTTTGCTGATAAAGATAAAAATAGAGTTTTACTATGTAAATTATTTGGATAAAAGATTTTATCTTAATTAAACTATAAATTCATCCCAAGATACTTTCATAATAAAAATAATTCTAGATTGTTTGACAAAGAAATTATCAATTAGGACTCGGCTTCGTGGAAATTGTAGAAAAGGGAGGCATCCATTTCAATGCATGACTGTGGTTGTGTTTTAAATATATATGAGGTATTTTTATTTTTATTTTAAATTATAAACATTTCGAAAACAACATCCATCAAACTTCCAAGAATAAATGCCAGATTAAGAGATTTCAATTCAAGTTCTTATATCTCATTCAAGCCCATTCAATTCTAGTCTACTCTGATGAACTCTCAAATCCAAATGGCTACTTTATTTGTCTTCTACTCTTTCATGTCCTCCCTGTTAGCTACTCTCACCGTAAGTGCTGCTACTGCCACTGATATTTATTGCTTGAAATCTATTAAAAATTCTGTGATCGACCCTTATGGACACTTGAACTCCTCGTGGAACTTCGACAACACGACAGAAGGTTTCATCTGTGGATTTCTGGGAATCGAATGCTGGCATCCTAATGAGAACAGAGTCTTAAACATCAGACTCCCTGACCTGGGGCTCGAGGGACAGTTCCCTCTTGGATTGGAGAACTGCACCAGCTTAACTGGCCTGAACTTTTCGCATAATAAGCTTCAGGGACCCATCCCATCTGACATCTCTGAAAGGCTAGCATACATCACTGACCTTGACCTATCCTACAACAACTTTTCTGGTGAAATTCCATCAGATATTGCCAATTGCTCTTTCTTAAACAGTCTAAGACTAGACCACAACCAGCTAACCGGAAATATCCCAGCACAAATTGGCTTTCTCGAACGGCTCGAGATCTTCAGTGTTGCGGACAATCTGCTGTCCGGTCCAGTGCCAAATTTTGTTAAAGCAAATGTGAATTATGCAAACAACCCTGGCCTATGTGGAGGGCCTTTAGATCCCTGCAAAGGACATAGCGACGAATTTCATTCTTCTTTCAGAACCGGGTTTGCTGCTGGTTGTATGTTTTTTTCTGTTTCAGTTATAGTTGGTTTCTTGTCCCACTGTGCGCCATGGGTGGATGTCAGGAAAAGGACGGCGATACAAACTATGGTAATGCTGATTTTCAGGAAGAACAGGATAGAAGCTGATAACTTAAGTGGATCGCCATCGGCTGAGAGCATACATGGAGGAGGGAAAGAGGGGCTGACTATATATGATTTTGTGCATGTCAAAAAAAGGATTGAGAGACAGATTATGGTAATGCTGATTTCCAGGAAGAACAGGATAGAAGCTGACAACTTAAGTGGATCGCCATCGGCTGAGAGCATACATGGAGGAGGCAAAGAGGTGCTGACTATATCTGATTTTGTGCATGTCAAATTTTGAAATTGATTGCAAGACTTTCCTGTCCTAGCTTTTCTTTTATCCCGTCAAGTAAATTGTTTTTGGGCTTCGACCTAAAACCAATTTTCTTTTCCCGCGATCAGCATCTGGGAGCTTTTAGACTGTCAAGTTACAGCTAGAAGTGGATAGCTCAACTCTAAACTACTGTTGTGTTTCACTCTATGCAGGAAAATGCCTTGCTTACAAGGCCCATCAGTTCAATGTAGAGTTTAGAAATAATATTTTGTACACAATTTTAATATCTTGTCATCTCAGCAGAAAAGAAGGGAAAAAAAAGGGGAGAAAATGAAAAATATATAAGAAAAAGACAATGAAAAGCATGTCACTCCCCCCAGCAACGGAGCACAGCCTCCCCACCGCGCGACTGGCTTTTCCACCCATCTCCTCCGTACTAAATGCAATAGCACCTCCATATTTACCTGTAGCAACAACCCGCCACGGCCAAACCAAACCCGTGACAACCCCTCTCCCCTGTTTTCCAGCCAAGAGTTCCAATCCCTCTTCCCCACGTTCCATCTTGAAACAGCAACCCAATCTACCATGAAATAGCCCAGAATCCAGCCTCCAAAAACAGCCGCAAATCAACAACCTTTAGAGCACCAATTTCAGCCGCAAAACAACTTTGAAATTATTATGTTATGTATTAATACACGGCCACGTCTTTTTTTATATGCAACTTTGAAATTGTTGTCATATATCATATTATTTAAAAATAGTAAAATTTGATATAAAAAAAGAAGCTTTAAGCCCAATTTATCATTTTAAAAATAAACTTCATTATAAGGGCTTCTTCTTCTTCTTTTTTTATCTAGTGTTTTGTAACAATTAAGTTAAATAAGGGGTAATTTGATTTTTTAGTGTTAATTTCATGATGACTCTGAAACCTTAATTTCGGTAAAGGCAAGATTGATGAGTTTTTATTTATATTTTAATTATGATATGTTTTTATTTTTGTCCTTCAGTTCCAATTTATCATATATTATATTTTCTAATTTGATTCTTAATCTTTTAATTTGCTTCCTTAATTTGCTTTCGTAAAAGTTTTATTGGTTTTAAGTGTTAGGGAATAATATAAATCATATTATGGGGCCTCACTTACAAGCTTAAGCTTTTAGGTGAGATGGTTCCTTGACATGGTATCAGAGCTGCTATTATGCTAGCGCATTAATTGATCCAAGCTTCCGCAATCTGATCCTTAATGAAAAAAAAAAAAACCTACTGCTGAAGAAAACACATTGTTCAAGTTTTTCTTTATGATCTTTTACAGCTTCTTCAGTTGAGATTTTTTTTTTCTTTGAATTTTCGAGCTAAAAATGACGATGATCATCTGTGTCATTGCTGCTCTTTCTCATCTAGTTGCTTTCTTGTTCATCCGAGAGACAGCTTCTTCAATTCGTGTTGCTGTTATGGCAACATCTCGCATCTTCCATGCCAAATCAAGTCTGTGCAACATATTACTTCTAATTTTGCAGAACAAAATTGAAGCTCAAACAAAGAAGAAGTAGAGTGAGAATTACCGTGATTGTGAAGAAGCAGCGAAGCATGCCTCTGTCTCCAGCCACCACCACCGCAGATGCCATCTCCACCAAGTGTCACCTCTGCCAGGCTCGACTGCTTCTAGAGTTCCAGGACCTCTGTGATCACTCCAATCTCTCTCTCGTGCACCTCCAAACCCTAACTACTGAACTCATGTTGCTTCGTCGAGAAAATGCAGATCTCAAAGTCGCAAATAGTGAGCTTGTCAAGCTTGTTAGTCTTGCTTTTCAAGCCTCCATGATGCAGCATCAACAATGTACTTTGGGAAACAATCATGCTGTTGCATTTGAGAGGAGGAATAGTGCTAATAATGTGGGGACAGAGAGTTCTTCAGGAGCTAAGATGCCTGCATATGATTCACAGACATTGCAAGTTCTAAGATGCTGAGATTTTGTGTTAGAGCGCTGGGATTAAAAAAAAAAAAAAATTAGGTCACAAATTTAGGATCGATCGAGACAGCTTGCTCGCTGGCTTGCTGAGAGTAGAATGGGTCGCAAGAAAGTGAAGCTATATGAATTCTCTAGTGTTGACAGAAACTTGACTCGAACATAAGAGGAACGCAGCAGCCGCCTATAATTCACTTTCTGGTTCTTGCAAAGTGGAAGGCAGAGTAAAAGCAGAGTAAAAGTAGAGAAGAGAAGAGGCTGCGGCGTGTGAAAACATAGATTTTGTGTGTGCTGGTGTCGTTTGTATTTTGTGTGCTTTTGTTTTGTGTGTCGTTTTATGTCTCTCATCCTACCGTTTTGTTAAAGATTAAAAAAAAAAAAAAAAACGAAAAACGAAAAAAAAAAGAAAAGAAAAAGAAAAAAAAGAAAAAAAAGAAAAGAAGATTAAGAAAAACTTAATCTAATGAAGAAGAAGAAGAAGAAGAACATGAATTCTTACACAGATTAAGAAATTCATCAACAAATGAAAAACTTCAGAAAAACTGAAGAAGACAAATGAAATTCAAACCCATTCTATAACCTCTCTTACCTCCCATTTTTTTTTTTTTCTCATCCCTCTCTTCTCAATGTCTTACAAAGACAATTGAAATTCAGGTCAAGAAATAGACCAATGAAATTCCTTCTCTTCTCTTGTTTACATACTGTTTGTCAAAAGAATTAAATACTCTTGTATTTCATTTTCATTGTTGCAATCTCATGCTTGGTTTATCAAAGCATGAGATTGAGGGGGGATGTTAGAGTATAGAAGAATATTCTAGAATAGTGTAATGTGTATAAATAGAGAAGTGCACACACAACAATTGTATGCAAAAACAGAAATCAATACAACACAATTTCAAATTTTAGTTTCCCTCTCTTTTCTCTCTTCTTCCTCTTTCCTTCTCTAAACTAATTCTTCTTTCAATTCTGCAAACATTTCTCAATCCTAACATGGTATCAGAGCCTTGTTGACCCAGCGGTCACGAGTTTAAATCTCACCACCCCCATTCTATTTGATAAAAATTAAGCACAAGATAATGTGGGCCTGTGCAAGTTTCAAGCCCAAAGGGCTTTCACTTGAGGGGGTGTGTTAGGGAATAATATAAATCATATTATGGGGCCTCACTTACAAGCTTAAGCTTTTAGGTGAGATGGTTCCTTGACATTAAGATCACTCACCTCCTACAATCATTTTTGTGGTGATATCATGAATTAAATATTGCCAATTGATCTTTCTCAAATAGTCCAAAACCAGACAGCTAAAAGGAAATATCCCACAAGAAATATGGAATCTTCAGTGTTGCGGACAATTAATCTGTTGGCTGGCCCAGTGCCGGAATTCGCTAGAGCTAATACGAATCATATATATATATATATATATATATGCAAACAACCCTAGCCTATGTGGAGGAGGGCCTTTAGATTCCTGTCAAGTGAAGAGGAAGATTACAATCCTAACGATGGTAATGCTGATTTTCGAGGATGAAGAGGGCAGAAGTTGATAATTGAAGAGGTTCGCCGTTGGCGATCATACCCGGAGGAGGCAAAGAGGGATGTCCGGACTAAATAACTATACGCACGAACTCATTCAGTCTAACTAATTGTTGCATGTAGAAATGAGAATAGGGTCTTCCATATCAAGTGTAATTGCCCAACTCTATAATATAAATTATTTGAAGAAAAAAACTTAATATATATTAAACTATAAGCTAACCCATACTTTTATGACTAAAGTATAAAGAAAAATCACTCAAATTATTTGACAAAGAAGTTATACATCAAGACTTATGTTTTGGGCCATCCATTTTAATGCAGAAGTAGCTCAACAATAAATGCTCTCTTGGGAGATTTCGATTCAAATTTCATTTCAAGTAGTTGTGTTCAACGTTCCATTCTGTTTTATCTGATGAACTCTCAAACCCAAATGGCTAATTTATTGTTTATCAACTCTTTGATGTCCTCCTTGTTAGCTACTCTCACCGTAATTAGTGCAAAACTGTTCTAGAGTAATAAGTTATCATGACAGATTTTTCTTATTTTAAATTGCATGGAAGCATCCACTCTCTATTTACGTGTCCCACAACTTTGATTTTGATGCAGGAGACTTGGCTTTTTGACTTGAAGAAATGACACTGAGACATCAATCCATCTGTTCTTTGTGGACTCGACGTGTTCTTCTTATTTAAATACAGGGATTAAAGGGAAAGTTTTCTTGTAACTACAGGGACTACAACGAATGCTTCCACCTTAAACCTCTATGCTCCACATCCATGAACAGCACCCAAAAGGCCAAAACAAGTTTCTAAGTTGTGGGTTTTGGTTTTAGGGTCTCAAAATTCTTTTCAAATCACATCCTCACCCTCACCTCTGAAAAGAATTGGGTCGTTTTCGATTTGGAAGGGAAAGTTTTATTACCCATCAAGTTTGCACACTTTAGCAATAAACTCCCAGAATGTATTTATTTTTTCGCCCTGGAAACTATAAAAAAGAATAAAAATAATTCTAAATTTTTTGACAAAGAAGTTATCAATTAGGACTCGGCTTCGTGGAAATTGAAGTGAAGGGGGCCATCCATTTCAATGCAGAAAAAGGGACTGTGTGGTTGTGTTTTAAAAATATTTGAGATATATTTCTGATTTTTTTTATAAAAAAATAACATCAATCACAGCATACCCAAAATAGCTCAAGAATAAATGCCAGATTTCAGAAACTTGTTTTTGCCCATTCAATTCTGGTTTACTCTGATCAACTCTCAAATCCAAATGGCTACTTTATTTTTCTTCTACTCTTTCATGTCCTCCCTGCTAGCTACTCTCACCGTAACTACTGCTACTGCCATTTACTGCTTGAAATCTATTAAGGATTCTATGATCGACCCTCACGGAGACTTGAACTCCTCGTGGAACTTCGACAACACGACAGAAGGTTTCATCTGTAGATTTACGGGAGTCGAATGCTGGCATCTTGATGCGAACAAAGTCTTAAACATCAGACTCTCTGGCAAGGGGCTCAAGGGACAGTTCCCTCTTGGATTGGAGAACTGCACCAGCTTAACTGGCCTGAACTTTTCACATAATAAGCTTCAGGGACCCATTCCATCTGACATCTCTGAAAGGCTATCATACATCACTTGTTGGAAATACAACAATAAAGAGGAGAGGATTGGAGGGTTTAGGTTGCACACTCAAATTTTGGTAGAATACAATACATTAAGAAATGGTACTCTCACACCTTTTCATTATGAAATTCATACAATATATATAGACATTATAAAATGTCTTTTACAATCTTCATAGTACTTAATTAATATAAAGACTCTTCAATACTTACTCTAGATTCATAGTACTACTAAATTCATAGTATTTCTAGATTCATTGTATTTCTAATGTGGATAGTAATGCATTGTACTAACTTCAATACACTTAACCTTGATAAATAAGTTTAATAACTAACATTCACCCCTCTTAAACTTGTTTCATCAATCTTCACTATTCCAAGCTTCTTCTGTAGATAACAAAAAACTTCAGTCTTCAATGGCTTCGTAAAAATGTCAGTAATCTGTTCATGAGTGTTGACATGAACTAACTCCACATCGCCTTCTTTTATGTGCTCTCTAATAAAGTGAAATCGAGTATCAATATGCTTTGAATGTTCATGATGAACTGGATTCTTTGCAAGAGCTATAGCAGACTTGTTATCAACGAAAATTCTTGTGGCTTCACTTTGTTTCTGTTGCAGATTTTCCATTAGTTTCCTTAGCCATATTGCATGACACACACATGATGCAGCAACAATATATTCTGCTTCACATGTGGATAATGCAGCAATAGATTGTTTCTTGGATGTCCACGTGAATGTTGTTTCTCCTATGAAGAAAATGAATCCAGTTGTGCTTTTCCTATCTTCCAAGCTTTCTGCCCAATCACTGTCACTATAACCTGCGATTTTGAAATTCTATGATGATGAATAATGTCGTAACCCAATTTTTGGGTTACTCCCCAAAATAAAAAAAAAAAAAGGGGTTTGGTGTCGGTAGAAAAATCACGGTGGAAATTATGAATATTTTCTGAGCTGAATCGTATCTCTTTTGTGCCCAAAAATGAGAGGAAATACAAATTCAAGGTAAAAATTAAGTTAAAGATCATAATTATATTTTTTATAAGCCAATTTGATTTAATCATGGGCTAATTCAAAATATTATTATGTTTGAGAATTAATTTAGGATCCATTTGAAGAATTTAATTAAGTGCAAGGACTTAATTATGCTTTAAATTGGTTAAATTAATTTTATTAAGGGCTTAATTGATGAAAAATTTAATTCTTAAATTTAATTCGGGACTAATTGAGAAAATTAGAATTTTTGAGACCCAATTGAATTTTTCCAAGCTAATTTGGCATAATTAGGGATCAAATTGAAGACAATTGAGAGTTTAATTGTCAATTGAGGGCCAAATTGCTTGAATCAGAAGTGAGGGATCAAAATGAAAAAGGCGCGCAAAGCCAAGGGTAATGTTGAAATTCGGACAAGGGCACAATTGCACAAAATTACAAATTTAAATTTAATTGAGGGTGCAATTAGAACAATCATAAATTGAGGGACCAAACTGGAATTATGCCCCCAAAGCTGCAACTGCAACCCCCCGCTGCTGCCATTTGCACCTTCACTGCCGACCAGCCACCACGCCGCTGACAGCCCACCAACAGACACCACCACGCTGTCTGTCACAGCCACCACGCCGCCGACCAGTCAGCTGCCATGTCAGGCCAAACTCTCCTATAAAAACCACCATGGACGCTGCACCAGGGGAGGAGAAAACGGAGAAGAAAAAAATGCAGAAAAAAAGAAAACGAAAAAACAAAGAGAAGAGCTGAGGATTCAAGGAAATTCTCAACAAACAAAAGCCAAAAGAATCACACGAAAGAGGAGGATCATCTTCATCTTCTTCATCAGCTCTCTCTCTCTCCAGTTTCAACAGCCCCTCTCTTTCTCTAATAGCCCCGTCGAACTCTCTCTCTCTCTCCGTCGTTGCATGTCATTCAACCACCCAAAACCACCCTTATCCACACCGTGAGTTTACCCTCTCCACCAGCAACATAAATACACTTTCAGGCGAGGCTCCCGGCGATGGTTTCTACGATTGCAATGTTAACACCGTAACTTTGGAGGCTTACTCCGGCCACCACAAGCCATCGCTGACGACGCCACAACCACCAGGACGATCACCTCGATCTCCTCTACCCAACGGTGCCAATAGGTAAGTATTTCATCACACTCGAAAATCCCCCCACTGTTCATCATCTTCCTCGGTTTCTCATTGTTCATTGCATGTGAACAGTGAGACGTGATTTCCCACTGTTCACATGCATGAACAATGCGTTCGGGCCGGACCTGGTGTCTGGCCCGAATCTTAAAGAGGATGGGTCGGGTTTTTGAACCCGACCCAAGGAAATAAAGTCGGGGCTTCCAGCCCGTGAGGTGTGGAAGCCCGGCCCAAAATAAAATGGGCTTCCAGCCCGCGAGAACTGGAAGCCCAGCCTAAGAATGTTTGGGCTTCCAGCCCGCGAGGACTAGAAGCCCAGCCCAACGAGGTCTGGAAGCCCAACCCAGAATGAAGCGGGCTTTCAGCCCGTGAGGGTGGAAGCCCAGCCCCAAGTCCCTTTGGGCTTCTAGCCCATTTAAGACAGGTTGTCAGCCTACTATGGCTGACAGCGCAGCCCATTAAAAAAATAAAAAAATAAAAAAAATAATATATATATATATATATATATATATATATATATATATATATATATATATATTACTACTACTATTATTATTGCAAAAAATTTGAAAAATATCAAAAATATGTTTTCGTGCATACGGCCGAATTCCAATATTTTCCAAGCATATTTTTCGTAAAAAAAAAAAATTGCATCTTTTTCATGTTTTAAAATAAAATTAGATATCGTACCCGATTTATGATTATCCATTGGAATTTGGCCAAAATATCAAAAATAATCAAAAACATTTTTGTTTTATCTATTAGGATGTAAATTTACATTGTAAAATGCATCCATAGATAAAAAAAGATTTTAACTATGATGTAAATTTACATTGTAAAGTACATCCGTAGATAACAAAAAGATTTTCTAATTGCAGTGTAAAATTACATTGTAAAGTACACCCGCAGATAAAAAAAATAAATATTGTTTTTATGCAGTGTAAAAAAACAATTTAACTTAGAAAAAACAATCAGATAACAATGCAGCTTACTTTAGGTGGGGTGCAATGGGGGTGATGCGTCTTCCCCTTGCACAACAAGTCTCCTTATCCAGACTCACGCAGACCAATAGATTCTTATTAACCTTAATACTAGGTGGTGACTCCTTATATTTATAGTCATAATTTTTATGGCTATAAAACAAACACCCTATTTTCACCGCGCGCCGTTGTCTCCCAAAGCCCCCGGGAAACGGCCGGGCGCGAAGCGCGAAAAAAATCGCCGTCATGACAAATAACATAATCCATAGCTTAATGTTCCTTTAATAAACTGAAGGATCCTCTTTGCTATCTTCAAGTGTGAACTTAGTCTCTCCATGAATCTACTAACCAAACCAACACCAAACAGAATGTCTGGTCTGGTACAAGTTAGATAACGCAAACACCCCATAATACTTTTGTAATATGTAGGATTAACTAAATATCCTTCTCCTTCTTTAGTTAACCTGGTTCCATACTCAACTAGATTGTCTACTGGATCACAATCTTCCATAGCAAATTTCTTCAAAACTTCTGTTGCATACTTAGCTTGAGAAACGAAAATACCACTACTGCACTGTTTCACTTCCAATCCTAGAAAATATGCCATAAGACCTAAGTCTGACATTTCAAATTCCTTCACCATGGATTGCTTAAAGTCTTGAATCATAGTAGGATCATCCCCTGTGAAGAGTATATCATCAACGTATAAGCAAACAAACATTACTCTACCTTGTAAGCTTTTCTTCACATATAGTGCATGTTCATAAGGGCATTTTGTGAATCCCTTCTGAGAAAGATAGCCATTAATTCTTGAGTTCCATGCTCTTGATGCTTGTTTGAGCCCATAAAGAGCTTTGTTCAATCTACAAACCTTCTCTTCTTATCCTTTTACCATAAAACCAGTTGGTTGTTCGACATATACTTCCTCTTCAAGGTTGCCATTCAAGAATGCTGACTTCACATCCATCTGAAATATCTTCCATCTTTTCCAAGCTACTAGTGAGATCATCAATCTCACCGTTTCCATTCGAGCTACTGGAGAAAAGACATCTTCATAATCCACTCTATATCGTTGCTTGTTCCCCTTTGCTACTAATCTAGCTTTATTCTTTTCAATTTCTCCTTATGCATTCTTCTTTTTCTTGAAGATCCATTTTACTCTTATTGTATTGTGTCCTTCAGGAAGTGTTGTCAATTCCCATGTATCATTTTTCTGAATGGAATTAATCTCTTCCTTCATTGCTTTCTTTCACTTGTCTTCCTGATATGTTCTTCAAAAGTAATAGGATCGTTTCCTGAAAATAGGCAAAGCATGTTAACATCATCAAGATCCATTCTTTCTGTTACATCATAAATCTCCTGTATGCTCTTTGTCTTTCTTGTTGAACTTGAAGGACTAGCAAGGCTGCTAGTTGATGGGGCTGGATTGTTCATGATTTCTTCTTCATCATTCTGGATTTGTTCTTCATCTACAACTAGTTTCTGCAGTTGATCCTCAGTGTTCCAATTCCATTCTTGCTCTTCATCAAACCTCACATCTTTTGACATGATCACCTTTTTTGTCACTAGATTGAACAATTTGTAACCATACAAATTTTCTCCATATCCCAGTAGTATGCATTTCTGACTTTTATCTTTAAGCTTAGTCCTCTTTTCCTCTTGAATTTTGGCTAAACAGATTTACAACAAAGAGACTTCATATGCTTACAGATATGAATGGCCCACACACATCTGAATACACCAATTCTAGAGGTTGAGATGCTCTTGAACTCTTCTTTGGAAAAGACTTCCTGTGTTGCTTTCCCATTACACATACTTCACACAAGTTGTTTGTGTGCTCTAGCTTTGGTATTTCTAAAACTATCTTGTTTTTCTCCATCAGCATCAGTGATCCGCAGTTTAGATGTCCATATCGCAAATGCCATAAATTCATCATGTCGAGATTTTTGCCTTGAAAAATTTGACAAATATATATTCAGGTCTAGAGAAAACATCCTGTTTCTGGTCATCTTAACTGAAGCAATCAGAGCTCCAGACTCATCAAAGATCTTCAAATTCTTATCCTTCATCTACACTTCAAAACCTTTCTCCAGAAACTGCCCCAAACTTAAAATGTTGTTCTTCATGTCCGGAACATAAAACACTTCTGTTATGAACCTCTGCTCACCATTCTTGAGTTTTATAAGGATTTTGCCTCTTCCTTCAACCGGTCTTTGAGAAAGATCTCCAAAGGTAATTTTACCTTTATAACTTTCATTGATATCGACAAATGCTTCCTTCATGCCACACATATGATTTGATGCTCCTGTGTCTAGATACCAGGTGCTAGAGTTGCTGCCATCAAATTTTCCACATGCCAGCAATAATGCAGGTTCTTCCGAATCACTCACTTTCTCAGCAAAATTGACATTTTTATCTTCAAATTTGTATTGTGAACAATCTGAAGCAAAATGACCATACTCCTTGCAATTGTAACATTGTACACTTGCATTATTATTTCTCCAATTTGAATATCCTTCATGACTCCTTCCTTTGCTTTTACCTTGACCTCTAACATTGAAGTTTTGATTTCGTGCTCCATGAAACTCTTGATTTCTATATGATCTTCCTCCTCTTCCTCTTCTATGCATGAACCTTCCTCTCTGGAATGCTCCTCTACCATATTCACTAGCATTCTTCACAGTTAATTGTGTCTGCAAAGCATGTTCAAGAGTTCTTCCTTCTCTTTTATCAATCTTCTGCTCATGGTTCTGCAGAGATCTCATTAACTCTTCTACTACAAGATCTCCTAAATCCTTTGATTCTTCAATTGCTACAACCACATAATCAAACTTTGAATCTAGTGATCTCAAAATTTTCTCCATCACACGAACATCATCAATATTTTCACCATTCCTTCTCATCTGGTGAACCAACGAGATTACTTTTGTAAAGTAATATGAAATTGTCTCATTACCTTCTTTGTTCATCTTCTCAAAATCTCCTTCAAAGATTGTAACCGAACTCTTTTTGTTTTTTCAACTCCACTGTAAGTCTTGCTAAGCATTTCTCATGCCTCCTTTGATGTCTTTGCTGGTGCCACCAACTCAAGGGTTCTTTCATCAAGTCCTTGAAAAATCATGAATAACGCCTTGTTATCTTTCTTCCTTGATTCTCTTAATGCTTGTCTCTCTGCATTGCTCATCACTACATCTTCTCTTGGTTCAGTATAACCATCTTCAACTAGCTCCCATAACTAGTTGAAAAATCATGAATGATGTTTATTGTTTTGATAGTGATAGTGATGATAATTTAAGAAGTTAAGACTTCGATGTTATTGTTATTATAATAGAAAATATTTATTTTTTTTGTTATATTAAATTTTATATATTAAAATATTATATTTTAATCTTAATAATTATAAAATTATTTATTCTGTACGCACTATATCTACAATATAGTGCGGACAATTTAGCTAGTTTTTTTCTAAGAAGATTAAAGATTCTAACTTTCAGTAGTTGAGATGAACAGTGCTACGCGTAGCCTGACATGACATTACATGATTTTTCAAACAAAATGCCACCACAAAGTCCTTATTGCCTGCTAAAATTGGAATTTGCTAGGAAGTAACACTTGGAAGTATTTTCAGCAACAACACAGAAGGTTTCATTTGTAGATTTATAGGGTCCAGTAGTCTACTCTGATGAGCTCTCAAATCCAGATGGCTCGTTTATTTCTTATCTACTCTTTCATGTCCTCCTTGCTAGCTACTATCACCGTAACTACTGCTACTGCCACTGATATTTATTGCTTGAAATCTATTAAGGATTCTGTGATCGACCCTTATGGCCACTTAAACTCCTCGTGGATCTTCGACAACAAGACAGAAGAAGGTTTCATCTGTGGATTTATGGGAGTTGATTGCTGGCATGATGGTGAGAACAGAGTCTTAAACATCAGACTCTCTGGAAAGGGGCTCAAGGGACAGTTCCCTCTTGGATTGAAGAACTGCACCAGCTTAACTGGCCTGGACTTTTCACATAATAAGCTTCAGGGACCCATTCCGTCTGACATCTCTGAAAGGCTACCATACATCACTAGCCTTGACCTATCCTACAACAACTTTTCTGGTGAAATTCCATCAGATATTGCCAATTGCTTTTTCTTAAACAGTCTAAAACTAGACCACAACCAGCTAACCGGAAATATCCCACAACAAATTGGCCTGCTTGATCGGATGAAGGCCTTTAGTGTCGCTAACAATCAATTATCAGGGCCACTGCCAAATTTTGGAACTGTTATTCCATATGACAGCTTTGCGAATAACGCGGGACTCTGTGGAAAGCCTCTGAAAAATTGCTCAAGTCATCAACGAAAGTTTGAACACTATTTCAAAGGTGCTTTTGTGATTGGTTATATAATGTTTTCAGCTTCAGTTGCAATTTGTTTTACATCCTCCTGTGTACCATGGGTGTATGCGGGGGAGAGGAAAAAGAAAATCACAATATTAGGAATGTTGATGAGAAGGAGGAAGCATAAGATTACAGAAGATGATCAAGCAGGAAGCTCTCTCTTAAAGGAAGGAACTAAAGAGGTACTACTCCTTAAGATTGATATTTTTTATATTAGTTAGTTTATACTTCTTTTTTTCCTTGTGATATTCTAGTTTTTAGCAAAAGCAGTTCAATTTTTACTTCCAATTACGGATACTTTACCTACACAAGACCCTGAATTTTTTATGCAGGTTCATTTGCAATATATATATATATATATATGTTTCTCAGCACTAATATACTGAGATTTCTATCCACAGGTTTCCATGTTGGAGCAGAGGGTTACAAGAATGAGCTACGCAGATCTTAATGAGGCAACCGATAATTTCAGTGAGAGCAATGTCATCGGACAGGGAAAGGTGGGGATACTGTACAAGGCATCATTGCCTAATGGTTATGTCCTTGCAGTGAAGAAGTTACACGACTTTCAGTTCCTGGAGGAACAATTTATATCCGAGCTGAAGATACTTGGTTCGTTGAGACATATCAACTTGCTTCCGCTGTTGGGATTTTGTATTGAGCAAAACCAGAGGTTTCTGGTTTACAAATATATGCCAAATGGTAACCTTTATGATTGGCTACATCCCAAGGAAGAAAGTCAGGAAAAAGTTATGGAATGGGGTGTGAGGGTTAAAATCGCCATCGGATTAGCAAGAGGCCTGGCATGGATTCATCATAACTGTCATACAGTCAGAATAATCCATCTTGACATTAGCTCAAAATGCATATTACTTGATAGGAATTTCCAGCCCAAGTTATCAAATTTTGGAGAGGCAATGCTCATGAGATCGACCTGCACTTCCTCCATAAATATTGAGTTGTGGGAGATGGCATTTGTGAAGGAAGATGTGCATGGATTTGGAGTTGTGCTTCTTGAGTTGATAACCCGGGTGGATCCTAGGAACATGACTGATTCCTCAAACAATATTCTGAATGAATGGACTGATCTTTTGAGTAGCTCGAGTTCTTATGGCGCGATAGACAAGTCTCTGATTGGGCAAGGATTTGATGCGGAGATCTTTCAGCTGCTGAAAGTTGCATGTCGATGTGTGGATCCTAATCCAGATCGAAGACCGATAATGCTTCAGGTGTACGAAGACATAAAAGCAATAAGGGAGAGATGTGACCTAGCAGATGATTCAGAGAACCTAATGCGACCTGAGATCTGCCCGACTAGTTCAGAAATATCTGTGGAGATTGAAAGAGCAGAATACCTATGAAAAATGATCCAATATGTAAGCAGCAGAAATATTGCACACAATCTAATAGCTTTTGAGAATAAATTTCCAGGAATTTTACAGTGGTTGATCAACGAATACTAGCAGAGATCAAATTGTTATATATGGGAATAAATTACAATAGCTTAAATCATGTGGAAGCATCCACTCTCGCTAGCAGAGAGCTGCCGTGTGCTCCATGAACTTGGATTACAGGAGACTTGCTTTTTGACGTGAAGAGATAGACCGGTTCAATCTTATTTATTTCCGAACTTGTCGTTTCTTGGATGTGAAACTCGACAGGTTTTTTTCATTTTAAATTGCATGGAAGCATCAACTCTCTATCCACGTGTCCCACAAACTTTGATTTTGATGCAGGAGACTTGAAGAAATTACACGTGACATGACAGGATTTTTGTTGCTGACAAGTTCATAAATCTAATGCAGAAGAAGACTTGTCATGTTGACTTGAGGAAGTTAAAGATTGGCTAATCGATTGATTTTTGAAATGTTGACTTTGTATTCGTGTTTATAATTAATTAGTTATTTCTAGGAATTTCATAATAAATGGAGTTGATAAGGATGCTTCTTTCTTTTTTTATTTTTGCAATAGAAAATCTTTATTACCTTTATCCAACTTGATATATAATATTTCAGAAATAAAAAAACTTCATGTTTTTATCTTATTTGAGAATAATATAATTATTTTATTGATAATAGCAGTGTAAAAACTTAAAAATATTCTCAAATAATTAATTATTTGTTGTCTGTTGAAAAGGATAAAGACATCATATTATTGTATAAAAAACCCGAAAAAAACTCAAATACTCCCGAACAATCAAAGAATATCAACCGATCCCATGAAAAAAAAAAAAAAAAAACCCTAAGACCAAGATTTAAATTTTTTAGTATGGAGAAGCAAAACAATAATTATAATCCATAATAATTTGTGTTTACACCTACAGTGAAAAACCCATAATATAACTCTTTCTTTTATGGTTAAAATTATATGGACAAAAGATTTTATCTTAATTAGAATATAAATCCATCCGAAGATATATATATATATATATATATATATATATATATATAATTCTAGATGGTTTGACAAAAATTTTTTTGAATTAATATTAACTAAAAGATAAACCATGTGCCTCTTTTATTATTCACACAGACCCAATTTACTATTCATTGCTACAGTAAAATTACAATTACGTCATTCAAACGCGCCCACAGTGTTTCACGCGGACGCTCCCTTGAGGCGGCGCCTGCAAAGCTTTTCAGGTGGTCAAAAATTAATTTCCGTTGTGTTATGAGGTACGCCTTCATGTCCTCTGTCTGCCATTGCGGCCCATTCCGGTCATAGGTGTTCAGGTAATCTCCGGCGAATGGTTTTGTGTTGGTTATCTTTTCTCTCTCTCCTGTTGTGCACAATTATGTCCAAGTCCCTGATGTATGTAAGATGTTTACTTTGGTCCTTGATGTTCTGATTTCAAATTTACTAGTTAAATGCCCGCACTACGTTGCGGGCGAAGTGTGAGCGAACAAATAATTTTCACAACTATTGAGATTAAAATATAATATTTTAACATGTAAAGTTTGATATAATAAAAGAGATCAACATCCTCTATCATAATAACAGTAACATCGATGTCTTAACTTCTAAAATTATCATCGCTGTTATTGTCAAAACAATAAACATTATTCAACAAATCTGAGCGAAAAACAAAAAAATATTAATAAAAAAGCACGTAAAAACAAAAACAAAAATTATTATTATTATTATTAATATTATTATTATTGCTTTAATAACTAGAATAAAATGAAATTAAATCAAAGGGTGAAAAAAAGCCTAAAAACATTAACAAAAGAGCAAATAAAAAAATAAAATAAATGAATAAAAATAAAAATTATTGACTGGAAAAAAAAAATCATTTGACTTGAAAATTAAAAAAATTTATCGTACTACGTTGCGGGCTGAGTAAAAAGTTTTTATAATTATTGGAATGAAAAAAATTAATAGGATATGCTGGTCCAAAATTAAAATATAATATTTATATATGCAAAATTTAATATAATAAAACAGATCACCACACTCTCTTATAAAAATAGCAAAATCGAAGTCTTAATATATAAAATTATCATTGCAGTTATTGTCAAAATAATAAAAAATATCAAATTATCCCGAGAGAAAAAAACAGAAAAACATTAACAAAAGAATAAGTAAGAAAAATAACTAAATTTCTTCTTCTTCTTCTTCTTCTTCTTCTTATTATTATTATTATTATTATTATTATTATGTTAATAATGAAAAAAAAACTAAAAATAAATGAAAGATTAAAAAAATCTAAATAACTTTAACAAAAGATCAAACAAAAAAATAAAATAAAAATTATGAGGTAAAAATAAAATTATTTGACTTGAAAATAAAAAAAAAACAATAAAAAATAAAAGAAAGAGCAAATAAAAAAATCAAATAAATGATAAAACAAAAATAAAACTTATTAATTGGGAAAAAAAATATTTGACTTGAAAATTAAAAAAATTGACTTCCCTACGTTGTGAGCTGAGCAATCAATTTTTATAATTGTCGGGATTAAAGAAATTAATAGGATTTGTTGGTCCAAAATTAAAATTTAATATCTATACATGTAAAATTTAATATAATAAAATAGATTATCACACCCTATTATAAAAACAACAGCATCGAAATCTCAACATCTAAAATTATTATTGTTATTACTATCAAAACAATACAAATTATCAAATTATCCCTAGAGAAAAAAACTTAAAAATATTAACAAAAGTGTAAGTAAGAAAAATAACTGAAATTATTATTATTATTATTATTATTATTATTATTATTATTATTATTGTGTTAATAATGAAAATAAAAAATGAAACACTAAAAAAATCATAATAACTTTAACAAAAGATCAAACAATAAAATAAAATAAAATCAAAATTATGAGGTAAAAAAATGATTTGACTTGAAAATAACAATAATAAAAAATCAATAAAAAATTAAAAGAAAGAAAAAAAAAACAAAAAAACAAAAATAAAAATTATTAACTGCAAAAAAATCATTTGATTTGAAAATTAAAAAAATTGAGCGCACTACGTTGTGGGTTGAGCAAACATATTTTATAATTGTTGGGATTGAAGAAATTAATAGGATTTGCTGGTGCAAAATTCAAATATAATATTTATGCATGCAAAATTTAATATAATAAAATATATCACCACACTCTATTATAAAAATAGCAACATCGAAGTCTGAACATCTAAAATTATCATTGCTATTACTGTCAGAACAATAAAAATTATCAAATTAGCCCGAGATGAAAAAACTGAAAAACATTAATAAAAGAGTAAGTGAGAAAAATAACTGAAATTATTATTATTATTATTATTATTATTGCGCTAATGATGAAAAAAATAAAATTAAATCAAAGACTAAAAGAAGCATAAAAACATTAATAAAAGAGCAAATAAAAAATATAATATATGATAAAACAAAAACAAAAATTATTAGCTGAAAAAAATCATTTAACTTGAAAATTAAAAAAATTATCTACCCTACATTGCGGGCTAAATAAAGAATTTTTATAAGATTTGTTGGATCAAAATTAAAATATAATATTTATATATACAAACTTTAATATAATGAAATAGATTAACAAACCCTATTATAACAATAGCAACATCGGAGTCTTAATATCTAAAATTATTATTGCTATTACTATCAAAACAATAAAAATTATCAAATTATTTCAAAAAAAAAAAAAACAAAACATAAACAAAATAGTAAGGAAGAAAAACAGCTAAAATATTCTTCTTCTTCTTCTTCTTCTTATTATTAGAATAATAATAATAATAATAAGAAGAAGAAGAAGAATATTTTAACTGTTTTTTTTTCCTTACTCTTTTATTAATGTTTTTCAGTTTTTTCTCTAAGGATAATTTGATGTTTATTGTTTTAACAATGAAAATGATGATAATTTAGAAAGTTAAAACTTCGATGTTACTGTTATTATAATATAGGATGTTGATCCTTTATATTATATCAAACTTTACATATTGAAATATAATATTTTAATCTCAACAATTATAAAAATTATTTGTTTCATCCGTACTATGCCTACAACATAGTGCAGGCATTTAAATAGTATATATATACAGTATAATCTCGAAATTAAACGGAAAAACACTCCGAAACAAGCTATTCCATTCCATTTCAATCTTATTTATTCCGAACTTGTCGTTTCTTGGAAACTTAAAGCAGACACAAATAAATTCTAACAACATGGTGTGAAACCCGACAGGTTTTTATATATATTAACTTGCATGGAAGCATCCACTCTGTATCCACTCTGTTAAGATTACAATCCTAACGATGGTAATGCTGATTTTCGAGGATGAAGAGGGTAGAAATTGATAATTATTCTTACAAGAATCCCATTCTTACATTCTGTTTCTGGGACCTTGTGTTTTATATAGTACCTAGTTGTCGCATTCATGTTTCATCTTTAAGGTGACCAACCGCATAGTCCTGAAAGATCACTCTTCGGCCATTGTTGCTCACTACTTCACCATCACTCTCCATTGCTTAATGTTAACTTCGTTGTTCCTTCCTGCACTTCCTCCACTTGAATATTGCTTAGTTTCTTCAGAATATCAAATCCAGATATTGTGTAGTCCATGCTTGAACTAGAATATCTTAGTGGAATTACTGTAAGACAGTGGCATACAATGAACTTTGACCTTTTGCCACCTTCTCTAAATTCCTCTGGGAAGATGAGAAACAAGATCTTAAACGTCCATGGAGCCTCATGCTGAATAGCACAGCATTCAACATCTTTCCTCCAACATTTTCGAAGTAAATATCAATGCCATCAGGAAAAAACCTGCCAGACAATGAGGCATTAGCACTAGGCTTTTAAATCAAAAGGCTCAAGGCACAAAGTTAGGAGGAAAGTATCTTGTTTCCTTCGATGACTCCAGGAAATTTCCTCTATCTCTAGTTTTCAACACAACCTTTTCAAAGTTGCAACCAAGTTTGGGTCCCCTTTATTGCAGAAAGCCTCATCAAACCTTTAACTTGTTTCCCACCAATTCAACCTTATATTGGAGTAAGAGAAGTTAACAGCAAACAGAAGCTGGTTAGTGATGTTGCTCTTTTTCTTTGCTCTCTTCTACATTAACAACAATTAGATGAACTTAAACCATCTAGAATGGAAAGAATGGATGATGAGGGTTAGGACTATATACTACACAATAAAAACAAAATTGCAAGCATCATATCTGAAGAGTGTTGCTGAACGAGTTCATGCCATCCATATAACAGGTCATTTTCCCAGATTCAGAATATAATATTAGTAAGACTGTCAACCAAAGTTTTTAATGTTATTAGAATAACAGTAAGAATTAGAAAGGTAACATCTTTCTTTCTTCAATTTTCATCTTAATTTGTATTCCTGGAGACTTCATGCATCAGATAAATGAAGTTCAAATTTTTCAAGTTTTCTAACATAGTATCATATCTGCTAAGGATGTCAAAAGGGAAACTGCAGTTCACACTTGCCAGCCATGTATATATTTTAGTTGCCCTACAGTAATCTAACCTTAGCAAAGATGCATTTGAGACAAAAAAGAAAAATAAAAAAAAAGCTAACCAAGAATTCCAGTATTGAATTTTGGGCAGTCCCTTGATTGCTGTAAAGGGACTATACTCTTCCCAACCAGTTACTCCACCAGGTCACCTTTCTTGAACTCTTAATGCACTGAATCCAAAACTCTGGCCACTAAATATCCACTTAAAGGTTGAATATTTTCAAACAAATACAAGTATTAACTCAGGAAATAAGACTATTGCATGAAAAATTGAGCTGAAATCATGAACAACCCTATTCTCTATTGTATTATTGATCACGTAAAACCTTTCCAATGAAATGCTAGATAAACAGAATGAGAAGGTATGACTGACCAAACAAGGCTTGTAGGACTCAGCATAATATCCTTCACATTTTAGCATTCTACTTCTCATGGCAGGATCTCATGACAAATACATATTCTTGACTAGAATCCCAGGAGTTCCATCTGGTACCTTAAGTTTGATGGTACCGGTAATCAGATACACGTCTGAATTCTTAGGCAAACTAGAGAAGATAGACTTTTAATACCACCTACTTGTTCTTTTTTCGTCACCACTCATTGCATTATCTACCGATTTCTTTCTCTCAACTGTTACTGAGAAACAACGAAATGGGAAAGAAAAAACAGATAGAGCATTAGTTAGGACATGTGTAAATATAAATGATATATAAAGATGCGAATAGCTCTTTCTTTATTCTCAAAGCATGGTATTAGAAGTATCTGTTTGAAAATCATCGTTAGGTCCCTAACTGCTATTATTTGAAGTTTTTTATGGAGCATTAGCTCAAATACTTTTAAACTTTGTACGGTAGCCTAGCTTAAGGTCATTCGGCCAAAGAGTAGAGGTGGGTTAGGACTTGGATCTTTTTATAATTAGAACATGGTGTTACTTTTAAAATGGATATGGCATTTAAGGGTTTGCAATTTAGAAGGCTGGTTGACAAGATTATATTGTGCATAAATATCAACCCAATTTTATGTTTGCTCATCAACTTTCTCTAACCTGGAGAGGAATTGTTAAGTCGTTAGCTTCTAATGAGAAAATTTTTTGTTTGGAAAAGTTCTAATGAGATAATTGTTGAAGCTATCCATGCTTTTTGTTGCTACAAGATGGTAATGGCATGACAATTCAATTTTATTTCTTCTTTTTTCCTATATTATTGGAACTTGTTTTTAACATATGAGGGTTCAGAAATTTTAGATACTATTCTTGACATTGTTTGATTTCTAAAATTCAACTTCAAGCCCCTAGAGTATCCTAAATATTAGCTTGACCTTGCACTACCTTTTCTTTACAATTGTTTTCCCTCCTATATAGCCATATACATCATATATTCAATCTCTAAATAATCCTGTAATTCATCGATATTAGCAATATTTCTTTTTAAACCATTTAAAAATCAGGCCATTGTGGCTTATCTGTTTGCAGAAATCTTTGCTCTAATTATAGTTATTTTCATATTTTTAAAATACTTAAACTACCAAAAAATTAGTTAATTCATACAGAAATACCGATATAATTTTTCCATCAGTATTAGACTAATAATATTACCGAAGGAAATTTATTGTTTCTGTTTTTGTTTCCATTGCTATTTACCGATGGATCTTTCTATCGGTATTTTGCAAACACCATTACCGATATAATGGTTTCGTCAATAAATATATATAATGAACACCAAGAGAATTACAATGAGATTTAAAAACCTTTTGTAAGTAAAATTTAAAATGTAGATTTACCATTAGTGTTTTTATCGCTAAATTTAATTCTAATTGAATCACCGACATAAAAGAAATTGTTGAAGAGAGTCTTATTGACGAAAAGTATTTGTATGTGTGGTTGTTAGGAAAACAATTACCGATGAAAAATATGTTACATTACTAACAAAGATTTCCGTAGATAAAACAATTAATTCTAGGAGTGTCATCAATATTTTTAGAATCCTAAGATAAAGATTGCAACTTATTGTATACTTATCTTTAAAATACTCATTAATATAATTGAAATACTCATCATTATAGTTTAAAAAATAAAATTACAAAGCATAATTTTTAAAATAACTTAATATTAAAGAATAAAATTAAAAAAAAAGATGATTGGGGTTGAGAAGGGTGGAATGAAAAAAACACACTAAATACTATTACAATAAATAGTGTTTTGTGGGTGCAGTTAAATAATTGTTTTGTTGATAAAATGAACTATTTGATGGTTTAGACTATTAATTTAGGGATCTAATTCTAAAATACACTTTTATTATAAGGACCAAACTATAAATTTCATAATAAACAACAATAAAAAAAGTCAAATAAAGACCAATTTGTAAATGAAAATTAATAAAAAATTACAAGAACTATGATGAAACCTTATCAAGTCTGCCCTGACGTTACTAGACGTTTGCAAGAAAAGAGAAGAAAAGAAATGTAATGAATATTCTCATTACATCACTTGTCAATGAACATACGGATAACATTTATTTATTTATGACATGAATGGTACTGTTAGCAATAAATAACAGCAGGCATTCGCGAATGTCTTACTTGAAATCACATGGAAGCATCCACTCTCTCTGGTTGACTTGCTGCTTGTTCCACTGTCAGTAACTACCTCTACAGTACAACAAAAGAAGAGGAAAGACGCGTTTTAAGTTATATCTGACGCGGTTTTCGAGTTCCTAATTCCATCTTGTCGTTCTTGAAATACTACCAGGGAGTAAAAGTACGTAATTATTTATTTTTGCTCTCTACAAATGGCTGTTGTTGGGGCAAAACTTGCTCTTCTTTTGATTCATATCCTCGGTGTTGCCGGCGATAGATACAGTTCTTTACAAGAGAACTACTACGGGAGTGATAATCATGAACATCCTAAGAAGTTGGATTTTTCTTTCAAAAGTGGGTTTGCAACAGGTTATACATTTTCTTCAGTTTCCATGTTCGCTGTTTTCATGTTCTGTTGTGTTCCTTGGGCTCGTCTTAACAAGAGGAAAAGGAACAGGATGATGATGAAAACACCAATGATGACATCTTTGATGGAAAGGCGAGAGAAGAAGGTCAAAGAAGCCAACGAGCAGGTATCCCCATAAGATTTTCATTCCATCATTTTTTTTATTTTTTTGACGAAGAAGACGATAGAGTCGCTTTTATCAAGGATAAATACATGTTTTTCAGTTACCAAGACCATGAAGACGATGGATCGTTGCAAACTGAATTAAATAGACCACAAACCAAAACATTAATTCCTTATATGTATATATATATAAACATATTCTTGTTTCATTTCTTCATCTTCCACAG
This sequence comes from Salix dunnii, assembly GCA_015731905.1. Classification (NCBI taxonomy): domain Eukaryota; kingdom Viridiplantae; phylum Streptophyta; class Magnoliopsida; order Malpighiales; family Salicaceae; genus Salix; species Salix dunnii. Next base: position 404,799 of record CM027675.1, on the reverse strand, counting down.
ATTTGTAAGTTGGGGAATGCTGTTAAGAGATGGAGTTTCTTAGTCATCAGCAATGCAACCGAAAATTTTAGCCAAGCCAACAAGATTGGGTTGGGACGAATGGGAACCATGTATAAGGCTACCCTTCCTGCTGGTAGGTTCCTTGCAGTGAAGAGGATAGTTGACTTCCACCAGTTTGAGGAACAGATTGTTTCTGAATTGAAAACATTGGGTACATTAAAGCATAAGAACTTACTGCCCCTTTACGGATTCTGCGTAGAATCAACTACAAGGCTTCTGGTTTACAAGTATGCATCTAATGGGAACCTTTTTGAATGGATACATTCAGTGAAACACCGGAGGAAGACTCTGCCATGGCCTTTGCGGTTGAAAATCGCGGTTGGGGTAGCAAGAGGCTTGGCAATGCTCCACCATGGCTGCAGGGGTCAAGTGGTGCATCTCAACATGAGCTCAAAGTGTATTTTGCTTGATAGGGATTTCGAACCCAAGCTATCGAATTTCGGAAAGGCGATGCTCATGACTAATGAGTTTTGTGAGACGGCGCTGGTTAAGGAAGATGTGCATGGGTTTGGAGTTGTACTGCTTGAGCTGATAACTGGGATGGATTGTAGCAGAATGGATTTTTCCTCAAACAGTATTCTCAATGAATGGACTGGTCATCTCTTGAGCGCTTCTTATTTTTATGATGCCATGGACAGGTTTCTGATCGGACAAGGATTTGATGATGAGATATTTCAGCTGCTTAAAGTTGCATGTAACTGTCTTGATCGCAATCCAGATCGAAGGCCGACAATGATTCAGGTGTACAAAGACATAAAAGCAATAACCGAGGGATGTGAAGTGGTCGATGGTTTAGAGATTCAAACACAGCCTGAGATTCAAACACAGCAGGAGACTTGGCTTTTTGACTGGAAGAAATAACACTGACACTTCAATCCATCTGTTAAGCATCCACTCTGTATAAATTTTCCAAAACTTCGATTTTGATGCAGGAGACTTGGCTTTTTGACTTTGACGAAATAACACTGACACTTCAATCCATCTGCTAAGCATCCACTCGGTATAAATTTTCCAAAACTTTGATTTTGATGCAGGAGACTTGGCTTTTTGACTTGAAGGAATAACACTGACACTTCAACCCATCTGCTCTCTGTGGACTCGACGTGTGGTTCTTATTTATTTCCGTAGTTTTTCAGATCACATCCCCACCCTCGCTGTCTTCTCATGGCAAGGTCCTCTCCAAGGGCTCTATCTCTTGCACACCGTGCACGACATGAAAACAATGGGGTCGTTTTAGAACTGTAAGGGAAAGTTGTATTACTCTTCAAGTTTGCATTTTTTAGCAATAAACCCCCAGAACTTATATTTTATTCACTTAAGTCCTGGAAACTAAGTTTTCACAGCAGCGCTACCCCTGTTTCAAGAAGCTGTGTTTCTTACAATGGAAGATATTAATGGCAACCAAAACTTCCCAAGGTTCAACAATTGAAATTATTTAGAATATTGAAACCTCAACGTAAAAAAAAAAGCTTAGAACTGAAGGGCTTTGTGTATTACCCCTGTTTTAAGTATATGTTTGACATTGTAGTGCCAAAATGTTTTTTACTTTAAAAAATATCAAAATATTTTTTTAAAGATTTTTTTAATTTCAACCCATTAAAATTATTGAAAAATACTAAAAAAATCATTCATTTAATTATTATTTTTTTAGTCAAATGAAGTCCCAGATGCAAACCTAAACTATTTAACCCTATTTGTTTTTTAGAAAATGAATACTTTTAATTTTAATCGTATTTATACCATTCTTTATATATTTACTCATTTTACACACCCATATTTTTTTCTTTCTAAAAAGATAAAAGCTTCTGTCTTTCAGCAGTTGAGATGAATTATGTTACACGTCACCTGACATGACATTGCATGACTTTCAAACAAAATGCGACCACAAAGTCCCTATTATCCTATATACTAAAACACATCAGAATCGGTTACTGTAGACTCGATATTTTTAAATTATACTTCGCACGTATACGTGTGTCTTTTTTTTTGTTTAATCCAGTTTTAAATAGTGTATTAATGATTTTAGCCCTCGAAAACGACAAAAAACACCGCCAGAATCAGGGGCTCCTTCGTCATTTCGCGCTTCGGACCGGACCGGTCCGGTCCGGGCCGCCGGTTTTCTTCTTATTTTATTATTTTTTTAAATTGGCTAAATACGGTTTTGACCCCTAATAAGACAAAAACACTACATTCGGGACAGGGGCATGACGGTAATTGACCTATTTTTTTATTATTTATTCTCGCGACTGTCAGTGCGTGCTGAGCATGCGCCAGCCCGTTTTCCGCCCCACGCCCTGTGTAGGTGGCGCGTGAGGATTCATAAGGAGGCCGGAGACGAGCTACCGGAGTCCAGAGCGATGCACCTCCGCATGGGCTTCCTCCCGCGGCGGAGCGTGTCGCCATACGATGTACATAGACGCGGCTGTAACCGGTTAAAGACGCCGGCGACGTTTCCCTCTCTCCTGCACGTACAAGTGCAGGACAGTCCCCCGAGTTTTCTACTTTTACAACTTGGTCCCTTTAGTTTGAATTTCGTTTTTTCCTCTCATTTCTGGTATATAAGTTTTAATTTTGTTTGATTGGGTCCTCCGATTGGAATTGATTCAATATCAATTTTTCAATTCGATCCCCCTTCTTTTAATTTCCTAATTGGATTGAAAAAGATTAATTTATTCGGTACAGTAGTTTTAATTTCTTCAGTTTAGTCCTTTAATTAAAATTGATAATATATTTTATTTTTATTTCGGCTCTTATACTTTTAATTTTTTATTTTAATCCCTTTATATTTAATATTCATTTCAGCCCTATGACTTTTAATTTTTTATTTAAATCCCTTTTTTTTCTTTTTATTTCTAGAATAATCCTTACTTTTATCCATATACATAAAAGTGTGTTTAGCTTTGATTTTTAATTTTTTTTTATTTTCTTATTTGTTGGGGTCATTTTTTTTTGCAAAAAAAATAGTTCTTAAATTTTATTTTGTATCTATGATCATTTGGAAATTGATATTTGTATTTTTTTTCTCTATTTGTTCTTTTTTTTAGCTTTTTATTTGTTTTTTATATTTATTTTTACGTTATATGACTTTTTTTCACTCATAATTTTTATTTTAGTTTTTTTTTATATGTTGTTAAAGTTTTTATCATTTTTTTTATTATTAACATAATAATAATGATGATGATAATAACAACAATTTAGTGTTTTTTTCTTCCTTATTCTTTTGTTAATATTTTTTAGATTTTTTTTCTCTCAGGATAATTTGCTAATTTTTATTCTTTTAACAGTTATAACAATTATTATTTTTATTTTTATTTTTTTTTATGTTTTGTTAAAAATTTTAGGATTTTTTTAGTCTTTCATTTTCTTTTCCTTTCATTATTAACACACACAATAATAATAATAATAATAATAATAATAATAATTTAATTGTTTTCCTATCTTACTCCTTTGTTAATGTTTTTTAGGTTTTTTTTCATTATAATTTGATCATTTTTATTTTTTTAACAGCAATAATAATGATATTTTTTATTTTTATTTTATTTTTTTGCTTGATCTTTTGTTGAAGTTTTTGGGTTTTTTTTAGTTTTTCATTTATTTATTTATTCTTTCTTAATAATAATGTTTTAATTTTTTTTTTACTTACTATTTTGTTTATATTTTTTTTCCTTGGTATAATTTCCAGATTGTATTGAAAAAGATTAATTTATTCGGTACAGTAGTTTTAATTTCTTCATTTTTATCATTTGATTAAAATTAATAATTTTTTTTTCATTTTGGCCCTTATACTTTTAATTTTGAATTTTAATCCCTTTATATTTAATGTTCATTTCAGCCATATTACTTTTAATTTTTAATTTTAATCCTTTTATTTCTTTTTATTTCTAGAATAATCCTTACTTTTATCCACGTATATGTAAGTTTGCTTAGCTTTGATTTTTAATTTTTGTTATTTTCTTCGTTGTTAGGGTGGTATTTTTGTCCAAAAAAATTAGTTCTTAAATTTTATTTTAGATTTATGATCATTTGAAAATTAATATTTTTATTTTTTTTTCTCTATTTGTTCTTTTTTTTAGCTTTTTATTCACCTTTTATATTTATTTTTACGTCATATGACTTTTTTTACCTCATAATTTTTATTTTAGTTTTTTTATTTGATCTTTTGTTAAAACTTCTATGATTTTTTTAGTCTTTGATTTTTTTTCTTATTAACATAATTATAATGATGATGATGATAATGATTTAATGTTTTTTTCTTACTTACTCTATTATTAATGTTTTTAAAGTTTTTTTCCTCTCGAGATAATTTTATAATTTTTATGACTATTTTTATTTTCTTTTTTTTTGGTGTTTTGTTAAAATTCTTAGGATTATTTTTTTCTTTCATTTTTTTTCCCTTTCATTATTAACACAGACATAAAAAATAATAATAATAATTTAATTATTTTTCTATCCTACTCATTTGTTAATGTTTTTTAGATTTTTTTTTCTCCCGACAATTTGATATTTTTTATTGTTTTAACTGTAATAATAATGATAATTTTTATTTTTATTTTATTTTTTTGTTTGATCATTCATTTAAGTTTTTAACATTTTTTTAGTTTTTCATTCATTTATTTATTTATTCTCTCATAATAATAATGTTGATAATTTTTTTAGTTTTTCTCGGTATAAATTAATAATTTTTATTATTTTGATAGTAATACCAATAATAAATTTTAGATGGTAACACTCTGATTTTGCTATTGTTGTAATAGGACATGTTAATCTATTTATGTAAATTAAAGTTTGCATGTATAAATATTATATTTTAATTTTGATCAAGCAAATCTTATAAAAATTATTTTCTTAGCCCGCAATGTGTAATGAACAATTTTTTTTTTATTTTCAAATGATTTTTTCCAGCTAATAATTTTTATTTTTGTTTTATCATATATTATATTTTTTATATGCACTTTTATTAAAAAAAATTTGCTCTTTTTAGTCTTTCATTTATTTTTTTTCCATTATTAGAGCAATAATAATATTAATAATCATCATAATAATAATTTTAGTTTTAGTTTTTATTTCATTTTCTGTTTTTTTTTCTCGGCCTAATTTAATAATTTTTACTATTTTGGCGATGACAATGATGATAATTTTAGATATTAAAACCTTGATTTTATTTTTATTATAATAAAGTATGCTCATCTATTCTATTATATCAAACTTTTAATCTCAACAGTTATAAAAATTATATATACAACCTGCCATGTAGTGCAAACCGACAACATCACAAAGATTAATGTAAATGTTTGCAAAAAACTATGTTTGCCAACTTTTGCTTTAAAAAAACTTTCTAGACAGTTACTTATTTTTATCTCTTTTATGTCAAAACTTAGATATTGTTGTTACGGTGATGTGTATTGATTTGTTGTATCATATGAAACTTTACATATGTAGATGTTATATTTCATTTTTAAATTAGTTAAATCAATAAATTACTTCAGATACAATAATTATCAAAATTATTTGCTTAGCTCGCAACATAGTGCAATATATTTTTTTATTTTTCAAGTCAAATGATATTTTTTTCTGTTAATAATTTTTTTTTTGTCATTTATTTAACTTATTTTATTTGTTCTTTCTGTTATTTATTTTATTATTTTATTATTATTATTTTCAAGTCAAATGATTTTTTTTCCTCATAATTTTTATTTTATTTTTTTGTTTAATATTTTGTTAAAGTTATTATCATTTTCTTTTGCTTTCATTCTTTTTTCATTATTAACACAATAATAATAATAAGAAGAAGACGAAGAAGAAGGGAGAAAAATTAGTTATTTTTCTGACGTCCTCTTTTATTAATGTTTTTCAGTTTTTTTTCCTTGGGATAATTTAATGTTTTTTATTGTTTTGCCAGTAACTGCAATGATATTTTTTTATGTTAAAACTTCGATGTTCCTATTTTTAGAATAAGGTGTGGTGATCTTTTTTATTATATTAAATTTTACATATTTAAATATTATATTTTTATTTTGGACCAACATATCCTATTAATTTCTTTCATCCCAACAATTAAAATTATTTTTTCCTCGGCCCGCAACATAGTGTGGTAATTTTTTTTTATTTTCAGTCCAAGTAATTTTATTCCCAGCCAATAATTTTTATTTTTTTTCATTTATTTTATTTTTACATTTGCTCTTTTGTTAATGTTTTTGGTCTTTTTTTAAGCTTTTAATTTAATTTCGTTTTCTTCCCGTTATTAAAGCAAAAATAATATTAGTATTAATAATAATAATAATAATAATTTTAGTTTTTGTTCTTACGTGTTTTTTTATTAATATTTTTTTTTATTTCCCTCTCAGATTTGTTAAATGATGTTTATTGTTTTAACAGTGATAATGATGATAATTTAAGATGTTAAGAATTCGATCTTACTGTTATTATAATAGAGGATGTTAATCTTTTTTATTATATAAAATTTTATATTTTGAAATATTATATTTTAATCTTAGTAATTATAAAGATTATTTGTTCCGTCCGCACTACGCCTGCAACGTAGTGCGGGCATTTGACTAGTCCTATATACTAAAACACATCAGAGTCAGTTGATGTAGACTCGATATTTTCAAATTATACTTCGCACGCGTACGTGCGTTTTTTTTTTGTTTAATACGGTTTTGAACAGTATTTTAACGATTTTAGCCTCCAAAAACGACAAAAAACGCCGCCAGAATCAGGGGCTCCTTCGTCATTGCGCACTTCGGACCGGACCAGTCCGGTCCGGCCCGCCGGTTTTCTTCTTATTTTAATATTTTTTGAAATTGGCTAAATACGATTTTAGCCCCTAATAAGACAAAATCACTTAATTCGGAACAGGGGCATGACGGTAATTGACCTATTTTTTTATTATTTATTCTCGCGGCTGTCAGTGCGCGTTGAACACGCGCCAGCCCGTTTTCCGCCCCACGCCCTGTGTAGGTGGCGCGTGAGGCTTCATAAGGAGGCCGGAAAAGAGCTACCGACGTCCAGATCGAGGCGCCTCCGCGTGGGCTTCCTCCCGCGGCGGAGCCTGTCGCCACACGATGTACGAGGACGCGTCAGTGGCCGGTTAAAGATGCCGGCGACGTTTCTCTCTCTCCTGCACGTACAAGTGCAGGAGAGTCCCCTGAGTTTTCTACTTTTACACCTTGGTCCCTTTAGTTTTAATTTCATTTCCCCCCCTCATTTCTGGTATATAAGTTTTAATTTTGTTCGATTGGGTCCTCCGATTGGAATTGATTCATTGTCAATTTTTTAATTCGGTCCCCCTTCTTTTAATTTCCGTATTGGATTGAAAAAGATTAATTCATTCGGTACAGTAGTTTTGATTTCTTCAGTTTAGTCCTTTAATTAAAATTGATAATATATTTTATTTTCATTTCGGCCCTTATACTTTTAATTTTTTATTTTAATCCCTTTATATTTAATATTCATTTCAGCCTTATGACTTTTAATTTTTTATTTTAATCCTTTTTTTTTTCTTTTTATTTCTAGAATAATCCTTGCTTTTATCCATGTACATAAAGGTGTGCTTAGCTTTGATTTTTAATTTTTTTAATTTTCTTATTTGTTGGGGTCATTTTTTTTTGCAAAAAAAATAGTTCTTAAATTTTATTTTGTATATATGATCATTTGGAAATTGATATTTGTATTTTTTTTCTCTATTTGTTCTTTTTTTTTTAGCTTTTTATTTATTTTTTATATTTATTTTTACGTCATATGACTTTTTTTACCTCATAATTTTTTTTTAGTTTTTTTTTTATATGTTGTTAAAGTTTTTATGATTTTTTTTATTATTAACACAATGATAATAATAATAATAATAATAATAATAATAATAATAATAATAACAATTTAATTTTTTTTTCTTCCTTATTCTTTTGCTAATATTTTTTAGGTTTTTTTTTCTCTCGGGATAATTTGCTAACTTTTATTCTTTTAACAATTATAACAATTACTATTTTTATTTTTATTTTTTTTATGTTTTGTTAAAATTTTTAGGATTTTTTTAGTCTTTCATTTTCTTTTCCTTTCATTATTAACACACACAATAATAATAATAATAATAATAATAATAATAATAATAATAATAATAATAATAATAATAATAATAATTTAATTGTTTTCCTATTTTACTCCTTTGTTAATGTTTTTTAGGTTTTTTTTCAATTATAATTTGATAATTTTTAATTTTTTAATAGCAATAATAATGATATTTTTTATTTTTATTTTATTTTTTTGCTTGATCTTTTGTTGAAGTTTTTGCGATTTTTTTAGTTTTTCATTTATTTATTTATTCTTTCATAATAATAATATTTTAATTGTATTTTTACTTATTTTTTTGCTTGATCTTTTGTTGAAGTTTTTGCGATTTTTTTAGTTTTTCATTTATTTATTTATTCTTTCATAATAATAATATTTTAATTGTTTTTTTACTTACTATTTTTTTTTTCCTGGGTATAATTTCCGTATTATATTGAAAAAGATGAATTTATTCGGTACAGTAATTTTAATTTCTTCATTTTTATCATTTGATTAAAATTGATAATTTTTTTTTTCATTTCGGCCCTTATACTTTTAATTTTGAATTTTAATCCCTTTATATTTAATATTCATTTCAGCCATATTACTTTTAATTTTTAATTTTAATCTTTTTATTTCTTTTTATTTCTAGAATAATCCTTACTTTTATCCATGTATATATAAGTTTGCTTAGGTTTGATTTTTAATTTTTGTTATTTTCTTCTTTGTTAGGGTGGTATTTTTTCCCAAAAAAATTAGTTCTTAAATTTTATTTTATATTTATGATCATTTCAAAATTGATATTTGTATTTTTTTCTCTATTTGTTGTTTTTTTTTTTAGCTTTTTATTCGTCTTTTATATTTATTTTTACGTCATATGACTTTTTTTATCTCATAATTTTTATTTTAGTTTTTTATTTGATCTTTTGTTAAAACTTGTATGATTTTTTTAGTCTTTGACTTTTTTTCTTATTAACATAATAATATTAATGATGATGATGATGATGATGATTTAATGTTTTTTTCTTGCTTACTCTTTTATTAATGTTTTTAAAGTTTTTTTCCTCTCGAGATAATTTTATAAATTTTATGACTATTTTTATTTTCTTTTTTTTTTGGTGTTTTGTTAAAATTCTTAGGATTATTTTTTCTTTCATTTTTTTCCTTTTATTATTAACACAGGCATAAAAAATAATAATAATAATTTAATTATTTTTCTATCTTACTCATTTGTTAATGTTTTTTAGATTTTTTTTCTCCTGACAATTTTATATTTTTTATTGTTTTAACTGTAATAATAATGAAAATTTTTATTTTTATTTTATTTTTTGTTTGATCATTTATTTAAGTTTTTAACATTTTTTTAGTTTTTCATTTATTTATTTATTTATACTCTCATAATAATAATGTTGATAATTTTTGTAGTTTGTCTCGGTATAAATTGATAATTTTTATTATTTTGATACTGATAGCAATAATAAATTTTAGATGGTAAGACTCCGATTTTGCTATTGTTATAATAGGACATGTTAATCTATTTCTCTAAATTAAAGTTTGCATGTATAAATATTATATTTTAATTTTGATCAAGCAAATCTTATAAAAATTATTTTCTTAGCCCTCAATGTGTAATGAACAATTTGTTTTAATTTTCAAATGATTTTTTCCAGCTAATAATTTTTATTTTTGTTTTATTATATATTATATTTTTTATATGCACTTTTATTAAAGTTTTTTTGCTTTTTTTAGTCTTTCATTTATTTTTTTCTATTATTAGAGCAATAATAATATTAATAATCATCATAATAATAATTTTAGTTTTTGTTTTTATTTCATTTTCTGTTTTTTTTTTCTCGGGCTAATTTAATAATTTTACTATTTTGGCGATGACAATGATGGTAATTTTAGATATTAAAACCTTGATTTTATTTTTATTATAATAAAGTATGCTCATCTATTCCATTATATCAAACTTTTAATCTCAACAGTTATAAAAATTATATATACAACCCGCGATGTAGTGCAAACCGACAACATCACAAAGATTAATATAAATGTTTGGAAAAAACTATGTTTGCCAACTTTTTCTTTAAAAAAACTTTCTAGACAGTTACTTATTTTCGTCTCTTTTATGTCAAAACTTAGATATTGTTGTTACGGTGATGTGTATTGATGTGTTGTATCATATAAAACTTTACATATGTAGATGTTATATTTCATTTTTAAATTAGTTAAATCAATAAATTACTTCAGATATAACAATTATCAAAATTGCTTGCTTAGCTCGCAACATAGTGCAATCTATTTTTTTATTTTTCAAGTCAAATAATATCTTTTCCTGTTAATAATTTTTTTTTGTTTGTCATTTATTTTACTTATTTTATTTGTTCTTTCTGTTATTTATTTTATTGTTTTATTATTATTATTTTCAAGTCAAATGATTTTTTTTTCCTCATAATTTTTATTTTATTTTTTTGTTTAATATTTTGTTAAAGTTATTATCATTTTCTTTTGTCTTTTTTTTTCATTATTAACACAATAATAATAATAAGAAGAAGAAGAAGAAGAAGGGAGAAAAATTAGTTATTTTTCTTACGTACTCTTTTATTAATGTTTTTCAGTTTTTTTTCCTTGGGATAATTTAATGTTTTTTTATTGTTTTGCCAGTAACTGCAATGATATTTTTTTATGTTAAAACTTCGATGTTCCTATTTTTAGAATAAGGTGTGGTGATCTTTTTTATTATATTAAATTTTATATATTTAAATATGATATTTTTATTTTGGACCAACATATCCTATTAATTTCTTTCATCCCAACAATTAAAATTATTTTTTGCTCGGTCCGCAACATAGTGTGGTATTTTTTTTTTCGGTCCAAGTATTTTTTTTCCCAGTCAATAATTTTTATTTTTTTTTTCATGTATTTTATTTTTACATTTGCTATTTTGTTAATGTTTTTAGGCTTTTTTTAAGCTTTTAATTTAATTTCGTTTTCTTCCCGTTATTTAAGCAATAATAATATTAGTATTAATAATAATAATAATAATTTTAGTTTTTGTTCTTACATGTTTTTTTATTAATATTTTTTTTTGTTTCCCTCTCAGATTTGTTAAATAATGTTTATTGTTTTAACAGTGATAATGATGATAATTTAAGATTTTAAAAATTCGATGTTACTGTTATTATAATAGAGAATGTTAATCTTTTTTATTATATCAAATTTTATATTTTGAAATATTATATTTTAATCTTAATAATTATAAAGATTATTTGTTCCGTCCGCACTACGCCCGCAACGTAGTGCGGGCATATGACTAGTTATCTGCTAAAATTGGAATTTGCTAGGAAGTAACACTTGGAAGTATTTTCAGCAACAACACAGAAGGTTTCATCTGTAGATTTATAGGGTCCAGTAGTCTACTCTGATGAACTCTCAAATCCAAATGGCTAATTTACTTTTCATCTCCTCTTTCATGTCCTTGTTAGCTACTCTCACCGTAACTACTGCCACTGAAACTGATATTTATTGCTTGAAATCTATTAAGGATTCTGTGATCGACCCTTATGGATTCTTAAACACCATGTGGGGCTTCAGCAACGCCACAGAAGGTTTCATCTGTCGCTTTGTGGGAGTCGAATGCTGGCATCCTGACGAGAACAGAGTCTTAAACATCCGACTCTCTGGCCTGGGGCTCAAGGGACAGTTCCCTCTTGGATTGGAGAACTGCACAAGCTTAACAGGCTTGGACTTTTCACATAATAAGCTTCAGGGACCAATTCCATCTGACATCTGTAAGAGGCTACCGCTTCTCACAACTCTTGATCTGTCCTTCAACAATTTCTCAGGAGAAATCCCATCAAGCATTGCCGATTGCCGTTATCTAAATACTCTACTTCTCGACGACAACAAGCTAATAGGTCATATCCCACCACAAATTGGCCAGCTTGATCGGATCAAGGTCTTTAGTGTCGCTAACAATCAATTATCAGGGTCACTGCCAAATCTTTTTAGAACTGTTTTTTCATACGACAGCTTTGCGAATAACGCGGGACTCTGTGGAAAGCCTCTGAAAAATTGCTCTAGTCATCAACAAAAGTTTGAACACTCTTTCAAAGGTGGTTTTGTGATTGGTTATATAGTTTTTTCAGTTTCAGTTGCAATTTGTTTTACATCCTACTGTGTACCATGGGTGTATGCGGGGGAGAGGAAAAAGAAAATCACAATACTAGGAATGATGATGTTGATGAGAAGGAGGAAGCATAAGATTACAGAAGATGATCAAGCAGGAAGCTCTCTCTTAGAGGAAGAAACTAAAGAGGTACTGCTTCTCAAGATTGATATTTTTTGTATTAGTTAGTTTTTCCTTCTTTTTTTCCTTGTGATATTCAAGTTTTGAGCAAAAGCAGTTCAATTACAGGACACTTTACCTCCACAATACCCTGAATTTTTGAAGCAGGTTCATTTGCAATATATATATGTTTTTCAGCACTAATATATTGAGATTTCTATCCACAGGTTTCCATGTTGGAGAAGAGGGTTACAAGAATGGGCTACGCAGATCTTAATGATGCAACCGATAATTTCAGTGAGAAGTATGTCATCGGACAGGGAAAGGTGGGGATACTGTACAAGGCATCATTGCCTAATGGTTATGTCCTTGCAGTGAAGAAGTTACATGACTTTCAGTTCCTTGAGGAACAGTTTATATCCGAGTTGAAGATACTTGGTTCGTTGAGACATATCAACTTACTTCCACTGTTGGGATTTTGTATTGAGCAAAACCAAAGGTTTCTGGTTTACAAATATATGCCGAATGGTAACCTTTATGATTGGCTACATCCCAAGGAAGAAAGTCCGGAAAAAGTTATGGATTGGGGTGTGAGGGTTAAAATCGCCATCGGATTAGCAAGAGGCCTGGCATGGATTCATCATAACTGTCATACAGTCAGAGTAATCCATCTTGACATTAGCTCAAAATGCATATTACTTGATAGGAATTTCCAGCCCAAGCTATCAAATTTTGGAGAGGCAATACTCATGAGATCCACCTGCACTTCCTCAGTAAATAGTGAGTTGTGGGAGATGGCATTTGTGAAGGAAGATGTGCATGGATTTGGAGTTGTGTTTCTTGAGTTGATAACCCGGGTGGATCCTAGGAACATGACTGATTCCTCAAACAATATTCTGAATGAATGGACGGATCATCTTTTGAGCAGATCGAGTTCTTATGGCGCCATAGACAAGTCTCTGATTGGGCAAGGATTTGATGAGGAGATCTTTCAGCTGCTGAAAGTTGCATGTCGATGTGTGGATCCTAATCCAGATCGAAGACCGATAATGCTTCAGGTGTACGAAGACATAAAAGCAATAAGGGAGAGATGTGACCTAGCAGATGATTCAGAGAACCTAATGCGACCTGAGATCTGCCCGACTAGTTCAGAAATATCTGTGGAGATTGAAAGACCAGAATACCTATGAAAACAAGGCAAACAATGTTATATTTGCGAATAAATTACAATGGCATGCTAGCAATAATATTTAATCAATAAAATATAAGTGACAATTCTTTAACCTTAAATCATGTGGAAGCATCCACTCTCGCTAGAAGAGACCTGCCGGGTGTTCCATGAACTTGGATTACAGGAGACTTGCTTTTTGACGTCAAGAAATGGACTGTTCAATCTTATTTATTTCCGAACTTGTCGTTTCTTGGAAACTTAAGGCAGACACAAATAAATTCTAACAACATGGTGTGAAACCCGACAGGTTTTTATATATATTAACTTGCATGGAAGCATCCACTCTGTATTCACGCGTCCCACAAACTTTAATGCAGGAGACTTGGCTTTTTGACTTGAAGAAATTACACTGACACATCAATCCATCTGTTCTTTGTGGACTCGACGTGTTGTTCTTATTTAAATACAGGGACTGAAGGGAAAGTTTTCTTATAACTACAGGGACTCAAATGAATGCTTCCACCTTAAACCTCCATGCTCCACCACATCCATGAATAGTACCCACAACAAGTTTCTAAGTTGTGGGTTTTGGTTTCAGGGTCTCAAAATTCTTTTTCAAATCACACCCTCACCCTCACCTCTGAGCACAACATGAAAAGAATTGTGTGTGCCGCGTGACATGACATGGTTTTTCAAACAAAATGCCTCTTGCTGACAGGTTCATAAATCTAATGCAGAAGAAGTCTTGTCATGTTGACTTTGTTTAATTATTTCTAGGAATTTCATAATAAAAAGAGTTGATAAGGATACTGTTTTTTCTTTTTGATTTCTGCAATAAAAAATCTTTATTAAGTTTATCCAACATGATACAAAATATACCAGAAAAACGACAATTTTTAGTTTTTATTTTATTTGAGAACAATCTGATTATTTTATTGCTTATAATAGTATAAAAATAAAAAATATATCTGGGTAATCAACTATTTGTTGTTTGCTGATAAAGATAAAAATAGAGTTTTACTATGTAAATTATTTGGATAAAAGATTTTATCTTAATTAAACTATAAATTCATCCCAAGATACTTTCATAATAAAAATAATTCTAGATTGTTTGACAAAGAAATTATCAATTAGGACTCGGCTTCGTGGAAATTGTAGAAAAGGGAGGCATCCATTTCAATGCATGACTGTGGTTGTGTTTTAAATATATATGAGGTATTTTTATTTTTATTTTAAATTATAAACATTTCGAAAACAACATCCATCAAACTTCCAAGAATAAATGCCAGATTAAGAGATTTCAATTCAAGTTCTTATATCTCATTCAAGCCCATTCAATTCTAGTCTACTCTGATGAACTCTCAAATCCAAATGGCTACTTTATTTGTCTTCTACTCTTTCATGTCCTCCCTGTTAGCTACTCTCACCGTAAGTGCTGCTACTGCCACTGATATTTATTGCTTGAAATCTATTAAAAATTCTGTGATCGACCCTTATGGACACTTGAACTCCTCGTGGAACTTCGACAACACGACAGAAGGTTTCATCTGTGGATTTCTGGGAATCGAATGCTGGCATCCTAATGAGAACAGAGTCTTAAACATCAGACTCCCTGACCTGGGGCTCGAGGGACAGTTCCCTCTTGGATTGGAGAACTGCACCAGCTTAACTGGCCTGAACTTTTCGCATAATAAGCTTCAGGGACCCATCCCATCTGACATCTCTGAAAGGCTAGCATACATCACTGACCTTGACCTATCCTACAACAACTTTTCTGGTGAAATTCCATCAGATATTGCCAATTGCTCTTTCTTAAACAGTCTAAGACTAGACCACAACCAGCTAACCGGAAATATCCCAGCACAAATTGGCTTTCTCGAACGGCTCGAGATCTTCAGTGTTGCGGACAATCTGCTGTCCGGTCCAGTGCCAAATTTTGTTAAAGCAAATGTGAATTATGCAAACAACCCTGGCCTATGTGGAGGGCCTTTAGATCCCTGCAAAGGACATAGCGACGAATTTCATTCTTCTTTCAGAACCGGGTTTGCTGCTGGTTGTATGTTTTTTTCTGTTTCAGTTATAGTTGGTTTCTTGTCCCACTGTGCGCCATGGGTGGATGTCAGGAAAAGGACGGCGATACAAACTATGGTAATGCTGATTTTCAGGAAGAACAGGATAGAAGCTGATAACTTAAGTGGATCGCCATCGGCTGAGAGCATACATGGAGGAGGGAAAGAGGGGCTGACTATATATGATTTTGTGCATGTCAAAAAAAGGATTGAGAGACAGATTATGGTAATGCTGATTTCCAGGAAGAACAGGATAGAAGCTGACAACTTAAGTGGATCGCCATCGGCTGAGAGCATAGATGGAGGGAAAGAGGGGCTGACTATATCTGATTTTGTGCATGTCAAATTTTGAAATTGATTGCAAGACTTTCCTGTCCTAGCTTTTCTTTTTTCCCGTCAAGTAAATTGTTTTTGGGCATCTGGGAGCCCAATTTTCCTAAAACCAATTCTTTTTTCCTAAAACCAATTTTCTTTTCCCGTGTTCAGAATCTGGGAGCTTTTATACTGTCAAGTTACAGCACTGGATGGCTCAACTCTAAACTACCGTTGTGTTTCACTCTATGTAGGAAAATGCCTTGCTTACAAGGCCCATCAGTTCAATGTAGAGTTTTCAAATAATATTTTGTACACAATTTTAATATCTTGTCATCTTAGCAGAAAAGAAGGGAAAAAAAGGGGAGAAAATGAAAAATATATCAGAAAAAGACAATGAAAAGCATGTCACTCCCCCCAGCAACGGGGCACAACCTCCCCACAGCGCGACTGGCTTTTCCACCCATCTCCTCCGTACTAAATGCAATAGCACCTCCATATTTACCTGTAGCAGCAACCTGCCACGGCCAGGCCAAACCCGTGATAACCCCTCTCCCCTGTTTTCCAGCCAAGAGTTCCAATCCCCCTTCCCCACGTTCCATCTTGAAACAGCAACCCAATCTACCATGAAATAGCCAAGAATCCAGCCTCCAAAAACAGCCGCAAATCAACAACCTTTAGAGAACCAATTTCAGCCTCAAAACAACCTAGAAAATTATTATGTTATGTATTAATACACGCCCACGTCTTTTTTTATGTGCAACTTTGAAATTGTTGTCATATATCATATTATTTAAAAATAGTAAAATTTGATATAAAAAAAGAAGCTTTAATCCCAATTTATCATTTTAAAAATAAACTTCATTTTTTTTCCTTTTTTTTTATCTAGTGTTTTGTAACAATTAAGTTAAATAAGGGGTAATTTGATTTTTTAGTGTTAATTCCATGATGACTCTGATCTTTCTCAAATTAAATATTGCCAATTGATCTTTCTCAAATAGTCCAAAACTAGACAGCTAATAGAAAATATCCCACAAGAAATTGGCATTCTCCACCGACTCAGAATCTTCAGTGTTGCGGCCAATCTGTTGTCTGGTCCAGTGCCGGAATTTGATAGAGCAAATATGAATTATAAATGCTGATTTTCGAGGAAGAAGAGGGTAGAAACTGATAATTTAAGAGTTTCGCCTTTGGCGATCATACCCGGTCGGAGGAGGCAAAGAGGGACGTCCGGACTATATAATTATATGCACGAATTCATTCAATCTTTTATCAGCAAATCGGATCACATAGCATAATGTGCCTTCGTTTTTCCGGGACAAGTGTGCTAAGAAATCATGGTTATGAAAACCGGCCGGTAAAATCCACGGCACTTGAACCAACCGAGTCCAGGGCGGGGATCAAAGTCAGTACTGATGCAGGTGGCTCTGCAATATGCGCAATCTGATGCAGAGATCAGACTTGAATTAATAGTGACTGAGCTGACATATATCAATTTGTCCGGCAGATGCTGTGCTAAATACTATATATATTTCTGATATTCCATCCCAGTTGAAGAAGTTGATTGGAATAAGCCTAATCTAATTCCCATGTCGTCGAGAAAAAATATTTCACATGAGCTCAGTCTTAAATAAGTTATTTTTCTATCCATTATAAAAATAGTTTTACTGATATACATTTACAATCTGACAAATTGTTGCAATTATAAATGAAAATAGGGTCTTCGCTATCAAGTGTAATTGCCCAACTCCATAATATAAATTATCTGAAAAGAACTTAATATATATATATATATATATCTGAAAAGAACTTAATATATATATATATATATATATATATATATATATATATATATATATATATATATATATTAAACTATAAGTTAACCCATACTTATACGACTAAAGTAGAAAGAAAAATGATTCAAATTATTTGACAGGAGTTATACATCAAGACTTAAGCATCTTGACTAATTTATTTGGCAATTGTAGTATAGGGCCATCCATTTTATTGCAGAAGTAGCTCAAGAATAAATGCTCTCTTGGGATATTTCAGCAATAAAAAAGAGATTTCAATTCAAATTTCATTTCAAGTAGTTGCATTATCCGTTCCATTTTTTTTTTTTTTTATCATTGATTCCCTCTGGCTACAGGGTCCAAAGGGAATAATTATCGATTATTTAGTGTATTTTCTCTCATGTCAACAATGCAAGTCCTCCACAATAATATCTGGCCATATCTTTGTCTGGCAATGAGGTTCCTCATAGTAATAATAATAATACACTTTCATAAATCCATTAATCACAAAAATTCTGAAAATTTCTGATGCAATCTTCGAAGAAGCCGTATATTATAAAGTCGAAAATATATTTCTCATATCAAGTCCCAAATGTACGAACAACAAATCTTAACCGAACTAGGAGTTTGGAAAATTAATTTATTACTTTGTACTATAATTGCAATCGTCGGGCAGATAGACGTTCCACAACATCAAGCAATACCTCACTCAATGAGCTACGTATTACGTTGGTTGTAAGCTATGACTGTAAGAAAATATCCAGGCCATTCGTATATGAATATTATATGTGGTACGGGATAATTTAATTTTTCTGCTTGATCACGTATATCTTCCATCTTTCATCAGGCTCTTATAGACAGCTAGTGGGCTGAACAAGTCCGGAAGCAACTCCACCAGTATTGCTGCATGATGCTTCAGCTGGCTGATTCTTGTAAGTGAGCTTTACATCTTGTAATTTGATCCCAGTGCATGGATATTTCTTGCTGCAATCGAATTTCACCGCCACTTCTGTTGCTGATGATCCATGAATGTCTTGGTAGCTCACATCACTAATTTTCACACCAGAATCCTGTTTAACGTAGAGAAAATACAGCAAGATTTCAGGTATGTTTTTGATGTATCATTCAAAATGAAAAGGATGGTATAGGAAATATATAGATTTGACGTACCTGGCCAGGGCAATTCTTCTCGCCGGGGCAATAGTTTTGGTCTATTACAATGGGATTCTGAACATTATTCATGACTGCATGTTGGAAAAGAATATGTCTGGCAAATCCATTGCTAGGCCTTCCCCAAGACTTAATTCTCAGACCATTTTGGGTGCCGGCAAATGTAGTGGTTTTGACTGTAACATTCTGCACACCAGCCTCATGGGATTCTTTGCCTAAACTTCCAATGCTACATCAAACCATATACACATCATTTCAGTTCCCGTAATTAGAAACACATTAAACATTAGGAGCAGATTATAAATGGTATAAACTTATAGTTGCTGTTAGAATTTCTTATTTACCTGATTCCATGGCCAGGTCCACAAGCCACATTTTCAATCCATAAATTTGAGGTACCGGGGCCAATCGATACACAGTCGTCACCTGTTCCAATCCTGGAATTCAAGATGGTGACACCGGTTGATGATTGAACGTGAATACCATCCGTGTTAGGGCTGTTTCCGGCGGCTGAGACTTTGACTCCTTGCACTTTGACGTTTTGGCAATCAAGGATGACAATGTGAAACAATTGGCTATTCAAAGAAGCCAATCCAGTGATTGCAATATTGTTTGAATTTGAAAATTCAAGTGACTGCACAATAAATAAATTAATAAGAAAAATCATGTCGAACAATGTGAAAATGGAATGTTTGTTTTTAGTCTACTGACAAAACATTGTAAGATAACTATGCCATGCATTGATGTGATTAATTAGCATACCGTTGCGCCAAAGGGGCAACTACCCTTGCCAGAATTCTTGCAAGACCACAGCCCAGCACCCTGGCCATCAAGAGTCCCTCCAGATACAGTAACCCCATTAACATGCTCAAAGATCAGCCAATTTTTAGCGTCACCAATGACCTTATAATCTGATGGAGCGACTAGGGTTCCATCCATACGCAGCAAAATAGCGTGGTTCTTGCAAGGACCCTGAAACCTCACTTGTCCTAAATAGAACCTTCCTTGAGGAACATAAATCGTGGCTGGTTTTGTGGAGGCGCATGCTCTTGACCAAGCAGCAGCAAAGGCCTTGGTTGAGTCAGTTTTTCCATCAGGTTTGGCACCATAACTCAACACACTATATTGTGCTGCCTTTGCAAAAGCTGAGGACGCAAAGAAAATGATGAAGAAAAGAGTAATAGGATGAGTTATCATAGGAAGTTGAAGGACCGCCATTGATCTCTTTGTGATAATAATGAATGGATGCAAGTGATGAGTAGTTGAAATGCAGAGAAAGAGAGACTTTGTTGTTTTCTTCGAAGGTGATGGGAATCTGAAGCAGCTGAAGGAGGTATTTATAGGAAGCCTGGATATAGACTGGAGATATAATGTTGGCCGGGTATTTTAAAATTGTTTGACTAGTTTGTAAAGATAATATAAAAAAACGAGAAACATGATTAAAAGGGTAAGGACAACTTTTAGAAACCAGGAGGAGTTCAATTTTCGTCGGCTTAATTCGCAACTTAAAGTCAGCATGAACTCCGACCTCCATGGATTTGCCATCACATGCTGCAGTGAAATTATACGGCTGTAGCATATGCTTGGAATAGTTAATTCGTTGACATTCTATTTGCATGGGCTGCACTTGCAATTCCGCAATTGGGAGAGAAGAGAGTTGAATTTCGAGTTCACATCATGTGCCTAACAGTTGATATACCCAACATTATGTGATGATGATAAAACTAAAACAGGGGAGCTAATAAACAAGGATGTTCCATCTATTGCCATGTACATCCTTTGATTATTTTTTCTTCAAAATTATCATAATAAAGTTAAAGTTATTGTAGAAGCACATCACTTAAAAGAGATTTAATAAAACACCACACTTTTATCTTGTCATGCATTTGAATAACAATAACTACTAAATATCATGCTTTCAAAAAATGACAAGATAGTCATTGTTGTAACCCAATTTTTGGGTTACTCCCCAAAATAAAATAAAAATAACAAAAATAAAATAAAAGGGGTTTGGCGTCGGTAGAAAAAATTACGGTGGAAATTTTAGAAATTTTTTTGAGGCGAATCGTATCTCTTTTATGCCAAAAAAATGAGAGAAAATACAAATTCAAGGTTAAAATTTAAGTCAAGAATCATAATTATATTTTTTATAAGCCAATTTGATTTAATCACTGGCTAATTCAAAATATTATTATGTTTGAGAATTAATTTAGGATCCAATTGAAGAATTTAATTAAGTGCAAGGACTTAATTATGCTTTAAATTGGTTAAATTAATTTTATTAAGGGCTTAATTGATGAAAAATTGAATTCTTGAATTTAATTCTGGCTTAATTGAGAAAATCAAAATTTTTGGAGACCCAATTGAATTTTTCCAAGCTAATTTGGCATAATTAGGGATCAAATTGAAGACATTTGAGAGTTTAACTGTCAATTGAGGGCCAAATTGCATAAATCAAAGGCCAGGGACCAAAATGAAAAAGGCGCGCAAAGCCAAGGGTAACGTTGAAATTCGGACAAGGGCCCAATTGCACAAAATTACAAATTTAAATTTAATTGAGAGTGCAATTAAAACAATCATAAATCAAAGGACCAAAATGCAACTTTGCCCCCCAAAGCTGCCTGCACTCGCTGCTGCCTTTTGCACGCCTTCGCTGCCTTCACCGACCAACCGCCTGAACGCCCGCCGACCATCCACCGTTGCAGGCACGCCAGCCACCACGCCGTCGACCAGCCAGCCACCATAGCAGGCCAGGTTCGCCTATAAAAGCCACCATGCACGATGGCTTGAAGGGGGGAGAAGAACTGAAGGAAAAAACGCAGAAGAAAGGAGAAAAATGAGAGGAGAAAAACAGAGAAAAAAGACGTGTTGGAGATTCAAGGGAATTTTCAGCACAGAAAAACAAGAAGAATCACACACAAAAAAGGGAGTTCATCTTCATCATCCTCGCCAGTTCTCTCTCTCTGCCAGTTTCAACAATATCGTCGTCCTCTCTCTCTACAAACAGCACCGTTGCCCCTCTCACTCCTCGCAAACTCCAGCAGCCAGCCCTCTCCTCCATTAACCATCGTGAGTTCCTCATCGTGACCACCATCAGGTCCAGCTCCTTCTCCATCTCCGGGAACGACGCACGGCAGCAACAACAGCCAACAACCACGGATTACAGCACATGTTAGCCCTTCTGACGCTCCCTTCGGCCAACACAGGCCTCCGTTTCAAACGCCACCATGACAGGAAAGACCACCTCGATCCCCTCTACACGGCTGCATCCTCAGGTGGTCCTCTCGTCGAAGTCGGCCGTTTACTGTTCACGAACGTGAATAGTGTTAATGCTACACTGTTCACGTTCTTCTTTTAAATGTTGTAAAGTGAGCCCATTAAGTTAGTCTGGGGTTTATGTCTGAAGAGTATAAATTCTTTTTGTGAGATTTAATTTTCAAAATAAATAACAAAATAAAAAATAAAAAAATAAAAAATAAAAAAAATATTTTATTTTTATTTTCTCTACTACCTTTTTTGTTACAAAAAAAGATTTAAAAAAATATAAAATATATTGTTTTCGTGCATACGGCCGAATCCCAATATTTTTCAAGCATATTTTTTTTGTAAAAAATATTGCATCTTTCTCATGTTTTAAAACAAAATTGGATATCGTAACCGGTTTATGATTATCCATTGGGATTTGGCCAAAATATAAAAAATAATCAAAACCATTTTTGTTTTATCTATCAGGGTGTAAATTTACATTGTAAAATACATCCATGGATAAAAAAAATATTTTTACTACGGTGTAAATTTAAATTGTAAATTACATCCGTAGATTAAAAAAGGGATTTCCTAACTGCGGTGTAAAATTAAATCATAAATTACACCCGCAGATAAAAAATATATTTTTTTTATGCAGTGTAAAAAATTTTTAACTTAGAAAAAAAAAACAATGAAACGACAATGCAACTTACTTTAGGTAGGGTGCACTGGGGGTGATGCGTCTTCCCCTTGCACAACAAGTCCCTTTATCTAGACTCTCGCAGGCCAATAGGTTCCTAGTAACCTTAATACTAGGTGGCGACTCCTTATATTTACAGTCAAATTTTTACGACTATAAAACAAGCAACCATCATTTTCACCACACGCCGTTGTCTTCCAAAAACCGTGGGGGACGGCGGGGCGCGAAGCACGTAAAAATCGCCGTCGCGACAGTCATCACCCTTCATAAGCGCAACAACTTAATATGTCATGCTTCGGAAGTGCAACATCAATTAAAATTTATATTTTCCCCCATATCGAAGATCCCACAAACTAGACACAAACGTATATTTACCTCTCTCTCTCCTGCTCATTTGACACCCTGACTGCTTATCTCTCTAAAAATACCCTCCAAACACTTATATTTTTGTCTTAAAACAACCTAAAATCATAGTGGGATTAACAGAGGAATGATATATTTATAAAGATTCATCATGTGATTACAAATAAGAAGTATTTGATTCAGAATAAAAGTATCACACATCGGGTGATACTCTAGATCCCGAGTAAGTTCCTTCATCTACATATTCAAAATATCATAAGTAATCTAATTTTTCTTACAATTAATAATTGTTAAACATTGGGTTTATTGTATTGATCTTTTAATTTAAAATCAATGTTATATTAATATTATATTGGCTTTATGCCATGGAATGGTTGAAAGGTCACATTAGTGCTTCAATATAATGATAGAGAAAATGAAAGATACAACTATACGTCATAGTGCTTTAGCATTTACAACACTAGACATGAAACCTTTAGAGATAAGTTAACTCTTGATGATGTCATGATAGAAAATGGGTCCAGCATATAGAAGAGTTAGAACTAATCATTAAATGATAGGTATTTAATGAATAGGAAATTTATAAAATTCCTACATATTTAAAGTTACCACTACAAAATATCAAGAGGAAAATAATTTGTAGGTATATAATTTTTTTCTAGGTCTTAGTGCTTATAGACATGATGAAGTTTATGACTTTGTAAGTCTATGATGAAGTTTATGACTTTGGAAAAAATAAGGATGCATATTGAGGAAGAAAAATATCAATGAGCCAATGACTAAGTGATGAATATAAATGTTACAATTTTGATATGTTTTTATTAGGAATGCATGCACTCTGTCTTTTCCATAAGAAATAGGGAATTGGGCTTATCCTTTTTATAGATTTTCGTGCAAAGTTACCACTAGAATGGTGGTTAACTAATATTACTTCCACATAATTTTATTTATATAATTTTTTTAAATGTAAATTGCTTATTTATGGTTCGTTGTGTATGCAGTGTTTGGTGTTGAGTTTTGATTTAGATAAAGATTGTTTTTAAAAGATGCAAATTGGTTATGTGAATATGAATATGGTGGTAATACAGAGTTTGAATATGTGAATATGAATATGGTGGTAATACAGAGTTTGAATAACTTCTGATGAAACCAACAAAGTTATTATGGTTGTAGCATTAAAAAGATGTTATTCTTGCTTTCTTTGTTGTTTGTTTCTTTATACAAGGATATTAACTCTAATGAGTGTTTTGTTGCGTTTGGTCATTCCATATTAACTCTTATGGAAACTTTTGTTTATGGTCTTTTTTGGTTGTTAAATTGCACTTGATTGAGATTTTAATTGAATATTTGAAATTATTTACTCATAGTTGAAATGAAGTGGTAATGCATCTAACCTTGTTGACTAGTTGCAGATCTAAGGTCATATTTGCTATAGATCCATATTTTGGCAAGTTAATTGTGAAATGAAAGCCAATTATAAATGTGCAAGAATATCTAATATTTTTCAAACATAACATTAAATTAATGTTAACAAGTTGATATAGTTTGGATTTAATTATTTAATTTTCAAGATAAAAAAATATAGAAGTTATAAGAACAATAACATTGACAATGAAAATGCTGATGAAGGTGTTTTTTTTAATGGAGTCAACTTCAAGATCATTCATAATGAAGGCCTATGGTTGAGGCTTGGTAGGGAAAGCTCAAGGTTAGAAATGTAATCAATACTTTTAATGGATAAAAAATGTTTTTAAAATTTGGAAACTAATTATTTTATAAAACAAAATTCAAGGGAATTTTTTGATGCAATGAGGTAAACTCAGTGATGAGATATTTCGAGCAATATGACTTTGTTGTTTAGAAGAATTGTATATATGCCCACATCACGTAGAGTAATTGAGAAAGATAAATGGAGTTCTTTACATCAGATTATTTTAAGATGCTCACATAGTGAGTCATCAAACATAAAAAAAAAGACCCATGGTTTTATTAGTAAGCATACTGAAGAGTCATTTTCTTTCACTAGCCATGCAAAACACCTAATAAGAGCTTGTTTTATTTTTAAGTATTTCTCTTTAAATGATAATTATTATTTGTGATAAGTTTTGAGTATTGATGTATTTTATATTCACCATATCAATCTCCAACACAAAAACAAGCAAATTGAAGCTTCCTAGGGTATGAAAATGAAAAGATAGGCACATGTTAACTTGGTCATAAACAAACTAACTTTGTGGGCTTCCCTGTTTTAGGCAGCCTGTACTTTTTGAGTACCAAACTAACTTGTCTCATGAAGTTGGGTATTTGAACAGTTATCAAGCACATGGTATGCACTCAAAATTCAACTCTTTTGTCACCTGAATGCCAAATTGCAAGTACAGCATGAACAAATAGTCTACCTCGAGCATATGATCATGGCAAATCTATGTAGGTCGGAGTTCATGCTGACATTCTGTACCGTTATGAGGAGATTTGAACTTATGGGTTAAGCCAGAGAAATAAAACTCTAGAGCTTTAATTTAGTCCCTTCAAGTTTCTGAAGAAGAAGACTGACTGACTTGTATAATCATTCACATGGGGGTTTCTTCCACAAATGTCTTGCTAGTTAAAACACGAGATTCATGAATGTGATCAATATACATGCTAGCGAGCCATGCATGCATTTATACAAGGAACAACCGATCATAGAAGGTAGTTTATTTGGAGGCTATCTACGTACTGTGACCTTATGACTTTATTATCATGCCAGTTATGTTAACCTATTTGAAGACCTTAATTGGAGCATGAGGCTACTATAATTAAGAAGAATATTTTTAGAGCTGACACTTTGACATTCTTATTTGATAGGCCTAAACAGAGATATATGGTCAAGGCTTCAAATTAACATGCGTGATAAACTAGACTTGCCCCCGCGTCAGCCGTCTTCATTTTTCATGACTTTGTGCCCGAAGGCTCACTGATTTCACTTTGGCACAAAGAACGGTTATCGCCCGTTGGTTTTGGTTTGGCTAATTACCCGCATCTGGATAGATCATTGTTCGAAATCCATGAATAATCTGTGTTTTTTTTTTTATTAAACAATAATATAAATTATATTTTAGAGTCTTTCTTAACAACTTAAATTTTCAGGTGAAATGATTCTTTAACATGTATAAAAACCTTATTGACCTAGCGGTCACGAATTCAAATCTCACTATCTTTATTCATTTGATAAAAATCAAGTACATGATAGCGTGAATCTTTGTAAGTTTCAAGGTCTTATCACTATACAAATCACTTGAAGTTAACTAATATCTTTACAAGTTTCACAGTTTTGGGACATATAAGTGGAGTCAAGACAAGATGCAAACTTTGATTTCTCATCATACGTCTCTTTTTAACTGCCTTTGATATTGGAACACAAGACAGGAAACCCCATGCATGTGGAAAACTTATTGCTTGGGTTGGCCTGCTCCGATCCAAGGGGAAGTTATTTGTCACTCTGAGAACACAGTTTTACGTTTGAAGTTACTTGTCAATTCAAATTAATATGCTTAGGTTTGACTTATTGAAGTTAGGAACGAATAGGGACCAAATTAAAAGTGGCTACGCACATGCTCCGCAACTAATTAGTCTTCAAAAGCTGATATATGAAGTATGGAACATAGAGTAACTTGGAGATTGTAATTAAGCTACGTAGACTTTCACACATCAAACACTTCTGTGCGTGCATGCATTCGTTGATTTGTGTTCTTATTTTGAAGACATGCACCCCCCAAGGCCATTCCTTGTTCGTCTAATGGTCAGGCTGTTCAGCCACGAATCCTGGTCTCTGAACTATGCATGTGACTGCACAACAACCTTAATTATTCTAAAATTGAAAAGTATTAATTATGATCTCATCTTCAAAGGGTGACGAACAATCATTGAAATTAATCCAAGATGCTGACGAGATATGATAGGATTGCTGTTCTGTACTGTACTGGTTGTTGTTAAATAATATTTAGTGGATTCTGATATCTCACAAGGTCATGAGGATACTAATTATTAATATTCAGAACTTGACCCGAACACCTTGCCTTACGCTCATGAAAACGATAATTTAAGCC
Organism: Salix dunnii; assembly: GCA_015731905.1. Classification (NCBI taxonomy): domain Eukaryota; kingdom Viridiplantae; phylum Streptophyta; class Magnoliopsida; order Malpighiales; family Salicaceae; genus Salix; species Salix dunnii. The sequence goes on along the minus strand of CM027675.1, from coordinate 377,490 downwards.
AACAAAGCTGTGAAAAGAAACATGCATGGAGATAAGGAGAAAAGTGGTCGGTGAAGGCCGCCCATGTGTTCATTGGCTAGTGATTGGTTCGGTCCCAACTTCCAACCCATAGACTCGATCACAATCCAACTTACATATGCAATATGTAAAGTTGAAGTGGAACATGCTGCCTTGTTTGATAGCTAAAAACAGAAACTAACCACTTGATTTTCAACATTCAAAAGAAGTATTTCAATATGTAAATTGCTATCTAATTCCTTTTGTCTGGCTTCTTAATTGGTGGAGTTTTCAAGTATATTTGGACTTGTGAAAACAACAACAACAACAAGAGTTGATGGACAATGTTATTATTGCTTTCGAAACTCAAGGACTAAAGAATAATTTAGACGAAAAGTCAAAACCGAAAGCGATTTCAAATGGGAACAAAGGGCAAAAAAAAGTAAACTGTTTCCATAGCATTAATCTTGAAAAGCCTACGCCAACCTTTGTGTCCCATCGAAAACATGGAAAGTGAAAGATTGCGTGCAAGATGATTTTTGGGTAATAAGAGCTTAATTATAAGAAATTCCCAATTTTCTCGTCATCTTTGGCAAAAAGATCATTAGTAGAAACGTTAAGAATATTGAAGTTACGGTATTATGAATATTAAAAAATAATATAAATTATATTCTGTAATCTTATTTATCAGTTTAAATTTTTAGATAAAATGATTTTTTAACATGGTATCAGTCTTATTGACTCAGCGGTCACGAGTTCGAATCTCTCTACCCCATTTTATTTGATAAAAATCAAGTATAAGATAATGTGGGGGCTTGTGCAAGTTTCAAGCCTAAAGAACTTTCACTTGAAAATGTGTATTAGAGAATAATATAAATCATTTTCTGAGATCTCACCTATCAACTTAAATATTTAGATAAAATGGTTCCTTAACATTGTAATTTTCAAGAGTCTTAACTAAAATACTTGCTGATGTGATCTTGGTGATTAAATATTTTTAGTATGATATGCCTTTAACATTAGGTGTTTCAAGAAATATGCAGAAGACCATTAACATTAATTAAAAACAACTAGTACCCATGACATGTTCTAACCTAGTTGCATGTTCTACGTACTTTACAAAATATGGACCGTGTACAATTTGTTGATTATTTCTACTCACCTAATAATATGCTCATGATCCTTCCATCCATTGACCATGTATATTAATATATAAGCTAAGTTGTTATAATATTTACTGGTTTTGTAATAAGTAATAGAATATAATGTTAGAAATGTTAAAATATATGGAGAAATATTAGGGTATGATTACTTGGGCATGAAGCAATGAGAGAATGGAACATGGCAGAGGAAATAAAGAGAGGGGAGAGGAGGTAGTCGACGCGGCGATGCATGTTTTCTGTGCCATGTCACTTGCCGACCAATACCATGCATGCCATCCACGTACCTTTCAGCTTTTGACGGTTGTTTTTTAAATGATTTCCTTATTAATACACAATTATTATATATATAAATTAATCTATCTGTTTTTTTTTCATTACAGGGAGTTAGTTTACGGTTATGGTAGTTAAATGCTGTTGAAATTAAATAATTTAAAATTTTGTAAAGATGAGTAATTCGGTTTGTGTATAAAAATCGCTAATTTTAGATAATTCTCAATTTCTAATTTCTAATTTAATAACGTCAAAGGCTAGATTAAAAATCTGATATGCAATTTCAGTAATTACTACTACAACATTAATTATAATTAATTATAATAACTAGTTATTTAAATAGCTTTGATTTCTTTCTCAAGATACACAAAAAATGCTGTCTTTTGTCATTTATGTTTAAAATCGATATAAATTTATTTTATGATCTCGTAAAATTATTTTATTTTTATTTTTTGTATTTATCGTTCTATTTTCTAAGAAATAACTCATCAAACAAAACTTTAATGAATGTATTAATAGCATCCGCTAGTTTTTTTTCTCCAATAAAAGATGAATATGGATTTAATTTGCCATATTTTTTAAAATGCCCAATATTAAGTATATGTCCACATTCTATTTCCAGGCTTCCTATAAATACCTCCTTCAGCTGCTTCACATTCCCATCACCTTCAAAGAAAACAACAAAGGCTCTCTTTCTCTGCATTTCAACTACTCATCACTTGCATCTGTTCATTATTATCCCAAAGAGAACAATGGCGGTCCTTCAACTTCCCATGATAACTCATCCTATTACCCTTTTCTTCATCATTTTCTTTGCGTTCTCAGCTTTAGCAAAGGCAGAACGATATAGTGTGCTGAGTTATGGTGCGAAACCTGATGGAAAAACTGACTCAACCAAGGCCTTCTCTGCTGCTTGGTCACGAGCATGCGCCTCCACAAAACAAGCCACGATTTATGTTCCTCAAGGAAGGTTCTATTTAGGTCAAGTGAGGTTTCAGGGTCCTTGCAAGAACCATGCTATTTTGCTGCGTATAGATGGTACCCTAGTCGCTCCATCAGATTATAGGGTCCTTGGTAACGCTAAAAATTGGCTGATCTTTGAGCATGTTAATGGGGTTACTGTATCTGGAGGGACTCTTGATGGCCAGGGTGCTGGGCTATGGTCTTGCAAGAATTCTGGCAAGAGTAGTTGCCCCAGAGGCGCAAAGGTATGATCATAATGAAGCACATGCATGCATGACATAGTTATCTTACAATATTTTGGTCAGAAGACTAAAGATAAACATTCCATATTCAAGCTCTTGATTTTTCTTATTAATTTATTTATTGTGCAGTCACTTGAATTTTCATATTCAAACAATATTGCAATCTCTGGATTGACATCATTAAACAGCCAGTTGTTTCACATTGTCATCAACGGTTGCCAAAACGTCAAAATGCAAGGAGTCAAAGTCTCAGCTGCCGGAAACAGCCCCAACACCGATGGTATTCACGTTCAATCATCAACCGGTGTCACCATCTTGAGTTCGAGGATTGGAACAGGCGACGACTGTGTATCGATTGGCCCCGGCACCTCAAATTTGTGGATTGAAAAGGTGGCATGTGGACCTGGCCATGGAATCAGGTAAATAAGAAATTATAACATCAACTATAAGCTTATATCAATTATCATCTGCTCCTAATGTTTAATCTGTTTCTAATTATGTGAACTGAGATAATGTGTATATGGTTTGATGTAGCATTGGAAGTTTAGGCAAAGAATCCCGTGAGGCTGGTGTGCAGAATGTTACAATCAAAACCACTACATTTACCGGTTCCACAAATGGGCTAAGAATTAAGTCTTGGGGAAGGCCTAGCAATGGCTTTGCTAGACATATTCTTTTCCAACATGCAGTCATGAATAATGTCCGAAATCCAATTGTAATAGACCAAAACTACTGCCCCGGCAAGAAGAATTGCCCTGGCCAGGTACGTCAAATCTATACACTGCCTATACCTTTGTTTTCATTTTGAATGATAACATCCAAAACATACCTGAAATCTTGCTGTATTTTCTCACACGTTAAACAGGATTCTGGTGTGAAAATTAGTGATGTGATCTACCAAGACATCCATGGATCATCAGCAACAGAAGTGGCGGTGAAATTCGATTGCAGCAAGAAATATCCATGCACTGGGATCAAATTACAAGATGTAAAGCTCACTTACAAGAATCAGCCAGCTAAAGCATCATGCAGCAACACTGGTGGAGTTGCTTCCGGACTTGTTCAGCCAACTAGCTGTCTATAAGAGCCAGATTAAAGATGGAATATATAGGTTATTAAGCAGAAAAAATAAATTATCTCGTTTACGAATGGGATGTTTTCTCATTCTTAGATTAAAACCAACGTAATACGTAGCTCATTGAGTGAGTTTATAGCTTGATATTATGGCACGTCTCTGCCCGACGATTGGAATTATAGTACATAGTAATAAATTAATTTTCCAAACTCCTAGTTCGGTTAACATTTGATGTTCGTACATTTGAGACTTAATATGAGAAATATATTTTCGACTTTATAATATACGGCTTCTTCGAAGATTGCATCAGAAATTATCAGAATTTTTATGATTAATGGATCTATGAAAGTGTATTATTATTATTATTATTATTATTATTATTATTATGAGAACCTCATTGCCAGACAGATATTGTTGTGGAGGACTTGCATTGTTGACATGAGAGAAAATACACTAAATAATCGATAATTATTCTAGCTATTTTGATTTCTTTTTCTGAAACTCGGAAACAAATGGGTCTGAAAGATTTTCCCCTAACAGCCCTGTAATGAGTGGGAAATCTTGCTCAAGTATTTTCTTCTACATCAAGGAATAGTATACATTGAGGTGACATGATCCACTTCTGGAAATCAATTTAAAAAACTCCTATCTCGAAAGACCAACATTTTTATTTACAGATTTTCTCTCTTTCGCAGCATAAAATCAAGCTTATATTTTATACATAATGGGATATTTTCTCTCTGTCGTAGCTTAAAAACAATGTAATACGTAGCTCATGAAGAGAGTTTATCGCTTGATCTTGTGGCACGTCTCCACCCGACGATTGAGATTATAGTACAAAGAAAGAAATGAATTTTCTAAACTCCTACTTTGGCTAATCTTTTTTTATACATTCAATGCTTAATATTGTTACAGAATAATATAAAGCATGTTATGGGGTTTCACCTAAGTGTAAGTTTTTAGATGAGATGATTTCTTAATATAGTATCAAAACCTTGTTGACCCAACGGTTACGAGTTCAAATCTTACCATTATCATTCTATTTGATAAAAATTAAACACAAGATAGTATAAGCTTATGTGCAAATTTCAAGCTCAAATAACTTTCACTTGAGCGGTGCATGTTAGAGAATAATATAAATATATTATGGGACCTCACCTAACAGTTTAAATTTTTAGGTGAAATAATTCCTTAACAAATATAAGCAATATATTTTCTAGTTTATAATGTGCAGTTTTTTTTTTTTTTTTTTTTATGTTTGCATGAGAATTGATACTTTTTCTAAATCTAATTTGAAAGTAATCGTGTCTTCGGTGAATTACATGAACCTATTCACCTATTCATCTATTCGAAATATTTACGTGCTAGACTATCTGCATGAACCAATACAACAAATCATATATATATATATATATATATATATATATACTATTTACATGCTTGACTTGAGTTAACTCACCTAACTCATATTATATGCTAATCTTGAGTTGATCCAAAATCAAATTTAGAAGCTATATTTAAAATAATATTTTGATTGAATAATACTTCAATTAATTAATAGAATTATAATAGTTATTTTTAAACTGTTTTTTTAAATAGATATATATATAAACACATTACAATCTCAGGGTTTTTAATATAATTCTCATATAAAGATCAAATAAAAAGTTACAAGAACTAAGCGAACTTTAGTTTCGGAATTTTAGTTTGCACTACAACTATAATTGCATAGGTCGGGCACAAACTGCCTCAGGTTCAAGCAATTAACTTACACTCGATGAGCTATACTTTCCTCACTCTGTTTTTTTTTTTGTTTTTTTTCGCATAGAATTATTGCTATTACTTGTTCACTGCTTTGTTCATCTTTAGGCTATTATTACTATTACTTCTACAGACAGCTAGTAGGCTGAACCGTGCCGGAAGCAACTCCACCAGCATGGCTACATAATGCTTCAGCCGGTTTGTTGTCGTAAGTGAGCTTAACATCCTCCAGTTTAATCCCAGTGCAAGGATATTTTTTGCTACAATCAAACTTCACCGCAAGTTCAGTAGCTGATGTTCCATGAATGTCTTGATAGGTCACATCACTAACTTTCACGCCAGAGGCCTGTTTAATGGACAAGAAATTAGATAGAAGGATTTAAGTATATTTTCTGTAAATTTAACTATTCGTAATTTGATGGAGGCCGGGGGGAAAAAGTTATGGAGACAATACTAGCTAGGTTTGACATACCTGGCCAGGGCAATTCTTCTCTCCGGGGCAGTAGTTTTGGTCTATCAAAATGGGATTTTTTACGTTATTCATGACTGCATGCTGGAAAAGAATATTTCTGGCAAAACCAGTGCTAGGCCTTCCCCAGGTCTTGATTCTCAGTCCATTTTCAGTACCCGTAAATGTAGTGGTTTTGACTGTAACATCTTGAACTCCAGCCTCTTGGGACTCCTTGCCCAAGCTTCCAATGCTACATCAACCACGCATTTACACGTTGTAACGTCAGGAGCAAATTATTGAGCTCGTGATAAGTGATATGAATGTTTATTTGATGACTATCAGGTGATCAGTGATTACCTGATTCCATGGCCAGGTCCACATGCCACATTTTCAATCCACAAATTTGAGGTACCGGGCCCAATAGATACACAATCGTCACCTGTTCCAATCCTGGAATTCAATATGGTGACAGCGGTTGATAACTGAACATGAATCCCATCCGTGTTAGGGCTCTTTCCATCGGCAGAGACTTTGACTCCTTGGACTTTGACGTTTTGGCAGCCATTGATGACAATATGGAACCTTTGGCTATTTAATGATGCCAATCCGGTGATCGCAATGTTTTTTGAATTCGTAAACTCAAGCGACTGCACGATAAAAAAACATATAATTAGGACTTCAAGAAAAGATCGTGTCTTTAGTTTTAGTCCAGAGACAAAAATAGTAAGATAATGCATGCATGTGATTAGTTTAATTACCGTTGCGCCCCTGGGGCAACTCTTGCCGGATTTCTTACACGACCACAGGCCAGCACCTTGGCCGTCAAGAGTCCCTCCAGACAGAGTAACCCCATTAACATGCTCAAAGATCAGCCAGTTTTCTGCACTGCCAATGACCTTATAATCTGACGGAGCTACTAGGGTACCATCTATTCGTACCAAAATTGCATTATTCTTGCATGGTCCCTGAAACTTCACTTGACCTAAAGAGAAACTCCCTTTAGGAACATAAATCGTGGCTGGCCCTGTAGAGGCACATGCCTGTGACCAAGCTGCAGCAAAGGCCTTGGCTGAGTCAGTTCTTCCACCAGGTTTGGCCCCGTAACTTAACACGCTGAATTGTGCTGCCCTTGCTGAGGGGGAGGAGGAGGCAAATAAAATGATGAAAAGAAGGGTAACGAGAGGAAGCGGAAGGGATGCCATAGATTGATGATACGAGCTAATGCAAGTGATCAGCGGTTGAAAATGGTGAGAAAAAGAGAGAGAGTTGTGCTTGGAGAGTAATGGGGGAAGTTGAAGCCGTTAGAGATGGTATTTATGGGAGACTGACAACAATCAGCGCCGTGTTTTGAGAAGAAGTTTTTCCTCGTAATTTTCTTCACCAAAATACGCTTGCAACTTGATTAATTTTACCTTAATTGAACTGTAAAATAAACTAAGTGAAACTTAGTTTGATTAATTTGAAAAAAACAAGTCAATATGTTCAGCTCATGAGTATTATACTAGAATATTGCAACAATTGCTTGAAAAATAACATATAATTCATCATGTTATATTGTTTAGCTATATATTTTTCAATTAATTACAAACATTTAAGACTTTTTTGGAGTCATTACTGTACTAATGATCTTGTTAATTAGGCATGGGGTGCTCTTGAGGTGTATAATCAAATGTTGGTCGAGATCAGTTCCTTGATTACCGCGTTATATAAAAAATTCAAGATTTTCAGCCAACGTTCTTCTAGTGTCGCTCAATTTCAACTTGAAAAAAGCAGACCGACCCCCGCCGTGAAGGGCTGGCGTGGTGATGCATGATATTCGTCAGCACTGAGCAATGACATGGACATTTCCACGTAATACCAGCCCACGTTTGCTTAATAAAAACTAAAAAGTGGTTTTTATTAAATTATAATCCAAGGATGAATTTATTTTCTCCAAAAAACATTTAAGATTTTCTTAAAATTATTTTCTATGTTTTTTTATTATTATAAAATTTGACCTATAAAAAATATTTTCTATTATAAAAAATATTCAGCTTATTTATGTTAGAGAATAATATAAAATCATATTCTGGGGCCTTACTTATAAGTTTAAGTTTTTAGGTGAGATGATTCCTTAACATGGTATCAGAGCTTTGTTGATCCAGCGGTCACGAGTTCAAATCTTACTACCTCCATCTTATTTGATAAAAATCAAGGACAAGGTAATGTGAGCATGTGCAAGTTTCAAGCCCAAAGGGCTTTTTACTTGAGGGGGTGTGTTAGAGAATAATATAAAATCATATTCTGGGGCCTCACTCAGTTACAAGCTTAAGCTTTTAGGTGAGATGATTCCTTAATAATTTATTGAATACATCAAATTTATTCCTTAAGCTCTTCATTTTTGTATATTCCTTAAAATACAGTACTAGTAATAATCTTTATCGTAGTGCAGATGATATTCTCAAATGGAAAAGCTGTTTAGTTTCTCTCATTTACTTGATGCTTGTTTATAATATAATCAAATGCTATATTAAAAAAACATATAAAGATGAAAATAAGAATAAAAAAATGATGGAATTTATTGAGAAAAAACCTTCCAAACCAAATTCTTATCTACCTCGAGTTTAAAACTAAATTGTGTGAGAGTTGATGTGACATGATCCAATTGACTTGATTAATGCAAAGACAACCTAGCCCATTAGAAAAATAAAAAATAAAAATCATAAGGGCAAAATTGAAATGTTTTTGATGAAATTGATAAAAAAAATACCTTGTGACTAGAATGATTGTATAGCTCAATTATAAAATTAAATATGTGAAAGCTGTCACATGATGTATAAAAACAAACTAAATCATTCTCTTAAGATAATCTAAAAAATGAATTAAAATAAAAATGAAAAGAAAAAAAAACAAAAAACAAATAAGGGTCGAATAAGTTTTTTTTTAAAAGGTTATTTAGTATAGCAGGTACTATTGATCCAACTAACTCTAATATTTGTTTTAACGTATTGCAGAATGTATAACATGTATAGAATTATTTTCCTAGTGTAATCTCTATAGTAACTATTGTGTGTGCTGCTGTGATGTATATAAATGGAAAGGTTAGCTACAGCACAACCTAAGCAACTTTACAATTTCCAACTTAAAGATAGTGAATATACTCAATTATATTTATTAATAAATCAGAGAATATTTTTTTTCCATTTTATCAAAAAAAAAAAAATGTTCAGTCTATGTATGTGTGTCTATTTGTCTATGAAATATCTATGTTGGACTAAGTATTCCAAGTTGTGAACTGGCCTAAATTCATGTTAATTTTAACTATAAATTATAGTGAAAGTCAATGCGTCATCTATTAGCTTTTGCAATTTTCAATCTCATTAGTTAGTTTATCCAATTAATTACCTGGCAATTTTGTGCCAGTGAATTAGCAAGGGCTATAGCTCGCTTTAATATAAATTTTGCTTGTCAATTGTCCAAGAGATCCAACAAAAGCATTTAGGAATTAGCTGTCCCATGCAATCTAATAAAATAATAATAAGGAAAAAAACACCATATCACTCTCCAGCACAAAAACAAGCAAAATTGAAGTTTCTTAGGGTATGAAAGATACGCACATATTAACTTAGGTCATAAATGCAGCTGCCTTGTTTGTGGGCTTCCCTGTTTTTGGTAGCTTGTGCTTTTGGAGTATCAAACTAACTTATCTCACGATGTTAACAGTTAGCAGGCACATGGCATGCACTCAAAATTCAACTCTCTTGTCACCTAAATGCCAAATTGCAAGCACAGCGCGAGCAAATAGAGTATTAACGAACTATTCCTAGCATATACTACAGCCGCATAATCTCCCTGGAGCATAGGATGGCAAATCTATGTAGGTCCAAATTCATGCTGAGAACATGAAGAGATCTTAACTTATGGGTTAATTGAGCCAAAGAAATCGAACTCTAGAGCGTTTAGTCCTTTCAAGTTTCTGAAGAAGAAGACTGGCTGACTTGTATAATCGTTCACACGGGGGTTTCTTCTACAAATGTCTAGCTAGTTAAAAAACGAGATTCATGAATGTGATCAATATATTCTGTAATCTCAGCGGATGATAAGGAGTTTCATCTGCGCACGCATGCTAGAGAGCCATGCATTTATACAACGAACAGCATGGGAAGTTTAATCCATCAACAACCGATATTGGAAGTTTATTTGGAGGCCATCTACGTACTGTGAACTTATGACTTTGTTATGATCATGCCACTTCAAACACTATTTTAACCTATTTAAAGTCCTTAATTGGAGCATTAGGCTACTATAAGAAGAATATTTTGGAGTTGACACTTTAACATTCTTATTTGACTTTACCTAAACGAGAGATGGACAAGGCTTCAGATTAATATGCGTGACAAATTAGACTTGCGAGCCGATTCCATTTTTGAAGACTTTGTGCCCGAAGGCTCGCTGATTTCACTTTGGCACAAAGAACGGTTATCGCCCATTGAACGGTTACTACCCGCATCTGGATGGATCATTGCTCGAAACCCATTCTGTGCTTTGTAGTGTTTCAGGTGTTACCACTTCACAAATCACTTGAAGTTAACTAATATCTTTATAAGTTTGACAGTTTTGGGACATATAAATGGAGCAGTCAAGACAAGATGCAAACTTTGATTTCTCATCAACTTGTCAATATAAGTAGGTCGTCTCTTTTTTACCGCCTTTGATATTGGAACACAAGATAAGAAACCCATGCATTTGGAAAGCTTATTGTTTGGGTTGGCCTGCTCCGATCCGAGGGGAAGTTACTTGTCACTCTGAGAACAGCTTTACGTTTGAATCAGCTATACTAATTTGACAAGAGAAATTGAATAAAACATGATATCGATCTCGTTACAGATCTCTTGATCCCTAGGTTGACTCATTTGGGATTGACTTAGTGAATTTAGGAAAGAATAGGGACCAAATTAAAAGTTGATATATGAAGTATGGAGCATGAGTAACTTGGAGATTGTCATTACGCTACAGAGACTTTCACGCATCAGACATTGTTGTGCATGCATGCCTTGATTTGTGTTCTTGTTTGAATACACGCCAAGAGGCCATTCCTTGTCCGTCTATTGGTCAGCCTGATCAGACAGGAATCTTGGTTTCTGAACTATGCATGTGTTTGCACAACAACCTTAATGATTCTAAAATTGAAAAGTATTGATTATGATCTCATCCTCAAAGGGTGACGAACAATCATTGAAATTGATCCAAGATGCTGACGAGATATGATAGGATTGCTGTTCTGTACTGTACTGTACTGTAATGGTTGTTGGTTCATAATATTTAGTAGGTTCTGATATCTCACAAGGTCATGAGGATATTAATTATTAATATTCAGAGCTTGACCCGAATATCTTGCCGTACACTCATGAAAATTATAAAGCCATCAAAGCTGTGAAAACAAACATGCATGGAGATGAGGAGAAAAGTGGTCCGTGAAGGCCGGGCATGTGCTCATTGGCTAATGCTTGGTTCGGTCCCAACTTCCAGCCCTTAGACTTGATCACAATCCAACTTACATATGCAATATGTAAAGTTGAAGTGGAACATGCTGCCTTGTTTGCTAGCTAAAAACAGAAACTAACCCCTGGATTTTCAATATTCAAAAGAAGTTTGAGTAAATTACTATCTAATTCCTTGTGTCTGGCATCTTAATTTATTCAAAAGAGAACCAAGATATAATTGCTTTCGAAACCCAAGGACTAAAGAATAATTTAGACGAAAAGTCAAAAACTGAAAGCGATTTCAAATGGGAACGAAGGAAAAATAAAATAAATAAAGTAACTGTTTCCATTGCATTGATCGTTAAAAGCCTGTGCCAACCTTTGTGTCCCATCAAAAAACGTGAAAAGTGAAAGAATTGCGTGCATGATGATTTTTGGGTAATAAGAACTTAATTACCCGATTTTCTTTCCGTTCTATTCTCCACCTGTCACGTTCAATTCCACTATTCCACAATTTCTGATGAGTATAACGCTAAAATGTTAGTTAAATGCTGTTCAAATTAAATAATTTAAATTAATTCGGTTTGTGTATAAAAATCGCTAATTTTAGATAATTCTCAATTCCTAATTTTTAATTTAATCACGTCAAAGGTTAGAATACACAATATTATATCTCCACATTCTATAAATACCACCTTCAGCTGCTTCAGATTCCCACCACCTTCCATAAACAACAAAGTCTCTCGTTCTCTGTATTTCAACTGCTCATCACGTGCATCATCAATTCGGCTATTATCCGATACCAGAAAGATCAATGGTAGTCCTTCCACTTCCCATCATAATTCATCCTGTTACCCTTTTCTTCATCATTTTCTTTGCGTTCTCAGCTTTAGCAAAGGCAGAACGATATAGTGTGCTGAGCTATGGTGCGAAACCTGATGGAAAAACTGACTCCACCAAGGCCTTTGCTGCTGCTTGGTCACGAGCATGCGCCTCCACAAAACCAGCCATGATTTATGTTCCTCAAGGAAGGTTCTATTTAGGTCAAGTGAGGTTTCAGGGTCCTTGCATGAACCATGCTATTTTGCTGCGTATAGATGGTACCCTAGTCGCTCCATCAGATTATAAGGTCATTGGTAACGCTAAAAATTGGCTGTTATTTGAGCATGTTAATGGGGTTACTGTATCTGGGGGGACTCTTGATGGCCAGGGTGCTGGGCTGTGGTCTTGCAAGAATTCTGGCAAGGGTTGCCCCAGTGGCGCAACGGTATGCTGATTAATCACATCAATGCATGGCATAGTTATCTTACAATATTTTGGTCAGAAGACTAAAGATACACATTCCATTTTCAAGCTCTTGTTTTTTCTTAATAATTTATTTACTGTGCAGTCACTTGAATTTTCGAATTCAAACAATATTGCAATCTCTGGATTGGCTTCTTTGAATAGTCAATTGTTTCACATTGTCATCAACGGTTGCCAAAACGTCAAGATGCAAGGAGTCAAAGTCTCAGCTGCCGGAAACAGCCCCAACACGGATGGTCTTCACGTTCAATCATCAACCGGTGTCACCATCTTGAATTCCAGGATTGGAACAGGTGACGACTGTGTATCGATTGGCCCCGGTACCTCAAATTTATGGATTGAAAATGTGGCTTGTGGACCTGGCCATGGAATCAGGTAAATAAGAAATTATAACATCAACTATAAGGTTATACCATTTATCACCTGCTCCTAATGTTTAATGTGTTTCTAATTACGGGAACTGAAATGATGTTTATATGGTTTGATGTAGCATTGGAAGTTTAGGCAAAGAATCTCCTGAGGCTGGTGTGCAGAATGTTACAGTCAAAACCACTACATTTACCGGTACCCAAAACGGTCTGAGAATTAAGTCTTGGGGAAGGCCTAGCAATGGTTTTGCTAGGCATATTCTTTTCCAACATGCAGTCATGAATAATGTTCAGAATCCAATTGTAATAGACCAAAACTATTGCCCCGGCGAGAAGAATTGCCCTGGCTAGGTATGTCAAATCTATATATTACCTATACCGTTCTTTTCATTTTGAATGATAACATCAAAAACATACCTGAAATCTTGCTGTATTTTCTCCTACATTAAACAGGATTCTGGTGTGAAAATTAGTGATGTCAGCTACCAAGACATTCATGGATCATCAGCAACAGAAGTGGCGGTGAAATTCGATTGCAGCAAAAAATATCCTTGCACTGGGATCAAATTACAAGATGTAACGCTCACTTACAAGAATCAGCCAGCTAAAGCATCATGCAGCAATACTGGTGGAGTTGCTTCCGGACTTGTTCAGCCAACTAGCTGTCTATAAGAGCCTGATTAAAGATGGAATATATTGGTGATTAAGCAGAAAAAATAAATTATCTCGTTTACGAATGGGATGTTTTCTCAGTCTTAGCTTTAAACCAACGTAATACGTAGCTCGTTGAGTGAGTTTATAGCTTGATATTATGGCACGTCTCTGCCCGACGATTGGAATTATAGTACAAAGCAAGAAATTAATTTTCCAAACTCCTAGTTCGGTTAAGATTTTTTATACATTTTAGAATTAATATGAGAAATATATTTTCGACTTTATAATATACGGCTTCTTCGAAGATTGCATCAGAAATAATCAGAATTTTTATAATTAATGGATTTATGAAAGTGTATTATTAATCAGATTGCATCAAAACCTCATTGCCAGACAGATGTTATCAAAAATTGTCGTTTACGACCATAAACCTAATCGATAATTATTCTAGCTATTTTGATTTCTTTTTCTGAAACTCAGAAACAAATGGGCTCTGAAAGATTTTCCCCTAAGAGCCTGTAATGAGTGGGAAATCTTGCTCAAGTATTTTCTTCTACCTCAAGGAATAGTATACATTGAGGTGACATGTGTTAGAGTTGAGAAGATGAACACCAATACTGATAATCACTAAAGAACAGAGAGGGAGTAGAAGAGAGAGAACAGAGGAAAAAGAGAGGGAAATGAAAACTTTTGAATAATTCTGTTTTACAGTTTATTCATCATAATATCTGCTTGTGTAGTACAACAGGTATTTATAGCACCTTCATATACCATGCATTACACGTGTCCTATACAATACGTATATATGTATTTATACCCTAACATCCCCCCTCAAGCTCTTGCCTTGGTAAACCAAGCATGAGGTTACAACAATGGATCCTGGAGAGGGGAGAGCTTAACCCTTTTAGTGAGAATATCAGCAAACTGTTCTTTGGAGGACACAAACTGAACATAGAGTTGATCCTTGGCCACTCTCTTGTGAACAAAATGAACATCAATCTCAATGTGTTTGGTTCGCTGATGCTGAATTGGATTAAATGATAATGCAATGGCAGACAAGTTATCACAAAATATAACAGGAGGCTGAGGAATTTTAATATGCAAGAACACCAACAATTGTTAAAGCCAGTCAAGTTTAATAGTTGTAAAAGATAAAACCCTATACTCTGCCTTAGTGGATGATCGAGATACTGTTTGCTGCTTCTTAGAGGACCAGAAAATAGGATTGGAACCCAGGAAGACAACGAAACCAGTTGTAGAACGTCTGTCATTGGGATCCCCTGCCCAATCAGCATCACTAAATGCTTGAAGATCCAAAGAACCCCGAGAGTAATTGATGTCATAGTTTGCAGTACCCTTAAGATAACGTAATATCCTCTTAACAGCTATGAAATGAACCACCATTGGTTGTTACATGAATTGACAAACTTGGTGGACAGAGAATGCAATATCTGGTTGGGTGAAGATTATATACTGCAAAGCACCTACCACACTGCGATACAACGTGGGATTTTCAAAGGGCACACCATCATCTTTGAATAGTCTCTGATGGGGAAGACAATGTGTGTTACAGGCCTTTGCATCATCCATCTCAGTCTTAATTAACAACTCTTGAATGTATTGAGACTGAGATAAAAACAGCCCTTGAGATATGTCGCACCCCAAAAAAAATAAGAGCGGCGTCCCGGCGACCGTCCCCGCGTGCGGGGGATTCAACGAGAAGGGGTCTAATTTTTATTTTTCATAGAAAGGGAGTCGCCACCTAGTATTACGGTTACTAGGAAACCTAAAACTGGTCTTTCAGAGATTCTAAGGTAAGGGACTGGTTGCGTAAAGGGAAGGTTTTAGCACCCCTAATACGCCCTACCTAAGGTAAGCTGCTTGACGTTTTGGTTTGTTTATGATTTGTTATGTTTTTTATCGTTCAAAAAATATTTTGGTTAAATGGTGATGGTGTATTACCTCCGCCGAATATTTTGAATATTAACCCCTTAGGATTTATTTATCCAAACACCAACGGTGAATAATAGTAAATTATCCCTGTCGAATATTTTGAATATTGACCCTTTAGAATTTATTTATCCAAACACCAACGGTGAATAAATGCAAATTATCCCCGTCGAATATTTTGGATACTAACCCCTTAGGATTTATTTATCCAAACACCAACGGTGAATAAATGCAAGTTATCCCCGTCGAATATTTTGGATATTGATCCCTTAGGATTTATTTACCCAAACACCGCAAGTGAATAATAGCATATCATTCCCGCGGAATATTTTGGATATTAACCCCTTAGGATTTATTTATCCAAACACCGACAATGAATAATAAACCCGGAAAAAGATTTTAATATTTTGGAATATTGGCCAATACCCTTTGGATTTTACAAACGTGTTGTAAAATCCAAAAATGCGAGAAATGATTTCTTCTTTGCGAAATTCATGCTAAAGTATATTTTTCTTCAAAAATCCAAGATAATATATTTTTTCAAACAAAAAGAATATTTTTTAAAATATGCTAGTGTATTGGCCGTATGCAAGAAAACAACATATTTTTTTCTTTAAAAAAAATATTTCTATGCAAATTTTATATTTTTGTATTTTTTTTTATTTTGTATTTTTCACTATTTCTTTTTTCGTGGGCTGGCTGTCAGCCCACCTAAAATCGGGCTGGGCTGGCAGCAGCCATGCTACCACGGGCTGGGCTTCCAGTCCAAATGACTGGAAGCCCAAAAATCCATCTGGGCTGGGCTCCCAGCCCAGATTACCTAAAAGGGGTCAAGCCGGGCACGAGCCCGGCCCGACCAGCCCACTGTCCACGAGGGACAGTGGGCACCCCTGCATGCAAAATGCAAGTAAAGAAGACGATGAACAGTAGATTTTGGAGTGTGATGAATGGCGTACCTGTTAGTACCTTTGTGTAGAGGAAGTCGAGGTGATTCTTCTGGTCGTTGTTTCGTCGGAAATGGTGGCCTGTGGTGGCCGGAGTGGACGTCGGAAGATGGCCGGTTACGTTGCAGACGCTGCTGCTGTCCCTGGTATCTTTGCCTGAGATGATGGATGAGTTGCTGGGAAGCTAGGGGAGGATTCTGTGACGACGGAGTGGGGTGAAATGGCTGAAGCTGGTTGTCGGAGTCGCTGCAACGAGAGGGAGAGAGAGAGAGAGAAAAGCTCCTCTGGTTTTAGAGAGAGAAAAACGGTAACTGACCGATAAAGAAGAAGAAGAGAAACTGGTGATATCGAGCGCCTGTAAAAAACCGTTTAGAGTTTCTTGCTTGAATTCTTCCCCTTTTTTTCAAGTGATTTTTTTTCTGCCTTTTTCTTCTTTTTCTTTTTTTCCTCTCTCTGCTTCTCTCTGCACTCCCCTCCTTTTTCTCTACGTGACTTCAGCCCTCAGCCTTTCCAAAATTTTCCCTTCTCCATGCTCGCTTTTTCCTCTCAACTTCGCCCCCCCTGTCTGCATGCATGGGCATGCCTTTTATAGGCCAGAGGCAACCCTTCGGTTGCCCCTAGCGTGCGCCGATGGGTTGCCACAGCCTGGAATTGCAGCGGCGTGTTCTGCACTGTTCAGGTGACTGAACAGTGCAGGCACGCTTGCAATTTTCGAAAGATTCAGGAGGGTGAAAGTGCGATTTGGTCCCTCAGTTTGTAATTGTCTGATTGCACCCCTAATTGGATTTAAACTTGTGAATTTTGTGCAATTGCATCCGCGTTAAAAATTTAAGAGTAACCTTAGCTTTACGCGCCCTTTTTTTGTTTTGATCCTTGATTTATGATTTGCGTGATTTAAACCCCAATTAACCATTAGACTCTTAATTGATTCAATCTGGTCCCCGATTTCGTATAATTGGCTTGGAAAAATTCAAACCGGTCTCCGAAAATTCTAATCTCATCAATTGAGCCTGAATTAAATTCGCAAACTTGATTTCCCATTGACTAAGCCCTTAATAAAATTAATTTGATCACTTTAAAATATAATTAAATCATCGCGCTTAATTAATTCTTTCAATTGAACCATAAATTAATTTCCAAACATAATTACACTTTTAAATTAACCAACGATTAAATCGAATTGGCCCCTAAAAATATAATCATATCTTTTGACTTGATTTTTACGCAGATTTTTCCGATAATAAATTACGTTGACTTTGAATCTGCATTTTCTTTCGTTTCCGGGCACGAAAGAGGTATGATCGAGCTCTTGAAATGCCAATAATTTTTGCCTTGATTTTCTCACCGACACCGGCCCTCTTTTATTTTATTTTTATATATTTTTGGATAGTTTTGGGGACTGACCCAAAATTGGGTTATGACAGTTGCCCCCTTCTTTGCAATGCTTACGACTAAAGTCTTTGTAAAAGGCTTTAATTAGTAAGTGTTGTAAAGAAAAAAAAAATGATGAAGTTGGTCTCGTTATGATGGGTGACCCACCCAAGTGAGAATAGTTGAGATGGTCTCATTATACTGGGTGACCTACCCAAGTTAGCGGTTAGAAGGGTCTCATTGTTCTGGGTGACCTACCCAAGTTAGATATGGGTCTCATTGTTTTGGGTGACCTACCCGGGTTTAATAGTTAGAGGGGTCTCATTATTCTGGGTGACCTACCCGGGTTAGTGGTTAGAAGGGTCTCATTATTCTGGGTGACCTACCCAAGTTAGATATGGGTCTCATTATTCTGGGTGACCTACCCGGGTTAGTGGTTAGAAGGGTCTCATTATTCTGGGTGACCTACCCAAGTTAGATGTGGGTCTCATTATTCTGGGTGACCTACCCGGGTTAGTGGTTAGAAGGGTCTCATTATTCTGGGTGACCTACCCGGGTTAGTGGTTAGAAGGGTCTCATTATTCTGGGTGACCTACCCAAGTTAGATTGTTAATATGGGTCTCATTATTCTGGGTGACCTACCCAAGTTAGATATGTGTCTCATTGTTCTGGGTGACCTACCCGGGTTAGTGGTTAGAAGGGTCTCATTGTTCTGGGTGACCTACCTGGGTTAGTGGTTAGAAGGGTCTCATTGTTTTGGGTGACCTACCCAAGTTAGATATGGGTCTCATTGTTCTGGGTGACCTACCCAAGTTAGTTGGGTCTCATTATTACGGGTGACCTACCCGGATGGAAGTTGGGGTCTCATTATTACGGGTGACCTACCCGGATTGGGTCTCATTGTTCTGGGTGACCTACCCAAGTTAGTTAGGTCTCATTATTACGGGTGACCTACCCGGATGGAAGTTGGGGTCTCATTATTACGGGTGACCTACCCGGATTGGGTCTCATTATTACGGGTGACCTACCCGGATGGAAATTGGGTCTCATTATTACGGGTGACCTACCCGGATGGAAATTGGTGAAGATGGGGATGCAATGCACGATGCATGTATACTTACCTGAGAAATATAAGTCCCTTTTCTCTGATGCTCCATTATCATAGGATGTCTTTGCCTAATCTCCAAAGCTTTGTTTGACTTCTCTCATTAGATGGTTTATTGAAGTTTGTCATCAGTCATTGATTCACTCAACGCAAGCGCATTGCTTATTCTGGGCTATCTGCAATAATCTCTGCTTTCACTGCTTATCAAGTCTGACCTTGCCTCTAAGCGTGGTGTTGCTTGATTCATCATGAAGAGCTGTAACAAGTTATCCTATTTCTTTGATTCTTTCAATAACAGTTCTTCGATTTGTGTGTGTTTTGCTAACAACCATTGCAAGACTTGCCAAGTATTATCATCATCTTAGGTTGTCAATCAATCATGGAGTTTTTTCATCAATTGAAACATCTCTTCATGGAATTGTCAAGTCATCCAAAAATGTATCCAAAACTCATCATTTGCATACTTAATGTTATCCACACTAGATTCCTCTCTGCTCGTGATAACAGATGTACTGTTATCATCAATCACATCCATGCGATTAAAATATGCCTTGAATTGATGTAGCTGTTTGGTCATGCAATCTGAAACTCTTCATCGTAGACTCAATTTCTTCTAAGCAAATTCTTCTTAGTCTATGCAAAGAATTATGATGTTGTTATTAACGAGGTTTTTCCGTCTCCCATATCCATGTGGTGAACTGAACCTTGGTTCGACTAGCTTCAAAGCAAATTATTCCTCAGTCAATCCTGGTGGCTTGCAATCAAAATGCACTCATGCGATATCATCTTTTTGGAGACAACCCAATCTGCGGGTAAGCCAATATTTCAAAATTTTGAAAATGCCCTTCAAATGCAATCTTATTCTCAATCATTGTTGGTGCTCATCAAAACATCACTCTCTATTAAGCAATGTTGCCCTGAGTTGAATTTGTTAGTGCTCATTGATGAATTTCACTAAATCATTATTTGCTTGTGCTTCTTTGCCCCCAAGTTGATGTGAAATTGTTTGTGTTCCTATCAAGATCCACATCGCGCCTTTTGACTGTTGTTTTCCAATAAAAACTATTAATATCTGCAAAATCTAGTCAATGTCTTTCTGTTTGTAAATCTTTCTTGCTCTGAAATTAAGTCACCAATTTCAAAGATCATGTGCATCCAAAGTCTAAATCTTGAAATAAAATCAATGAGATGTCATTTGTTGAAAATCAAATTCATTTGGTCATATACCCAACCACGACATTCAACGCATGTAGACCTGTAATTATCTTGTATTTGTTAGCAGTAATTGACTCATTGTGAGATTGAAATCGTTTTATTTTATTTTTCTCTTTATTTGGATTAATTTTTTTAAAATTCTAATCTCTGATTTTGGGTATGTTATTTGACAATATATGATGAAATGATTTTCAACAATTAGAGTGTCGAGTAAAGACCCAAGATTCAGTTGAAAATTTGTCTCCTTTTCCAGCGTTTTAATTTATCAATATGTATAACAAATTGTAACTTACTTCGTGAAGTTATAACTCTTATGAAAAAAACCCTAACAATATTGGAGAGCACCACTTATCAGTTAAAATTGCTTGCTTGATTAAGAAAGACTTGTATAAGATTTTTTTTTTTTTTTTTTTTAATCAACCAATGCTCTACAACCATGTCATTCCTTTCATTGACAATTTCAAACTTGAAAGGGAATACTAAAAACTCAAACCATCATTTGTCGTCAAATATCACTTCATCTTTTGTTGCATTCAATATAGTCTACCGAAATAATTTTGCAAGATCTTCATTTGATTGATAACTTATCTTGGAGACACGATAATAACATTTCTTTCCACGTGAGGTTTGACCAAAAAATACCAACCGACATGGTATAGTTCAATATTTTCTTTTTCTTTTTTCTTTTCCTTTTTTCTATTTTTTTTTCTTCAATTTTTTTCCATTTTTTTTTATGAACTTGTCCTTAGCATCGATTCTTGGTTTTTGTCATGTCCTACTCAATTTTATTGTTCTCCCATGTTGGGTTTTTGTTCTTAAACATCCCCCTTTTTGATGATTTTAATGCTGTCACTATATCCTCAAACAAAAATATCTCTTATTTGCCCCCATGTGTTTGCCCCCAGTGTGAGGGTGTGATCCATGTCGGTTTTTTTCAGAGAAATATAATATCAGGCTCAAATTGGGGTTAACAAGGGACACACATTTTAAGAATAGTGAAGGAATAACCAAAGATGGCCTTTTATCATTTCAAGCAAAATTGATTTTAATTGATAAATTTTGACCTCATCCAGTGTAATGATTTGGATATGCAAGAGTCATGATTCAATAACTACTGAATCCATCATAAGTCAATATGCATACTAATAAAGCTTAGTTTTATGATATGGTTCAAAATTCGGTGTGTGAGCTCAAAAATTGTTTGGTCACCTGGTATTGGTCATCATGTCATTTAAACAAAAATAAGGTCAATTCTGCAATCAAAATACTTTTAATTTTCAAGAATGGTAAACTTCAAATTTTGCATGTAGAAGTTTGATCAATTTTTTTTTTTTTTTGTCAAAAATAAGACTGTTAAACATCTATTGATTTCAAAACAACAAAAAGACAGAAAACACATGTATCAATGAAATGATGATTTAACCCCAAAACAAGGTGATAGTCGATGAGATTCCATAAGACAACTATTGACGGTGCGACACTTTTCTCAGAATTTTCAATCAATCCTTTCTGTATTGTCGCTGCTCATTGATCTTGCTCATGATCGTGATAATTCATTACTGACACTGCCGATGATAATATTCTCCACAAAACTTGACTTGCCTTTTGCTGATTAACTTTCACACTTGAATACTGAAATTCTTGCAACTAGTCCTCTCCCTCATCTGGATTATGTCGCAAAAAGAAGGCTTTTTTTTTTTTTTTTTTTTTTTTTTTTTGCACTCCACTGCGCTCCTCATTGGACAAAAAAATAAATCAAGTTAGAAAGAACTCTAAACAAATCACCAAAGTACGCCAATCATGAACAATTTCGTTAGACGACGACAAAACTCTCTTGCGGCAATTTTCACTTCGTCGAGCAACGTAATCTTGCAGTGCACATGCTTAAACCTTTCAGACACCAGAATAGAATCAACAATCCCATATTATGTTTGCACACTCGGGATACTTTATCTTTGCTCGCAAAATAACATGGTATACTGTGTGTGGCGGCATACAACTCCTTGATCTGACAGTGCCACCAAACTCCACATGATTTAGAGGGAAAGCAATTGATAGACTGACAACTTCTTTGACTGATGCTTGCTTTCTGAAATTGGACTCATATATGGACTAACTGCATCCCTTCAACAAAAACCTGAATTTTTCGCAATCTTCATTGACGAATGCATTAACACTTTGCAAATGATATTTGAGCATGTGCCTTGACTGATTTATCTAAAGAGCAGAGAACTCATATTGTTGGCTTGCAGAAGAAAACGAATGATGTCTCTATATCAGCGTGAGTTCTTCTCAGCAATGTCATATGTCCACGACTCTTGGCCCTTCGGAGGATGACAGATTGAGGGACCCCTATTTCAAACTATGGGAATGCATGTTGAGATGTATGCATGTTTGGTGTTTTTTTTTTTTTTTTACAGACTCGCTCTTCGAGGAGTGACACGTGATTTTAACAATTGCATGCTAAACAAAAACTATGAGAATGCATGTTGAAAAATATATGTTTTTTTGGTTGTTTTTTTTTTTTTTTTTTTTTTTTACGGACTTGCTCTTCGAGGAGTGACACGTGATCATAACAATTACATTATAAAAAAACTGTGAAAATGCATGTTGAAATGTAAATGCATATATTTTTTTTTATTTTTTTATTTATTTATTTATTATTATTTTTTTTTTGACGGACTCGCCTTTTGAGGTGATATGTGATTGTAACAATTGCATGATAAACAAAAAACTGTGGGAATGAATATTGAAATGTATATGATTTTTTTTTTGGTTTTTTTTTTTTACCGACTCGCTCTTCGAGGAGTGACACGTGATATTAACAAATTGTGAAAATTCATGTTGAAATGTATGTGCATGTTTATATATATATATATATATAAAAGGATATTATGTAGCATGCACCCTAATGATAGGTTCTAGTTCCTTTATGTGAGACATAGGGTAAGTTTACTATTTGGTCTCTAAAGAGGGTCTCTTGTTGTCCCAGTGATCACCTTCGTAAAGGCAATATGGGGGTTTAGCAGGTAGCGGAATGGTACGTATACCAATCACTACCAATCTAAACACTCAGCAAAGAGTTAGGGTTTACACAAACTTCAACCTTGACTCAAGTCATAGGTAAGCTGCTAGTCCCCCACCTAACTTAAAGTTTACTGTGTGTGCTACATAATAATAATAAAGGTGATGCATGATAGGATATCTTTTCACATTTGATATGTCATGTATGATACAATATAAAGATGCATGCTAAAAATATAAATCATTCACAGCAACAAAATCAACATATCACAAAAAATCAACATATCATAAACAAACAGAATTATCAAGCCTAGTCCATTGTCCCCAGTGGAGTCGCCATCCTGTCGCACCCCAAAAAAAATAAGAGCGGCGTCCCGGCGACCGTCCCCGCGTGCGGGGGATTCAACGAGAAGGGGTCTAATTTTTATTTTTCATAGAAAGGGAGTCGCCACCTAGTATTACGGTTACTAGGAAACCTAAAACTGGTCTTTCAGAGATTCTAAGGTAAGGGACTGGTTGCGTAAAGGGAAGGTTTTAGCACCCCTAATACGCCCTACCTAAGGTAAGCTGCTTGACGTTTTGGTTTGTTTATGATTTGTTATGTTTTTTATCGTTCAAAAAATATTTTGGTTAAATGGTGATGGTGTATTACCTCCGTCGAATATTTTGGATATTAACCCCTTAGGATTTATTTATCCAAATACCAGTGGTAAATAATAACAAATTATCCCTGTCGAATATTTTGGATATTGACCATTTAGAATTTATTTATCCAAACACCAACGGTGAATAAATGCAAATTATCCTCGTCGAATATTTTGGATATTGACCCCTTAAGATTTATTTATCCAAACACCCACTGTGAATAATAGCAAGTTATCCCCGTCGAATATTTTGGATATTGATCCCTTAGGATTTATTTACCCAAACACCGCAAGTGAATAATAGCATATCATTCCCGCGGAATATTTTGGATATTAACCCCTTAGGATTTATTTATCCAAACACCGACAATGAATAATAAACCCGGAAAAAGATTTTAATATTTTGGAATATTGGCCAATACCCTTTGGATTTTACAAACGTGTTGTAAAATCCAAAAATGCGAGAAATGATTTCTTCTTTGCGAAATTCATGCTAAAGTATATTTTTCTTCAAAAATCCAAGATAATATATTTTTTCAAACAAAAAGAATATTTTTTTAAAATATGCTAGTGTATTGGCCGTATGCAAGAAAACAACATATTTTTTCTTTAAAAAAAATATTTTTATGCAAATTTTATATTTTTGTATTTTTTTTTATTTTGTATTTTTCACTATTTCTTTTTCGTGGGCTGGCTGTCAGCCCACCTAAAATCGGGCTAGGCTGGCAGCATCCATGCTACCACGGGCTGGGCTTCCAGTCCAAATGACTGGAAGCCCAAAAATCCATCTGGGCTGGGCTCCCAGCCCAGATTACCTAAAAGGGGTCAAGCCGGGCACGAGCCCGGCCCGACCAGCCCACTGTCCACGTGAGGGACAGTGGGCGCCCCTGCATGCAAAATGCAAGTAAAGAAGACGATGAACAGTAGATTTTGGAGTGTGATGAATGGCGTACCTGTTAGTACCTTTGTGTAGAGGAAGTCGAGGTGATTCTTCTGGTCGTTGTTTCGTCGGAAATGGTGGCCTGTGGTGGCCGGAGTGGACGTCGGAAGATGGCCGGTTACGTTGCAGACGCTGCTGCTGTCCCTGGTATCTTTGCCTGAGATGATGGATGAGTTGCTGGGAAGCTAGGGGAGGATTCTGTGACGACGGAGTGGGGTGAAATGGCTGAAGCTGGTTGTCGGAGTCGCTGCAACGAGAGGGAGAGAGAGAGAAAAGCTCCTCTGGTTTTAGAGAGAGAAAAACGGTAACTGACCGATAAAGAAGAAGAAGAGAAACTGGTGATATCGAGCGCCTGTAAAAAACCGTTTAGAGTTTCTTGCTTGAATTCTTCCCCTTTTTTTCAAGTGATTTTTTTTCTGCCTTTTTCTTCTTTTTCTTTTTTTCCTCTCTCTGCTTCTCTCTGCACTCCCCTCCTTTTTCTCTACGTGACTTCAGCCCTCAGCCTTTCCAAAATTTTCCCTTCTCCATGCTCGCTTTTTCCTCTCAACTTCGCCCCCCCTGTCTGCATGCATGGGCATGCCTTTTATAGGCCAGAGGCAACCCTTCGGTTGCCCCTAGCGTGCGCCGATGGGTTGCCACAGCCTGGAATTGCAGCGGCGTGTTCTGCACTGTTCAGGTGACTGAACAGTGCAGGCACGCTTGCAATTTTCGAAAGATTCAGGAGGGTGAAAGTGCGATTTGGTCCCTCAGTTTGTAATTGTCTGATTGCACCCCTAATTGGATTTAAACTTGTGAATTTTGTGCAATTGCATCCGCGTTAAAAATTTGAGAGTAACCTTAGCTTTACGCGCCCTTTTTTTGTTTTGATCCTTGATTTATGATTTGCGCGATTTAAACCCCAATTAACCATTAGACTCTTAATTGATTCAATCTGGTCCCCGATTTCGTATAATTGGCTTGGAAAAATTCAAACCGGTCTCCGAAAATTCTAATCTCATCAATTGAGCCTGAATTAAATTCGCAAACTTGATTTCCCATTGACTAAGCCCTTAATAAAATTAATTTGATCACTTTAAAATATAATTAAATCATCGCGCTTAATTAATTCTTTCAATTGAACCATAAATTAATTTCCAAACATAATTACACTTTTAAATTAACCAACGATTAAATCGAATTGGCCCCTAAAAATATAATCATATCTTTTGACTTGATTTTTACGCAGATTTTTCCGATAATAAATTACGTTGACCTTGAATCTGCATTTTCTTTCGTTTCCGGGCACGAAAGAGGTATGATCGAGCTCTTGAAATGCCAATAATTTTTGCCTTGATTTTCTCACCGACACCGGCCCTCTTTTATTTTATTTTTTTATATTTTTGGATAGTTTTGGGGACTGACCCAAAATTGGGTTATGACAAGATACATATGAAATATGGATCCCTAAAAAGTAATGAATATCCCCCAAATCCTTGATCTCAAATTTAGCAGTGAGTGAGTGTATGATAGTATGAGTTGCAGAGGAATTACTACCAGTAATAACGATATCATTGACATATACTAGAAGGATGAGAATGCCAGGATCAAGATGCTTGACAAAGAGTGATGAGTCAGAGCATGTATGTTGAAATCCTAATGAGGGTAAGAAGGCAGTAAACCTGTCATTCCAAGCTCAAGGCGCCTGCTTAAGTCCATAGAAGGACTTGTGAAGTTTGCAGACAACCTGATGGTGCTGAGAGTTTACAAACCCAGGAGGTTGAGCCATAAAGACTTCTTCATGAAGAATGCCATGCAAGAAGGCATTTTTGACATCTAGATGTCTGAGCAACCAACCAAATTGAGCAGCAAGTGCGAAAATAAGTTGAACTGTGGTTGGTTTAACCACAAGATTGTATGTCTCACCATAATCAAGCCCAGGTTCCTAACTAAACCCTTGGGCAACCAATCTGGCCTTATAACGAGTGATTTGAAAATCCATTTACACCCGACAAGATTCTTTTGATGTGGCAGATGAACTAGAGTCTAAGTGTGTTGAGAATGAAGTGCATTAATCTCTTCCTGCATAGCATTCAACCAGACAGGGATTTGCAAAGCAGCCTTATAGTTAACAGGCTCAACAATTGAAGGATCAATAGAAGAGGATGTAGTAATTGCAGTAAGACATGCCTTCTTCTTTACAATACCATTTTTACTACGAGTCTGCATAGGGTGTAGATTCATTGATGAAATATGCAAGACAACATAATTAGCCTTAAGCCGAAAAGGCACCTCAGAAGACAAAGGTGCAGTATTCATACCTTCAGGTCTGAATGCAGGAGCCACAGGAATAGAGGAAAACGAAGAAGAAGCAGGAGTAACGAACATAGATGATGAAGAAGATGAGGACATACTGCTTGAAGAGGAAGACACACTACTGGAATGATGTTGAGCAGACGTGGGTGGCAGAGTAAGAACATTAGAGGATGTAACAATAGGCATAAAAGCAGCGGAGGAAGGTTGACTGGAAATTGTGAAAGGTTTGCATTTTTGGACAAGATCTGGATAAGGGAATATATGTTCATTGAACACAACATGCCAAGAAATGTACATGTGCTTCCTAGTCATATCATAACAAAGATAACCTTTATAAGTGGAAGCATATCCAAGGAATACACACATTATTGTTTTAGGTTGCAGTTTATTATGGAGATAAGGTCTTAATAAGGGAAAACATGCACAACCAAAGATACGTAAATGTGTGAGAGATGGCAGTTTATCAAAGAGCAATTCAAAGGGAGATTTGTTGTGTAAAACTGCAGAAGGCATTTTATTTATCAAGAATGAGGCTGTAATGACTGCATAAATCCAAAAAATAGAAGGCAGTCTAGCATGTTGAAGCAAAGTAATTGTAGTTTCAATGAGATGCCTATGCTTACGTTCAGCCAACCCATTCTGCTCAGGAGTGTAGGGACAAGACTTATGATATACAATACCCTTATCAGCAAGAAAACATTGTAGTGATTTGTTAACAGACTCACCCCCCCATCACTTTGAAGAATTTGAATTGAACGAGAGAATTGAGTTTGAACATAGTTGTAAAATGTAACAAATACAGAACAAACATCATTTTTATTTATAAGGGGGAATAACCAGTAGTATCTTGAAAATTCATCCATAAAAATTACATAGTAAAAAAATCCATCAATAGATACACTCGGTGAAGGACCCCAAAGGTCACTATGTATAACATGGAATGGAATTACAGAGGAAGAACTACTGTGATGAAAAGGAAGCTTACAAAACTTGTCTTTTAGACAACTAACATAGACATTATCATCATTATCTAAAGGACAAAGAATCTGAGCCTTTTTCAACATAATATTGACAATCTTATTTGCAGGATGGCCTAATCTATGATGCCAGGTGGAAGAGAGAACTAACTGACCCATAAATGTTTGAGGGTGAAAACCTGTGAGAGACTGACCATAGTGAGAGAGGCAAAGGAATGAGGATAAAGTCCATTACTACATTGCCCTTTGTACATTATCCTCCCTGTGACTTTGTCCTTCTCCATTAGCTGTTTGCACTAAGTCAGCCATGGGATAAGGAGTGCTTAATGACAAATTCGTTAAACCAGCAGTCATATGATTTGTAGCCCCTGAATCAGTGAGCCAGACCTGTGCTAAGGGTTGAGCTGTCATAGTATGCATAGCCTGAGGAGCAGTGTGAGAACCTGGGTGCATACTCTGATGTGTAGTGGGAGAAGCTAAAGAACCACTAGCAACACCACTAAAATTAGGACCATGCTCATTGTAAAAGCAGTACCAAGTAGTGTGGTTGGTTTTGCCACAAATGGTACATTTGATCCTATCATATCCTTTGAGATGACATGTAGAAGCCATGTGACCTTCATTGTTACAAAGCTGACATATAGGGCTATGGGAAGATGCTGATGAAGGATATGAGCCAAGGATACCCGTAGCATGGGATTTAGCAGGGCAGGATGCTCTCTGTGAATTCTGTGAAAACTATCTATATCCTTGATTAGGTTTACTTCTGCCTCTATTCTTATGAAAATGTTTGTAACCACCATTCTCATATGAGTTATAGCCAAATTGACCACGGGGAGGCTGATAAAATTGACCACGGGAAGGCTGATAAAATTGATTGGGTATAGTTGGGGAATATACTGTATGCATGGCGGTGAGGTATGTAGAATTGTCAGTAGTAATATTTTCCACAATTCGTTCCTCAGCAAGTAGTTGAGATCGAAATTCCTTTAATGAAATTACATTTTCTCTACCTCTAACTACATATCTGAATGTGTTATACTCAGAGGGTAACCCATTCAGTGCCAGGATAACAATATCCTCATCTGTAAAGAACACTCTTACTGTAGTCAAGTAATCCCTAGCCTTTTTGATTTTTAACAGATATTGACTAATACTATCAGTCCCTTTCTTGATATTTTGCAGATTTGACTTCATTTGAAATATGTTGGTCTTAGATACAGTTGAGAATTGTTCCTTTAATCATAACCAAAGATCTCTAAAACTATTACTACCAATTGCACATGACATGGCTACTGGAGACAATGTTGCAGTAATGAGCTGCATAATTGCTCTATCATGCATTTTCCAAATTAGTATGTCATCACATTCAATAATAGAAGAAGAAGAAGAGTTAAGAACATTTATACCACAATCATCTGTAGGAGAGGGACATGGACAAGAACCATCCACGAATCCAAATATGCCATTGCTCTCCAGTAATAGCTGGATTTGAAAGTTCCAGTTCAAGTAATTTGATTCATCCAATTTCACATTGACTGACGCTAAGATTGTGGAGATAAGATTCGTGATTAGAGATTGTAAAATCTGTAATTGTGCAGCTGTTACCATTGTTGAGATGAAGAGATTTTGTTCTTCAAGATTGATTTAGGAGAAATTCAACCAGTAATGAGATTATTGAGATTAATATCTCTTTGAAGATGAGCAGTGATTTTGAAGATTTTTTTTGAAGATGAACAGTGATTTTAAATATTACGATTTAGAAGAAGCATATTTGTGAAAGTGCAGAATTGAATCGATTAATTCATCTGTGTGAGCATTTAAGCTCTGATACCATATTAGAGTTGAGAAGATGAACACCAATATTGATTGTCGCACCCTAAAAAATAAATTTGGTTTGCGGCGTCGTGACGACTTTCCCCAGTGCGCGGGGAATTCAATGTCGAGGGTCTAATCTTAGTTTTCGTGAAAAAGAGAGTCGTCACCTAGTATTATGGTTACTAGGAAACCTAAACTGGTCTTTCAGAGATTCTAGGGTAAGGGACTGGTTGAGTAAAGGGAAGGTTTTAGCACCCCTAGTACGCCCTACCTAAGGTAAGCTGCTTGGTGTTTTGTTTGGTTATGATTTGTTATGATTTTGATCTTTCAAAGAATATATTGGTCAAATGATGAATGAGATATTATTCCGCCGAATAGTTTGGATATTAATCCCTTAGGATTTATTTATCCAAATACCAACAGTGAATAATAGCATATCATTCCTGCTGAATATTAACCCCTTAGGATTTATTTATCCAAATATCGACAGTGGATAATAGCCTATCATTCCCGCCGAATATTTTGGATATTAACCTCTTTATGATTTATTTATCCAAATACCAACAGTGAATAACAGCATATCATTCCCGTCGAATATTTTGGATATTAAACCCTTAGGATTTATTTATCCAAATACCGACAGTGAATAATACGAATCACCAAAAAAAGTTTTTATATTTTTTTTAATATTGGCCAATACCCTTTGGATTTTACAAACATGTTGTAAAATTCAAAAATGCAAGAAATGATTTTTTTCTTTGTGAAATCAATGCTAAAACACATTTTTCTTAAAATTCCAAGGTAATATATTTTTTGAAACAAAAAGATTTTTTGTTTAAAATATGATAGTGTATTGGCCGTATGCATAAAACCACATTTTTGTTATAGATATTTTCCAAAAAAATTATATTTTTATATATATTTTTATATATTTTCCCTATTTTTATTTATTTTTCTTTCTTTTTTTTGGTCCCGGTTACTGTTTATGAACAGTAACCGGGACACTTTGCATGAAAACGACGATGAACAGTAAAAATGGGGATTTTCGAGTGTGACGAATGGCTTACCTGTTAATACCTTCGTGTAGAGGACGTCGAGGTGGTTCTTCTGGTCGTTGTCTCGTCGGAAATGGTGGCCTGAGGTGGCCGGAAGGGTCGTCGGAAAACCTGCTGTCACGTTGCAGGGGCTGCTGTCGCCTTGGCTATCTTCATCTCTTCCTTCTCTTGAGGTGTTGGATGAGTTGCTACGGTTTGGGGGTGGCTTATGTTGATGATAAGGAGTGATATGGGTGGTCGACGGTGGTGATGCTTGGCTTGGCCGAGAATGAGAGAGAAACAGGGGTCTGGTTTTTTTAGAGAGAGAGAGGCAGAAAAACGAGAGAGAATGCTGTGAAGGGTAGGAAAAAATTAACGCATGGGTCTGCAACTTTTTTCTCTACTTCTCCGTGGATTTTAACACTGATTTCTCACGTAAAATCCCTCCTCTTCTCTCCTCTGTTTTTCGTTTTCTTCACTGTTCCTCTTCTTTTTTTTTTTGGCCCCCCTTGTTTCACCGTACACACTGCTATTTATAGCAGAGAAAACCCGAGTTTGGCCATGCATAACGTTTGGAAAGTGTAGCAAAATCATGCATAACATTTGAGGAAAGTGTAGCAAAATCGATGGAAATAAGCAGAATCAAGAAGACAGGGAGGAGAAGCAGGAAGAAGATTTTGATGGAGATAAATTAGGCAGAAAATCACGATTGAATAGGAAGAAAATTTGATAGATTTGTTGTGCTGACTGATGGAGATGAAACGGGAAGAAAATCAAGATAGATTAGGAAAAAAAATTTGATTGATCTGCTGTGATCAATATGGCGCGCCTGAAAATTCAATGCACGCCAATGCATGCAGATTTCAAAATTTTTTAGGAAGGAAAACATGATTTGGTCCTTTAAAAATTCTCTAATTGCACCCAATTGGATTTAAATTTGATTTTATGCAATTATATCCCATCAAAAATTCAATATCAACCTTAACTTTGTGCGATCTTTTTATTCTGGTCCTTGGTTCCTGATTTTCGCGATTTAATCCTCATTCGACCATTAAACTCTCAATTTATTCAATTCGGTCCTGATTTCGCATAATTGACTTGAAAAATCAAATTGGTCTCCGAAAATTTCAATTTCATCAATTGAAACCAAATTAAATTTAAAAACTTGATTTCTTATTAACGAAGCCCTTAGTAAAATTAATTCGAACAATTTAAAGTATAGTTAAATCCTTAAACTGGACCCAAAATTAATTCTGAAAATACAATTATAATTTAAACCAACAATTAGATCGAATTGACCCGTAAAATATAATTATATTTTTTTTGCTTAGTTTTTACGCAGATTTATCCGATAATAAATTATTTCGACCTTTAATCTGCGATTTTCTTTATTTTCGGGTGCAAAAGGGATACGATCGAGTTTTCGAAAACATCCAATATTTCACCTCGATTGACTTGCTGACATCAGACCCCTTTATCTTATTTTTTTGTTATTTTCGGGTAGTTTTGGGGAGTGACCCAAAATTAGGTTACGACACTGATAATCACTGAAGAATAGAGAGGGAGAAGAAGAGAGAGAACATAGGAAAAAGAGAGGGAAATGAAAACTTTTGAATAATTCTATTTTACTGTTTATTCATCATAATATCTACGTGTGTAGTACACCAGGTATATATAACACCTTCATATACCATGCATTGCACGTGTCCTATACAATACGTATATATATATTTATACCCTAACAACATGATCTGTGAAAATCCAAAGATTAAAGAAAGAGAAGAGAGAATTCTGTTTGTGAGAGAGAGAGATGAACAGATTATGTTATTCAGTTTTTCACACACGCAATGCATGCTCTGTTTATAGTATTTATAGCCATTTCTATGCTATGAGTGTATGCATGTATTACACTGTATGCATTCCACTATATATGCTATCATGATCCACTTCTAGAAATCAATTTAAAAAACTCCTATCTTGAAAGACCAACATTTTTATTTATAGATTTTCTCTCTGTCGTAGCTTAAAAACAGCAAAATCAAGCTTATATTTTATACATAATGGGATATTTTCTCTTTGTCGTAACTTAAAAACAATGTAATATGTAGCTCATTAAGTGAGTTTATCGCTTGATCTTGTGGCACATCTCCACTAGATGATTGAGATTATAGTACAAAGAAAGAAATGAATTTTCCAAACTCCTACTTCGACTAATCTTTTTTATACATTCAAATCTTAATATTGTTACAGAATAATATAAAGCATATTATGGGGTTTCACCTAACAATGTAAGTTTTTAGGTGAGATGGTTCCTTAATATAGTATCAAAACTTTATTGACCCAACGGTCACAAGTTTGAATCTTACCATTCTCATTCTTTTGATAAAAATTAAACATAAGGTAGTATAAGCTTATATGCAAGTTTCAAGTCCAAATGACTTTCACTTCAGGGGTGTGTATTAGAGAATAATATAAAACATATTATGGGGTCTCACCTAACAGCTTAAATTTTTAGGTGAAATGATTGCTTAACAAATATAAGCAATATATTTTCTAGTTTATAATGTGCAGTTTTTTTTTTTAAGTTTGCATCAGAATTGTTGTGATTAATGGGTTTATGAAATAACATAAATATAAAAACTTAGCTAAAACTAACTAGAAAAATAATAAAACCAATAATAATAACTTTTTCTAAATCTAATTTGAAAGTAATTGTGTCTTCAGTGAATTACAAGAACCTATTCATTTGTTCTAAATATTTACGTGCTAGACCATCTACATCAACCAATACAATAATTCATATCAAATTGATTACATTACATTCTCCTTCATTAACTAGGAATACCAATATATATATATATATATATATATATATATATATATATATATATATATATTTATATATATATATTACTTGAGTTAACTCACCTAACCTAATTCATGACTATATGTTAATCTTGAGTTGATCCAAAATCAAATTTAGAAGCTATATTTAAAATAATATTTTGATTGAATAATACTTCAATTAATTAATAGAATTAGAATCGTTATTTTTTTGTTATTTTTCGGTCAAGTGATGAAAACTTCATTCATGCGCTGAATATGAGGTGGTCACCTTATTCTGAGACCGTTTTCAGAATTAAAAAAGCGTGGAGTTTTTCTTATAAATTCATTGAATATGAGTTGGTCAATCGATATTGAGACTATTTTTAGAGAGAAAAACAAGGAGTTTTTCTTCGAAACACTTAATATGAGAAGGTCAACCGATATTGTGACCATTTTCTGAAGAAAGAAAAAACTGAAGGTATTTCCTGAAAAAAACAATGAATATGAGGTGGTCACCTTATTCTGAGACCGTTTTCAGAATTAAAAAAGCGTGGAGTTTTTCTTATAAATTCATTGAGTATAAGTTGGTCAATTGATATGGACACTTTTTTTAGAAGAAAAAAAACATGGAGTTTTTCTTCGGAACACTTAATATGAGAAGGTCAACCGATATTGTGACCATTTTCTGAAGAAAGAAAAAACTGAAGGTATTTCCTGAAAAAACAATGAATATGAGGTGGTCACCTTATTCTGAGACCGTTTTCAGAATTAAAAAAGCGTGGAGTTTTTCTTATAAATTAAAGTATACACACACAATAAAACATTTTTATTTTAATAAAAATTTGGCAATACCCCTTCTATAAAAGAGACTACCCAAAAACTTTTAACCTGTAGATACACATCAAATTGCCATAAACTAGTAGATTTTATTTAGTTTCTCAAAGTGTTGAGTTTGGTTCTTAATAACAAAAATCTTACAATTTATGCAATTATCCATAATACATCAAAATATGTTTATTTTAGATGTAGATACTAATTTATTAGCCTACATGTTTAATTCATTAGCCTATATGGCTAAAGTCTTATTTAAATAACTTAATTTAGATTTGAAATTATATACGCTCAAAAGAAGCTTCAATCACTATGGAGTTACTTATACATGCAAATACCCTAAATATTTTTTTAAAAATATACTTTAGTCTTACCATATTTTTAGCAAGTATTATTTCAATGATTTTCAAAAATATTAATATCTTAAAATGTTATCAGACAAAATTAAACAAGAACAACACCACAATAAACACTACTCATTTAACTTTTGTTTACCCTTTCATACCCAAACTACACTAGTTTATATCCAAAGCCCACACAACTCATGACAAGTCCAAAAAAAATTATTTTATTGTTTGAAACATTCCACCAACATATAATTTACAACAAAATTGAACTTTTTAAAAAAATATATATATAATAAAACAAAAAAAGGAAGAAACAAGAAAAATCTTACCTTAATTTTGTGTGAGTGAAGTTTAGAAGACAAAAAAAAAAAAACAAGAATTATGTTAATTATATATGTAAACAACATGAGATGAGATAAGAAGAATAGAAGCAAAAGAAAAACATTTGAGACATGGTGGAGAAAAGAAAAGAAGAGAATGAGTGTTGAAGGGGAAAAATACAGAGAAGTAAAAAGGGTTTGTAGAAAAAAAGAGAAAGAATGGAGTGAAATAATAGGGGTTTTGTTGTAATTTTAGGGATTCTAATCTTTTAATTTAGGAGGGTTGTTTCTGACATTTTGATAAATAAAAACATAAGTAATAATATTTTAATATTTCTATCATTATTTTTTTCTTGATCTTATTGGAATTCACAATTTAATTAAATTTGTTTAGAAATAAATGAAAAAATAAGGGTTTTGTTATGATTTCATGGACTGGTATTTTAATTTGAGTTTTTTTCCAACATCTTTAGCAATGAAAAATTAATAGTATTTCTACTAGTATTTCTATCTTTTAACATCTCATTGCAATTCTCAATTTAATCAAGAAATTTAGAAACCCATTGAAATATAACTTATGACTTTTTAGTCTATTATTGATTTAGTCTGTAATGAACAATTATTAATAGTGTCAATGAAAAGTGAACAGTACCAAGCTCTCGAGGAAATACCAATTATCATAATGTGCTCTCCCTTATCCGAGAAGCTATTTCTAATACCTAATCTACATGAGCTTGTCACCCGATATTGAGACCAGTTGTAGAGTAAACGAGGAGTTTTTCTAAAAAACATGTGTGTGTTGGCTGGAAATTTGTGTGTGTTTTGCTGGAATTTGTTGATTGATTATGGGCTGAAATTGAGGGTTTCTAAGTGTGGTTTATATGCTGGAAAATATGTGTATAAACAGTTTAAAATTAACATCATTAAAAAATATTGATAGGTTTTGACTGGATTTTTCTAAGGACCTTTGATGAAATAACCAGAATTTTTGACAGTCATACCGAGTCAACGTGCTAGATCAGGTTAGATTTTAAATAATTTAAAATTCAATTATTATTTAATCAAATTTACTAATTTAATATTAATTTATGGAGATGTGCTAATTTAGAGAATATAATTCTCATATAAAGATGAAATAAAAAGTTACAAGAACTAAGCAAACTTTAGTTTGGAAATTTTAGTTTGCACTACAACTATAATTGCATAGGTCGGGCACAAACTGCCTCGGGTTCAAGCAATTAACTTACAGTCGATGAGCTATATACTTTCCTCACTCCTTTGTTTTTTTTTTTTTTTTCGCATAGGATTATTACTATTACTTGTTCACTGCTTTGTTCATCTGCAGGCCAGCTTCTACAGACAGCTAGTAGGCTGAACCGTGCCGGAAGCAACTCCACCAGCATGGTTACATAATGCTTCAGCCGGTTTATTGTCGTAAGTGAGCTTAACATCCTCCAGTTTAATCCCAGTGCAAGGATATTTTTTGCTACAATCAAACTTCACCGCAAGTTCAGTAGCTGATGTTCCATGAATGTCTTGATAGGTCACACCACTAACTTTCACGCCAGAGGCCTGTTTAATGTACAAGAAATTAGATAGAAGGATTTAAGTATATCTTCTGTAAATTTAACGATTCGTAATTTTGATGGGGGCCGGGGAAAAAAGTATGGAGACAGTACTAGCTAGGTTTGACATACCTGGCCAGGGCAATTCTTCTCTCCGGGGCAGTAGTTTTGGTCTATCAAAATGGGATTTTTTACGTTATTCATGACTGCATGCTGGAAAAGAATATTTCTAGCAAAACCAGTGCTAGGCCTTCCCCAGGTCTTGATTCTCAGTCCATTTTCAGTACCCGTAAATGTAGTGGTTTTGACTGTAACATCTTGAACTCCAGCCTCTTGGGACTCCTTGCCCAAGCTTCCAATGCTACATCAACCACGCATTTACAAGTTATAACGTTAGGAACAGATTATTGAGCTCATGACAATTGATATGAATGTATATTTGATGACTATCAGGTGATCAGTGATTACCTGATTCCATGGCCAGGTCCACATGCCACATTTTCAATCCACAAATTTGAGGTACCGGGCCCAATAGATACACAATCGTCACCTGTTCCAATCCTGGAATTCAATATGGTGACAGCGGTTGATAACTGAACATGAATCCCATCCGTGTTAGGGCTGTTTCCATCGGCAGAGACTTTGACTCCTTGGACTTTGACGTTTTGGCAGCCATTGATGACAATATGGAACATTTGGCTATTTAATGATGCCAATCCGGTGATCGCAATGTTTTTTGAATTCGTAAACTCTAGCGACTGCACGATTAAAAAACCATATAATTAGGACTTTAAGAAAAGATCGTGTCTTTAGTTTTCGTCCAGAGACCAAAACAGTAAGATAATGCATGCATGGGATTAGCTTAATTACCGTTGCGCCCCTGGGGCAACCCTTGCCGGATTTCTTACAGGACCACAGGCCAGCACCTTGGCCGTCTAGAGTCCCTCCAGACAGAGTAACCCCGTTAACATGCTCAAAGATCAGCCAGTTTTCTGCACTGCCAATGACCTTATAATCTGACGGAGCGACCAGGGTACCATCTATACGCACCAAAATTGCATTATTCTTGCATGGACCCTGAAACTTCACTTGACCTACAGAGAAACTCCCTTTAGGAACATAAATCGTGGCTGGCCCTGTAGAGGCACATGCCTGTGACCAAGCTGCAGCAAAGGCCTTGGCTGAGTCAGTTCTTCCACCAGATTTGGCCCCGTAACTTAACACGCTGAATTGTGCTGCCCTTGCTGAGGGGGAGGAGGAGGCAAAGAAAATGATGAAAAGAAGGGTAACGAGAGGAAGCGGAAGGGATGCCATAGATTGATGATACGAGCTGATGCAAGTGATCAGCGGTTGAAACTGATGAGAGAAAGAGAGAGAGCTGTGCTTGGAGAGTAATGGGGGCAGTTGAAGCCGTTGGAGATGGTATTTATAGGAATTAAGTTTGGAGGTGGAGCAATCAGCGCAGTATTTTAAGAACAGGTTTCACCAAGATACGCTTGCAAGTTGATTTGGAGAGGCAGGATTCAAGACTCATTAATTAGTTTTACCTTAATTGAACTGTAAAATAAACTAGGTGAAACTTAATTTGATTAATCTGAAAAAAAACAAGTCAATATGTTCCGCTCATGAGTATTATACTAGAATATCCCAACAATTGCTTGAAAAATAACATATAATTGATCATGTTATTTTGTTTAGCTATATATTTTTCAATTAATTACAAACATTTAAGACTTTTTTGGAGTCATTACTGTACTAAATGATCTTGTTAATTAGGCATGGGGTGCTCTTGAGGTGTATAATCGAACGTTGGTCGAGATCAGTTCCTTGATTACCGCGTTATAAAAAAAATTCAAGATTTTCAGCCACCGTTCTTCTTGTGTCATCCCATTTCAACTTGAAAAAAGCATGCCGGTCCCCGCCGAGAAGGGCTGCGTGGTGATGTATGCCATTCGTCAGCACGGAGCAAGGACATGGACAATTCCACGTAATACCAGCCCACGTTTGTATTAAAAAATATTTTCAGCTTATTTTTCAGAAAAGTGTATTTTCTTTATTTATTTAATA
Source organism: Salix dunnii (assembly GCA_015731905.1). Classification (NCBI taxonomy): domain Eukaryota; kingdom Viridiplantae; phylum Streptophyta; class Magnoliopsida; order Malpighiales; family Salicaceae; genus Salix; species Salix dunnii. The sequence goes on along the minus strand of CM027675.1, from coordinate 338,509 downwards.
CATCAAATCTATTCATCTCTTCATTTCTATATATATTTAATTTTATTTATTCAATTTCATCCCTTATAATTTTATTTTTATATCAATACTAATATTTATTTTTTCTTAATTGGATTTATTTATTTATCATAATGGGTCCTCGTTTTTTTTAATTTTTTTCACTTATTTGATATAATTTATGGGGGGGAATCAATTTCATCTTCTTTGACCTTTTTTATTTTTATTTAAAGAGAGGGAGTGAGAGAAAAAAGAAGGAAGGTAAATGGTATAATTAACAACGAATTAAACCACCACGACCGTTTTGGTCAATGTTAGATCGATGGATAATCATAATATAGTTGAAACCCTAATGATTCTCTTACGATTCCATCATCACCGTAAATCATGGTTTCTTACTCTTTCGTATTTCAATTTATTTTTTTGACTTTTCAGCCGTAAATATTGTTGTTGAATTCACGTATTTCTTGTTCTCTAAATTCTACACCATCCGTCTTTAGTTCTTCAGTTCATATTTGAATTCCCATGCATTTGTTGACTGCATTATTTTATTTGGTCCCTGTGTTTTGAAGGAGATTGCATTTTACTCCTTGTTTTCAAACTTATAGAACACTATTGGGCTCCACAAACCATTCATCCCTCATCCCCATTTACTTATTTACTTATTTATTTTTCACGGGTTTGATTGCTTAATATATGGATTCCATGAGTTTATGGCAAGATTGTTGGGGCTGGATGGAAGCCATGTGAGAAGACAGGCACAGAGCTCCACGTTCCCAGCGAATTCAAGTTCTTTTCTTTTTTTCTAAATCCCGTCGTGTCCAACAAATGACATCATGCACCATGTGTATGTCAAAGTTAATGGACATTATATTATATTATATTATATTATATTATATTATATGATATTATATTTATCCATGCTCTTTTTAAGGACGTTTGTAGTTATGGTATCTTATGACCCCATTACTAATTATGATAACTAGATCTAATTATCCTAGATTTATTATTGTTTAAATAAATGATGCATAATATTATTTTTTAAGGATTAGATTTGAGGGTGCTAAGAATGAAGATTTTTTGTTTTTTTATGGTTGAAGGATTTGGAATCTTCATCTATTGTTTAATCACTATAAACCCTAATTGTTCTAGGATTATAGATAAGAAAACATGTAGTGTATAGGGATGACAACATCACCTCTAATACACTTCACATGAAATTGATTGCATTGTTTATTTATCTCATTAATATTAAGGCTATGATGTGTTTTTTAAGCCATTGATTGTCTATTGGCTAAAGCAAATATGTCTTATTAAAGTTAATCTTAGTAATATGAATTAAACCTACACTTTCTAAACTCAAAATATATTTTATATTTTTATTTTCCTTAACATTAGGATTGTGTCTTATGTATAAATTTATAATTATCAAATATTAAAAATAAATAAAATAAGAGAGATAGAGACAAAAGAGGGTTAATTTATTTATTGTAAGTTTAATTTGCCCTTTTTAAGATTGAAAACGAGTCTTATATACATCAGAAATGTTCACAACAATGACACGATTCTAAGGGACAATGTTTTACTCAATAACATAGCAAATATTATCGTCTTTTATATATGTAGTTTAAAAGAAATCAAAATGGAGGCCTTTGAATACTAAACCTAGAAATCTAGAAAATTTAAATATTTTTTAAACCCAATAAACAAAAATAATAATTAAACTCCACAGAATTGGTTTGTTTGAACTATTAAAGCCTTAAGAAAATAAACAAAAAGTTTAATTCAATAGTTAAACGAACAAAATTCAACTCATTTCATTCAAATAATCATGCATGTGGTTAGTAAACACAAAATTCAACCCATAACAACCAATGGTCAAACTTTTTTACAAATCATGTTTATCAACATGTATAATTTCAATCAAACCGAGTTTCAATGACTAAACTTACCATTGAAACTAAATTAATTGTCATTTAAATAGACTATTAACCTTACATTAATATTCTAGCGTATTTTCCATACATTTATCAAAACATGATTAAATACAATCAAAACATAAACATTGTTCATTAAACCAACAACTTATTATAATGAATGAACATTAAGCATTCAAGTAAAGATTTAAAAGGAATTAAAGAGGAGTGTGTTCATTTAGCAACATCATCTTATCCAGAATAATAATAATATAGCTTTCGATCAAAAGGCAACATTCTCGCTTCTTTTCTTCGTATTCTTAGCTCTTTTCAACCTTTATTTCTACTCTTCTTCTTTTATATTTTTTTTCTCATCCTTGATTAATATATTATGGAAGATTCTCACCCCCATTTCTCTCTCTATCTTCTATAACTTTATCCAAAAGCTACGGTGTATGGTTTTATTTGATCTTTTATGTAATGAAACTTACAAAGAAAAAACAGTTTGGTCCTTAAAACTTTTAGTTCTTTCAATTTGTCCTGAATTAGATTTTCAAACTTAATTTTCCTTCAATAAATTCTTTAATTAAGTAAAATAAACTAGTTAAAAGTTTAATTAAATCCTTAAACTTAATTGATTCTTTAATTTTTGGCTGAATTGACATGCAAACTTAATTTTACTTTCAATTAAGCTCTTAATTAAATCAATAAGGACCATTAAAAGTTTAGTTAAGTCCCTAGACTTAATTATTTTACATGCCTACATCAATACTCAATATCTTTCAATTTGTGTGATTAAGCCCCTCTTCAACTTAATTTTTGCCACCTTGGAGTTGCTTGTCCATTTGTGAGCCTAAAATAATTTTTACATATAAGAATTCTAGGGGATCTAAAATCGGGTTATAACAAATATCAAAGCAAACCCAAAGACTAACAATGTCATGCATTTTATTAACTTATTAGGCTAAAATAAATAAAATGAGGTCAATGAATAGTCTTGATAGGATCACGGCGAGCTGCTATATTATTATATTTGGTTAGTTTCTTAGTTTTGCTAACCATTGACTTGATAGGGATTATTGGCTAATCTCAACTCGATCCATCCGATTATATTTATAAACAAATTAAACCCCATGTGAAGATGGGAATTATAATATTGAATATATATAATAATAAATATTTTTAAAATTAAACCCCATGCTCTCTTGGCCTTGAGTGATCAGAATGTGTTAAATATTTTATATAAAAGAAGTACAGTACCTTAATCCTTTCGCATCCCAACAAGCACCTTCTTATATAATATTTTTTCTATTGTAATAATTCTCGCATTTCATGGCTGAGCTTGGCCTTCCGGAGTGACAACTTTTGGTGTGTTCTGTGAACCGAGACATCAATGTCCGCAGCCATCCATGTATAGCTTAAGGGGATTAATTGATTGCCTTGATTTAGGGATTCCTTATTTCAAGCAATTCTTGCTAGAGGTTGCATGTGATGTGTTCGAGCAACTAAATCAAATCAGAAGCTAAAACTATTCTGAAAATAATTGTCTCCGTTGGCCGAACTTCGCTTGGAAATTCTTGTGCTGAAAATCAAATGAATACCTCATAGACGTAGATGGTACGAAGAATATGTGTGTGTCCTCGGAGAGTAATTAACGTGATTATCTTGTATAAGTCATTTGCTTTTCAACTAAGTGATCATACATTAAATTGAAATAAATTCGACTGAAAGTATAACTTCCCTCGAGTTAGTGGAGACCGGCCAACCTTATTATACTGAAGAGAGACGATATATATATATGTATATATCCACATATATTGACAGTTGATGTGAAATAAAATTATCATCTTGGCTTGACTTACGGTCCCAAAACTTTTGAAGGCTGCGTTGACGATGCAATCCATCTACTGTTGAAATAATTGATGGATTTCAAACATTGATCCAGTTATTGGGTCACAAAAATGGAATTCGTCAATGAAGGATAATATAGTTTTCTAAGGAATTTAAAGTTTTGATTAAGAAGATTTAATGCAAGGCCCTGATGAATTATAAGACTCAAATTATTCCTCGTATTGTTAAAATTAAAATAAATAAATAAGGCATTTATTACTTAAATGGATTGATGAATCAATCACACGCATCCATAACATTCTGATGCCTGAGGTTGTCCCTAGGACAAGATCAAACCTGGTAATGGGTGTACGTAGTTCATCATTGGTTGCACGGATTACTAACCTATAGATTCATCATGGTTTACATGGGGGATCCTATTTACGTTTATCTATGAGAAAACCCTATTTCGTTTTTATTTATAGTCGTTAAAATATAAGTTTTGAAAATAACAGGAACTAAAATACAGGAAAACTCTATGTTCATTCATTTGCTGAAAACACTAATATTCATTCGATGAGAATAATTAGGGTTACTAACTCGTTTTTATCAAGCACTCTAATTAATTTTGCCATTAATTTTCAAGATTAGTTTTTTTGGCACTGAACTTATATATACATATATATAGTGGGTTAGGCTTTTGGGTGGAGAAAAATCATCTGGTTTACGAAGACTCCATCTTATTAATTCATTTAAATTAAGTAGCGTTTGATCTTGGTAGGGCTCGTAGTCGCTGGGGGTAGGTCTGATTTGTCACACATATTTCAAGACTCCTTCACCTTTCACTATTTTTCAAAGAGTAAAAGACCAGAGCAAAATCAAATGAAACATAGCATCCCCACATGGAATCCAAGATAGTAGCTTATCAACCATTGAAATATTACATCAACTTTTCAGATGAGTTGAAATATTAAATGGCTTACACAAGTCAAATAAGAGTTCATTTTTTTCCTGACAAAATCGCTCGTGGGTCAGCACTTGTATGCTTCTTAACTATTATTGATAATCCATTATATATTAAGCTTTCTAGGTTAGCATCCTTAATCAGTTCAACTCGTTAAACAAGTGTTGTTTATGGCATTGCTATTAAACTCAGCATGGCTTAACTAATAAGCTTGCAACCTATCGATTTGGGATTTGATTTATGTTTAAATTGTATATTAACTTGGTCAATTTGTTTGATCAGAATGTTATACAATCAAAATTATATCATTTCAGCTTTCTTTTTATTAAAAAAAAATAACAATATTTTAGATTGATCCGGGTTAAGTAATCACCCAACCTGTAACCCAAGCTCTACACCAACCAGGTTTAATAACAGTATTTTAGATTGATTCGGGTTAAGTAATCACCCAACTTGTAACCCGTGCTCTACACTAATCAGGTTTAATAATATTATTATTTTTTAAAGCAGCATGAAATCATAATTGCACAAATTAAGGAATACTTAAAAATACCTCATTAATCTAAGGGCCTGTGTAAATGGAATTTCTCAAGTCGCCATTGAATCGATAGTTAAAGGTCACATGCATGCATGGTATTTAAAATTAGGTCATTGAATTAAGAAGAAAGCCACGAATGCTGAACTTGAATAATGATGGCAGTCAATCTTGATTCATCAGAATGTTAGCTTGCTTTGAACTCACATCATTAATATAAAATATGTAATGGGAGAGAAAACAGAGAGAAAATCATATGACGAAAAAAAGGAGATATGGTGAATGGTAAGGCCAAACAAAGCCAATAAAAGGATATTATTAAAAAAAAAAACAATCAAAATTCAGTTTAATAATATTGAACAAAGCTGTTTTTGTAAATGGAGGACGCGAGGCTGGCTAACTTTCAAGAACCAAGAAGCTAGTAAGAATCAGGTTTCATTCGGCCTAGTAACGAGTACCATTCCTAGACGAAAACTGTATCGTGCATGCTAGGTAGCTATTACATTAGCCAAGGAGTTCGTTGCTTGAGCCTGTGGCGATGGAGTTGCTTGGATCCTGTGATTATTTTTTATTTATTATGGCAGTGCATGTCTGAATTTCTTATTATATGAAGAAGAAATTATATATTTCTGTCAAGGAAAAGCATCAGATATATACATAAACTTGGGATTTAGATATGGGGGGGTTGCCGTAAGAGGTCCCGGCCGGCCAGGACGATGAAGAGGAGGATTATGACTATGATGAGGATCCATTAAGACAGAAGTTTTCATCTCTATCTGTTTTTTGTTTTTACCTCTGACTCTTACAGTCCTGTGGAAAAACAGAACAAGAGAGACACTGACTTGGTAAACTTACCGTCAGAAGAAAACCAGCAAAGAATAAAAAAGCAAGAAGAAGGAAACAAAGAACAAATGTCGAAACAAAAGAAGAGAGTTTGCATATACCTAGGTTACAATCGCATGAAATTAAAGGTTGTAAGGCAATTACGGGTACAAGTAAGAGAAATTAGAAGATTAAATTGGAATTTAACAAAAGTTATTTAAAGCTTTGGTTTAGTTTAAGCTATCATGTTAATACAAGCGTGTTTATCCTTAGCGGGCACAACATTCAAGTGGTTCTGATTGATTGAATTTTACAAAATTGTGATCATTTTGATTTAATTAATAACAACAACTTAGCTAAAACAGTAATAATTTATGGGCTAGGCCCGGCAGTGGATTTGTGAGGAGCCCAAACTTGATTATGAACAATGTGAGGAGCCCAATTATCATCGACCCAAATTATTGCCCCAATAACCAGGGCTGTCCTCGTCAGGTGATCTTTCTGACTGTATAATGTTGAAAGAGCGAGAGAGAGAGAAAGTAATTCACATTACGTGCTCCAATTCCCCATCATTTCATCAATTGCCTCCAATTGGATTGTCTTGATTTTTCTAGAAAATAATGGCTCTTATTATTATTATTATTATTATTATTATTATTATTATAAAATGAAATTAAGGCACATAGTTAATTATAATGGTTTGATCACAAGGAGGGGAATTTTGACAGCACTTCCTCAGCCAGGACTTGTCTTCTCTTATGTTGGAAAATGGTGGTCGTGGATCCGGAAAATAATATAAAAATACTCCATGTAGTTTTTTTAAGAGGCATCGGCGAAAAAAAATTTAAAATTTACATAATAAATCTCGAATTTAAATCAAGATGTGAACTTTTTATAAGAACCTAAAAAACAGTCAAGATTTTATTCACTCACTTGAACATATAAAATACAGTTTTCAGAAAATGGAGTTTCTTCGAAACAAAAAAAAAAAAAAAGGGTATTCCATGCAAAAATAGCAAAAAAGATTGTATGGTAATTGAAAGCATTCACATAGTTTATCACAATTTTTTTTATTGAAAATAATCGGTATTCTTGGATTTTTATATATTAATTGAGACTAAATTTGATTTATTTTTAAATTCACTTAATTAGCTAGATTTTTATATAAGTCAAATGTCTAATGTTTATTTCATACTCATAAATACACAATTGAGTTTCTATACGTGCATGGACTCAAATATTAAGATGTTTGAATGTAATATACGAAATATTATAGGTCAGCGCTTCCATCATCAGCAATCTTGCGCCTGCAATGGACTTTTCAACAAGATCCAGCTAATGCATGTCTATATAAAGGTTTGCCATTTGCAGACTTGTATATCATCAGCAATATCTATTCGCCATTTTGTTCAGCAGCAAATTAATTTAAGACAATCAGCGAAAACCATGGCTAGTACTGATCATGGTGGTGGAGGTGAGGAAATGATCAGGAACAAACAAGTGTTCCTCAGTGATTATGTGAGTGGTTTTCCAGAAGAATCAAACCTGTACCTGACAACGAGCAGCATACAACTCTAAGTGCCAGAAGAAGAGAGTGTTACAGATGCTGTGATGGTTAAGAATCTCTATTTGTCCTGTGTGATCCTTTTATGCGTGGACGCATGCAGAGAGATCTGCCACCTGATAGACCTGAACTCTCTTCCTACTCCCTTGGCTCTGTTTGTTCTCAATCACCCTGTTGAATTGCTATAAATATTTATATTACGACTGTTTATGGCAATTCTAGTGCTAGTTACTGTGAATTTACTTAATCTTGTTGGAGACATTGAGCAACCAATTGTTGGATATGGAGTGGGTAGAGTTGTTGATTCCAGGCACTCTGACTTCAAGAAAGGTGATTTGGTCTGGGGAAATACAATCGGCTGGGAAGAATACAGTCTAATAACAAACCCTGAATACCTCTTCAAGATCAACCATATTGATTGTTAGAGAATAATATAAATCATATTATGGGACCTCACTTACAAGCTTGAGCTTTTAGGTGAGTTGGTTCCTTAACATGGTATCAGAGTTTTAATGACCCAGCGGTCATGAGATTGAATCTCACCATCCTCATTTTATTTGATAAAAATCAAGCACAAGGTAATGTGGGCCTGTGCAAGTTTCAAGCCCAAAGGGCTTTCACTTGATGGGGTGTGTTAGAGAATAATATAAATCATATTATGGGGCCTCACTTACAAGTTTGAGCTTTTAGATGAGTTAGTTCCTTAACACTGATGATATACCCCTTTCCTACTACACTGGAGTTCTTGGTCCGTACGTAGCCTCTTGGCCCGTATGATTTTTCTTATGCTAACTTGTTTCGTTATGACTGCAGTGAGCCATATTCTCTGAATCTGTGCCTTTTTCTTTCACAGGAATGCCTGGCATGACTGCTTATTTTTGCTTCTTTGACATTGGTTCTCCCAAGGAAGGAGACTGTGTCTACGTTTCAGCAGCATCAGGCGCAATTGGCCAGCTTGTTGGGCAATTTGCGAAGCTGATAGGCTGTTATGTTGTTGGAAGTGCTGGAAGTAAGGAAAAGGTTGAGCTTTTGAAGACCAAGTTTGGATATGATGATGCTTTCAACTATAAAGAGTGTCGCACCCCAATAATAAAATGGCGAAGCGCGGCGTCGCGGCGACCCTCCCCGCGTCCGGGGGATTCAATGAGAAGGGGTCTAATTTTTTATTTTCGTGGAAAGGGAGTCGCCACCTAGTATTATGGTTACTAGGAAACCTAAACTGGTCTTTCAGAGATTTTAGGGTAAGGGACTGGTTGCGTAAAGGGAAGGTTTTAGCACCCCTAGTACGCCCTACCTAAGGTAAGCTGCTTGGTGTTTTTGTTTGTTTATGATTTGTTATGATCTTGATATTTTTTTTTTTTAAAAAAAAAAGGTTAAATGGTGATGGTGTATTATTCTCGTCGAATATTTTGGATATTAACCCCTTATGATTTATTTATCCGAAACACCAACGGTGAATAATAGCAAATTATTCTTGTCGAATATTTTGGATATTGACCCCTTAGGATTTATTTATCCAAACACCGATAATGAATAATAGCAAATTATTCCCGTTGAATATTTTGGATATTGATCCTTTAGGATTTTATTTATCCAAATATCAACAATGGATAATATGGATAACCAAAATAATATTTTGATATTTTTGGAATATTGGCCAATACCCTTTGGATTTTACAAACATGTTGTAAAATCCAAAAATGCAAGAAATGATTTTCTTTGTGAAATACATGCTAAAGTATATTTTTTCTTCAAAATTCCAATGTAATATGTTTTTTTAAAAAAAAACAGAAAGAATATTTTTTAAAATATGCTAGTGTATTGGCCGTATTTTAAAAATCACATTTTTGTTCTAAATATTTTTCTCAAAAAAAGAAAATATATTTTTTTATTTTTGCAATTTATTTTTCCTATTTTTACTATTATTATTTATTATTTATATTTATTTTTTTTATTTCCGGGTGGGCTGGCTGTCAGCCCACCCGGTTTAAGGCCTGGGCTGTCAGCCCATATAAAGAGAGGCCTGGGCTGCCGGCCCAGCCTGTCCCAGGCTGGGCTCTCAGCCCATATAAAGATAGGCCTGGGCTGCCAGCCCGGGAGGACCTGGGCCTTCAGCCCAGATCACCTAGGTCCTGGGTCGTCGGCCCAGAGACCTTGGGCCTGGTCTGTTGGCCCATATATCTTGGTCATGGGCTTCGGCCCATCTGGTCTTGGGCCTGGGCTCATAGCATATTGGTCTTGGGCTCCCGGCCAAGACGGGCTGAAGCCCGCCTTCTTAAATTCGGGCCGGGCACAAACCCGGCCCGACCCGACCCGTTACTGTTCACGTATAGTGAACAGTAACCGGGACAAAAACAGAAGATGATGAACAGTAATTTGCAAGTTTTCCGAGTATGACGAAAGGAGAAACGATTAGTACCTTTGTGTAGAGGAGGTTGAGGTGATTCTTTTAGTCGTGGTCTCGTCGGATATGGAGGCCCGTGGTGGCCGGAAATTGAGCTCGAAGTTGCCGGCCGGCGTTGCTGTCACAGGGCTGTCACCTCTGTTTTGTTGCCGGGGAAGATGACCGGATTGAGGGAGATGAGAGGATGGTGGTGGTGGTGCTATGGAGTGCTACGGACGATTTATGGTGGCCCTAAATGGCCGGCCGAGTGGGAGCTGAGAGTAGGAAATGAAAAAAAAAACGAAACAGGGAGGGGGGCTTTCGTTTTTTAGAGAGAGAAGAAGAAAAGAAAATGACGGGGAGAGGGAAAGTAAGGAGAGCAGATGCAGGAAATGAAGATTAAATTTTTTTACGTAAGATCCTTTTCTTCTCAACCTGTTTTTGTCTCCTAATTTGCCAAAATTCAGAACCAAAAACAGCACCCCCCATGGTCTCAGTTTTTCGCCATTTTTATAGGCACTGTGAAGATTACCGTTGCAGGTGGTCGGCCAATGACGGCGGCAGCAGGCTTTCCGGTGATGAGCAGGCGGCTGGTCGGCAGCCAGGGCAGGGAGCTTGTCGGCGGCGAGGGCAGTGGCTGGCAGGGGGCTGGTCTGCTGTGCAGGCATGCGTTGCATGCTTTTGGGAAGTAAAATTGCAGCTTGGTCCCTCACTTTTGTAATTGTCCTAATTGCACCCCCAATCGGATTTAAAATTTATGATTTCGTGCAATTATACTCTTGTGGGAATTCCAGCTATTAATCTTGATTTTACGCGCCTTTTCATCTTGGTCCTCGATTTCTGATTTGTGCGATTTAATCCTCAATCGTCCATAAAATTCTCAATTTATTCAATTGGGTCCTCGATTCCACCTAATTGGCTTGGAAAAAATCAAATTGGTCTCTGAAAATTCCCATCTCGCCAATTGAACCCGAATTAAATTCCAGAAATTGATTTCTCATCGTCTAGGTCCTTAATAAAAATTAATTTGATTAAATCATCGCAATTAATTAAATCATTCAATTGGAACCTACATTAATTTCAAATACAATTACACTTTTTAAACATCCACCGATTAAATCGAAATGACCCATAAAAGCATAATTATATCTTTCGATTTAATTTTACGTAGATTTATCCTTAAATCTGCATTCTTTCATTTCCGGACATAAAAAGGGATATGATCGCGATCTCAAAAACATCGAGAATTTTTACCTTGATTCCCTTACCGACACCGACCCTCTTTATTTTATTTTTTTGTAATTTTGGGATGGTTTGGGGGATGACCCAAAATTGGGTTATGACAGTTGCCCCCTTCTTTACAATGCTTACGACTAAAGTCTTTGTAAAAGGCTTTAATTAGTAAGTGTTGTAAAGAAAAAATGAAGTTGGTCTTGTTATAATGGGTGACCTACCCGAGTGAGATGGTGAAGTGGTCTTATGGTAACGGATGACCTACCCGGATCTATTTATGACGGGTGACCTACCCGAATTAGTTGAGTCTCCATAGTGACGGATGACTTACCCGGGTCTGATTATGACGGGTGACCTACCCCGATTAGTGGAGTCTCGATAGTGACGGATGACTTACCCGGGTCTGATTATGACGGGTGACCTACCCCGATTAGTGGAGTCTCGATAGTGACGGATGACTTACCCGGGTCTGGTTATGACGGGTGACCTGCCCGAATTAGTTGGAGTCTCGATAGTGACGGATGACTTACCCGGGTCTGGTTATGACGGGTGACCTGCCCGAGTTAGTGGAGTCTCGAGAGTGACGGATGACTTACCCGGGTCTGATTATGACGGGTGACCTACCCGAGTTAGTTGGAGTCTCGATAGTGACGGATGACTTACCCGGGTCTGGTTATGACGGGTGACCTGCCCGAATTAGTTGGAGTCTCGATAGTGACGGATGACTTACCCGGGTCTGGTTATGACGGGTGACCTGCCCGAATTAGTTGGAGTCTCGATAGTGACGGATGACTTACCCGGGTCTGGTTATGACGGGTGACCTGCCCGAGTTAGTGGAGTCTCGATAGTGACGGATGACTTTCCCGGGTCTGGTTATGACGGGTGACCTGCCCGAGATCTAAAGCATAAAATGATTTTCAAATCATCTCTCGTGATCTCATTGACCTGAGACTCTTTTTTCTTGGAATGACATTGGCTTTCGTCACCTTTCCTGTCAGGTTAGTGTTATGACATGCATGTTTTGTTACCTCATTTGGAAACATAGGTCCCCTTGCATTTGCCTGACTGATAGGAGGTACTCCCCGCATTATATTTCCATGCTCGACGAAGAGTCTTTTGGTTTCCTATGGGGGCCCTTTCTTGCTCCATTGAAGTTTCCCTTTTAATATGCTGTTATTGATTTTCTAAAAAATATCCTTTCCATGAAATCTTAAGCAGATATTTTGTAAAACAATAACTCAAAATATTGAGGATAACTTCAAAAAGAAAAACCAAAACATAAAAAATATTTTGTAAATTATCGATTTTTTTTTTTTTTGCCCCCAGCATAGTGTACGAAGCATGTCAATTTCCAGTAAAATCGATAAGAATTAATAAATAAAAAATTATGATATCATGTGATTTATGAAAAAGAACATATTTGAGAAATCATGGCCAAATTTATCTTATTGATTGGGGGGCTAAGCATAATATTTCTTTACAGAATCCGAATTCACAGGCCTAACTAGATCTTCTCCATCCATTCTAGCTAATAGCAAAGCTCCTCCTGAGAATGATTTCTTCACCACATAAGGGCCCTCATAGTTTGGGGCCCATTTACTCTGATCTTGTCCTGGTATGGGTAATATCTTTTTCAGCACTAGATCCCCTTCTTGGAATTTTCGAGGTCGGACTTTCTTGTCATATGATTTGGCAATCCTTCTTTGGTATAATTGATGATGACAAATTGCGGCTAACCTTTTTTCGCTGATCAAATTTAACTGCTCATATCTGACTCTGGCCCATTCTGCTTCTTCTAGTTCAGAGTCTATCAACACTCTTAATGATGGGATTTCCACCTCTAAAGGCATTACTGCCTCCATTCCATACACTAGCATGTAAGGGGTGGCTCCTGTCGAGGTTCGAACTACGGTACGGTAGGCATGCAGGGCAAACGGCAACATCTCATGCCAATCCTTATAGGTGACTACCATTTTCTGAAGAATCTTCTTGACATTCTTATTAGCAGCTTCTACCGCGTCATTCATCTTTGGTCTATAAGGTGAGGAATTTGAGTGCTTGATCTTCCATTTAGCGCAAAGTTCTGTTATTAATTTCCCGTTGAAATTCTGCGCATTATCGGTTATAATCTTTTCTGGTGGTCCATACCGACATATCAAATCTCTCTCAATGAATTTCTTCACCACTTTTTGCGTCACATGAGCAAATGACCCGCCTTCTACCCATTTTGTAAAGTAGTCGATAGCCACGAGAATGAACCGGTGACCATTGCTGGCTTTTGGATTGATAGGTCCAATCACATCAATTCCCCATATCGCAAAAGGCCATGGAGAGATCAAGTTAAATAAAGGGGCCGGAGGAACATTGATTTTGTCACCGTGGATCTGACACTTATGACACTTGCGGACATAGTCCACACAATCCTTCTCTAATGTCATCCAAAAATAACCAACTCTTTGTATTTTCCTAGCCATCATATGTCCACTAGCATGGGTTGAGCAAATCCCTTCATGGACTTCCCGCAACGCGTCCCTGGCTTCGGCTTCATCTAGGCACCTCAACAAAGTTCCGTCAGATGATCTTTTATACAAAATCTCCCCATTAAGATAAAAACCCATCGCCAACCTCCTTAAGGTCTTCTTTTCGGTTTTGGATGCCCCCATGGGATAGATCTGGTTCTGGATGAAGTTCTTGATATCATAGTACCAAGGGTTCCCATCTAGTTCTTCTTCAACTGAGTAACAATGAGCTGGGTTATTTCTGATATCAATGTATATCGGTTGTAAGCTTTGCCCGAAATCTATCCTAGCCATAGAAGCTAGTGTGGCCAAAGCATCTGCAAACTGGTTCCCTTCCCTTCCTAGATGTGTGAACTCTATTTCCTCGAATTCTTCAGCCAATCTAGATAAGTATTCTTGGTAAGGCATTAGCTTTTCTTCTTTGGTTTGCCATTCTCCTTTTACTTGACAAATAATTAACATCGAGTCTCCATACACGTCTATCTTTTTTATGTTTAGCTCCAACGCAGCCTCTAAACCAAGAATACAGGCCTCATACTCGGCAGTGTTGTTAGTGCAACCAAATTGCAATTTAGTTGAGACTGGATATTGTTTCTTATCAGGAGATATTATCACTGCCCCCGCTCCATTTCCACACACATTCACAGCATCATCAAAGTACATAGTCCACCATCCTAGTTTTCCTTCCTCGACTGAAAGCACGTCTTCATCAGGAAAATCAAAGTCTAATGGCTCATACTCTTCCACAGCATGGTCCGCCAGGTGATCAGCAATAACACTCCCTTTTACAGCTTTTCTGGTCATATACACTATGTCATACTCAGCTAGTAGAACCTGCCATCTTGCAATTCGACTGGATAGGTATGGCTTTTCGCAGATGTACTTCAACGGGTCTAATTTGGAAATTAACCATGTGGTGTGATACAACATATATTGTCGTAACCGCTTTGCAGCCCATGCTAGGGCGCAACACAGCTTCTCAATCATAGTATACCTAGATTCACACTCCATGAACTTCTTACTTAGGTAATAAATAGCCCTTTCCTTCCTTCTGGATTCATCTTGTTGTCCGAGCACACATCCCATCGCTGTTTCAGTTACTGTTAAGTACAGTATTAATGACCTTTTTGGTACAGGAGGAACGAGTAGGGGTGGATTTAGCAGATATTGTTTAATCTTCTCAAAAGCCTCTTCACACTCTTCATTCCAAATCCCAGGGTTATTCTTCCTTAACAAACGAAAGATTGGGTCACAAGTCGTGGTTAATTGGGATATAAACCGAGCGATGTAATTTAACCTTCCTAAAAAACCTCTTACTTCTTTCTCAGTCTTAGGAGCTGGCATGGCTCGAATAGCCTTTACCTTCTCAGGATCCACTTCTATCCCTTTATCGCTCACCACAAATCCTAACAACTTCCCAGATTTCACCCCGAATGAACATTTTGCAGGGTTAAGTCTCAACTTATATTTTCTTAACCTTTCAAATAGCTTCCTCAATATCTGGACATGATTCTCTTCTTCTCCAGATTTAGCAATCATGTCATCCACGTATACTTCAATCTCCTTGTGCATCATGTCGTGAAACAAAGTCACCATAGCCCTTTGGTAAGTTGCACCAGCATTCTTTAACCCAAATGGCATGACTTTATAGCAGAAGGTTCCCCATGGTGTAACAAAGGTTGTCTTCTCCTTATCTTCTTGTGCCATTTTTATCTGATTATAACCTGAAAACCCGTCCATAAAAGAATATGTGGAGCTACGAGCTGCATTGTCAACTAACATGTCTATATGCGGTAGAGGAAAATTATCTTTGGGGCTAGCACGATTCAAATCCCTAAAATCCACACAGACTCTGATCTTGCCCTCTTTTTTAGGTACCACCACTATGTTTGACACCCATTGCGGGTACTTGACCACCTCTAAGAAACCAGCATTCCATTGTTTTTCAATTTCTGCTTTTACTTTGATCAAAACTTCCGGATGAGTTCTTCGTAGCTTTTGCTTAATCGGTCTGCATCCTTCTTCCAATGGTACCCTATGCACTACGATATTAGTATCCAATCCAGGCATATCCTCATAAGACCAAGCAAAAACATCTACATAATCTCGCAGCAATGTAATCAAGTCCTCTCTTTCCTTTTGTGTAATCAGAGTCCCTATCCTGAGCTCCCTCTGGCTTTCTTCATTACCCACATTTATGGTTTCAAGTTTCTCTTTAGCAGGTTCCCAGACCTGTTCATGTTGTTCTATTAATTTGGTGAATTCCCTAATACTATTTCCATCCTTTTCTTCTTCTTCTACAGCTATTATAAATTCATTAAAATCCAGCCATTCATTCTTAGTGTAAAGTGCAGGTGTTGTTGTGGAAGTTCCGCTTTCAGGGCTCCTGAAAGCGGAAAGCGAGTGTGAATGGCAGAAACAAAAAGAAAAATGAACTAAAAATACATGATCTCATTAAAACATTTAGTTCAACACAAAACAAGGATAAAATTCGATTGAGCCTTGACTTAGAATGAAACAAGACAGCAAAAGCAAACATTGTCATTACATTTTAAAAACCAATGGAGCTTCTTGGGCCTCCCAATTTTGAAACTTTTCTCCCTCTGCTAGCTTCTGAATGCACGCACGGGCGATAACTTCTTCTGGAGCGTGGATGGTCAATTGTGGCAGTTCCTCTTCCCTTTCCTCAGATTGAGCTTTCTTGTCAATACCCTTGACTTCTTCATCCAAAGTGTTTATGCTTATGGGTGAAAGTTGTTGAAAAGAGCTTTTAGGTCCCTGGTCAGGATGCATCACATAAGCGGCCTTTGGGAATGAGACCCTAATTGGAGGAATGACTAAGTATTCTTCTTCAGGCTTCCTTCCTTCAATTCGCGCCATTCTCTTCTCTCTTCTCACACCAGCAGCCCGCTTGTAATCCTCTTTTCTAGGTTTATATCCCAAACCGAACCTTTGCTCTGCAGCTTTCAACCTTGTTACACTAATCCACTCGGCTTTCCTTTTTCCTGCTTCCAATCGGACCGGAAACTCACACCTTAACAGGCTTTGAGCGGCTATCCTGGTGGCCTCTGAGATCCTAGGTTTTCTTACTATAGTGTTTTGAGGCACCCACTCGGTATTTACAACCTCGAACGCATGAAGGTTTCCATCCATACAGTTTTCAGCCTCAATAAAAGGGACCGCCACATTCTTCATCATCGATATGGTCTCTTCGGCCTTAACAGTAACCAAGACACCATTGGCAATATACTTCAAACATTGATGCAGCGAAGAGGTGACCGCTCCGGCAGAATGTATCCACGGCCTTCCTAACAACATGCTATAGGAGGGGTGAATGTCCATCACCTGAAGAGTTACTAGGAAAACTTGTGGACCCACGGCAAGCTCAACTTCGATTGACCCTAACACTTGCCTCGGTGAACCGTCATATGCTCTAGCCATCATCGCACTTGGTTGCATATGGGAGGGGTCCACTGGCATCTCATTCAGCATATACCTTGGCAACACATTAAGGGCTGAGCCGTTATCGATAAGAACTTTTCCGATAAGAAAATCCTTGCATCGAACCGTGATGTACAAAGGCTTGTTATGGCCAGTTCCTTCGGTGTCCAATTCATCTTCGGTGAAGTACAAGTAGTTCGAAGCATGAATCCTTCCTACCAGGTGCTCCATAGTCTTTTGTTCGATATCCTGAGGCACATAAGCCTCATTCAATACCTTCTGTAAAGCATTTCGATGAGGCTCCGAACTGAGTATTAATGACATGATGAAGATCTTGGCAGGGGTCTTCTTCAATTGATCCACCACACAGTACTCACTGTGCTTCATCAATTTTAGGAACTCATTTGTCTCTTCCTCTGTCACGGGTTTATTTACCTCCAGCTCTTTTTCAAAACCCAATGCTTCTTTGCCCTTGGCTTTTCTTTGTTTTTCCAACTCCTCGGGCGTGAAACAGCGGCCGCTCCGGGTCAAACCACTTATCTCGGTTTGGAAAAAAGGAGCTTCAATATTTGCAGTAGAATCATAACTTCCTGGCATCGCCCTATAATCTGCGTCCTTCGTATAGGAGGGCTTGGTTAATACCAACCTCGAAAGCCCATTAGCTGTTGCTTGTATCCTGCACTTCTCTATCCCTGCTATTTCTCTATTGCTCTCCCTATCCTCAATCCTTAGTTCCCCTAGCGTCAGCATCTTTCCGACCTTTTGATGAAACTCCATACATTCATCAATGTGATGCCCTTTCTTGTTATGGAATGGGCAAAAATCATTTCCTCCCATGATGTATCTGGTCGGTTCCCCAAAATGTCCAGACTGCACCAGCATTTCGTATAGCCTAGCCATGGTCACTTTCAAACCTTTCCTTTTATAATCGACTTCCAACGCATTCACCCCACTACCCCCGGCAGCATGATGGGGCAAAGGATTAGAGTTCACATTGGGTGAATCCTCAAAAGTGACCCATCCAATCTTAATTAACTGCAATACTTTTTTCTTAAAAGCTACACAGGTTTCAATGCTATGACCCGCGTTACCAGCATGGTATTCGCAAGTCAAATTGGGATTGTACCAGGCAGGGAAAGGTGGGCGTGTAGGTGGTACCGGTAGGGGAGCAATATGCCCAATACTAAGTAACTGGGCATATAGCTCTTTTAAGGTTATGGGCAAAGGTGGTAGTTGCTCTTCGGGTTGTGGGTAGTCTCTCTTTTGGAAATTATTTGGGCTGTATACGGGGAATTTAGTGTGAAAGGGTTGGTTTGGGATGGAGGGTTTGGCAAAGTTGATATTGGTGGTTTGGGGGGTAGATGTTTGATAGCTTCTGTAATTTTTATCCTTTCCCTTGTACCTGTCCTCGAGGTTGTTTATCTCAACTTCCTTCTTTTTCCCCACAAAACCTCTTTTTTCCACAGGTTCCATAATCCTCCCGCTTCGAATCCCTTGTTCGATTCTTTCAGCAATTCGAACCGCATCATAAAAATGTTGGGCTGAGCTACCCATCAGATGCTCATAGTACGGAGCCTTAAAGGTGTTAGCAAATAGAGTCACCATTTTCGTCTCTATTAACGGTGGTTATACATTGACAGCCTGGTCTCGCCACCTCTGAGCATAAGTTCTTACGGACTCCTAAACTCCCTTCTCCATAGTCATCAAACTGGTCCTATCCGGAGCAATCTCAAGGTTAAACTTGTACTTCTTTAAAAAAGCGTTTGCCAAGTCTACCCATTTTCTAATCCTGATGTTATCCAGCCTCATATACTAGCTAAGAGCCGACCCTGTCAGGCTGTCCTGGAAAAAATATATCAGCAACTTATCATCGTGTATGACCTCCGCCATCTTGTTATAGTAAGAACGAAGATGAGTCCTTGGGCATTCTATCCCAGTATACTTGATAAATTCCGGCACCCTAAACTTACGCGGAATCACAATATTAGGCACCAAACATGCTTCGGCTGCTCGGACCGGGTCCGATAAATCATTTCCTTCAATGGCCCTTAACCTCTCTTCTAAGACGGTCCATTTATCGCGCCCCAAATGGTCTGGGAATCTGCCATCTTCTGGATCCTCGGCCGTTAAATCCATGGTGATAGGAATTTGGATGGGGCGGATGGTGTCAGGATGTTTTTTTGGTGAGCTTGTCCCGATAACCTGGGGTGCTATGGGGCTTTGAGCTGCCGGTGGTGCTTCGTCGGTTTGAGCGGACGTGCCCTCTCCATCTCTCGCTCTTAATGCTTTCTCGAGCAAGCTGGTTAAACGTGCCACGTCACTTCGGACAGCTTCCAGCTCTTTTTGGTATGGGGATTCCGACTCCGCTCTTTCACTGTTCTCCATTCTTTTCCTCAACCGAGTGTAGTGGACCTTAGCAGGGGGACCTATGTTTCGTAATTGAGCTGTTTGCATGAATGTGTAAGAAAACGTATGATATAATGCATGTGTTGTGATATGCGATGCATGAATGCATTTCTCTTGTGAACTTTTAATAGCCAACACCTCATGGAATATGGGCTTCTGTCACATTGCTGCTAGGAGAAACTATTTTTCGAGTCATTTGCTTAAGTCATATGCACCAAAAGACTGTTTTTTTTGCAAAAGGATGGGTCAATGCCCTTGTTATTTATATTGGACAAGCTTACTACATTTTGAAAACATAAAGAGGAAAAACATATTAGTCTTCTTCCTTAGCCATCGGTAGGAAAGTAGATCCGCGGTTCTCGATTTTCTCCAAGAAGGCATCGGTCTCAGCTAGGCTTCGACGATAACGGATGATGTCTCTTCCTACATTTCTTGCATTGGCTCTAATGACTCGGGCGTGCGCAGCACCTTCATCCATTTGCTCATCCATCTTGGACACTTTTTCAATGAGCAACAGGTTGGTTTTGTTTAACGAAATATTGTTGGTGTCGATTTGATCCTTGTGTTTTTCCATTAAGGCCAGCTTCTCATCCAAATATTTCACCTTTTCTCTCTCTTTGCTGAGCTTTACTTTCAAAGTTCTTATCTCATTGTCTTTAACTACTGACTCTGCTTCCATGGCTTTTTGTTCTTCAGACTTTGTTGAACGACTTTCTGACATTACATATTTTTTATACAATTCTTCGTACCTCTCGATTCTATCCATCAGCTCACACTGAACCTCTGCAAATTTCTCTTGGTAGAATTCTATGCTTCCCTGGCATTCATTATGTTCAGTTTGCAATACACCAAGTTCAGAGCAACGTCGTGTCAACTCCAAATTTGTCTCTGTTAACTCTTCCTTAATTCGCAATCTTACGCTCTTTTCTTCAACCAAATTTGACTCGAGCTTGGTTATCCTTTCATCTTTAGACTGTATTTGTTCGTCTAAAAATGCTCTTCTCTTATCGCCTTCTACTACCATTTCTTCCATCATTGCCTTTTCCCTTTTGCTTTTGCTCAACTCCAACATGAGCTTCTCTACTTGTCTTCTTAACTCTTCTTCATCATCAACTCTTTTCCTCTTAACAAGCTTTTCTTTAGATTGGGGAGATTTGACTCCTTCGTTAATCATGATTGTAGGACCTACATCTCTCCATTTCACGTATCCTTCGCTTGTACTGGGATCCCTAATGCCTTTTATCTCCACCAAGACTAAGTGCTTCCAATCTTGCCTAACGACCTTCAAAGCTTCTTGTGCAACGGGGTCTTTAAATAAACCATAGAATTGAGCAATCCCCTTGGTCCTCGGAATAAATTGCATGCCCCCATGTTGTCTTACCACAAGAGCAGGAGCATAACTCACATACCCGGTAATCCCTACCAACGGAACCCAATGTTGCTGCCCACAACTCATTAAGACATCCATTGCCTTGATCCAAGGAGCTTTCCATTTGAAACCACCACTGGGTAAAATTTCTAGCTTCTCTAACCAACCCTGGTTGTCTAGATTTCCCCATTCTTCTTCTACCACTATCTCCAAAGGTTTTTGGCTAAACCACCAAAAATTATTAAAAATTGGCTTTTTCGTTTCGACATGGCTGACCATCCAGATATACAACAACTGTGTGCAGCATCTCATTGCTCCTTTCCCGGCTCTTCGGCAATGATTAAGTATTATGATGGTTTCAGCCAAAATAGAGGCTACCGGGTTGATCCGAGTATTTTCATATTCTATATAAGCAGCAGCAGCTTCTAAGCTTATTATTCCTATCCGACTTGGAAATAACACGAGGCCAAATATGCCTAAGGCAATCAGTCTCTCCTTTTCTGACCCGGGCTTCTTTTCTAGTTCACATTCTAACATCCTCCATTTCAAACCAGCGGCATTCTTCTCAAGAAATCTTTCCAAATCGGAGATTCTAACCAATTTCGACAATTCAGGGATAATCTTGTCAGATCTCAAAGGGAAATAGATTCTGTACAAGTCTCTTGGAAATTCGGTCAACATCCCATATTCCTCCAGGGTAGGACATAAATCTAGGCTCCCAAAAGAAAAACGGCGATAGTCGGGATCCCAAAAATGAACTAGAGCTCGTACCGCTGGGCTTAACACTTCTACCTTTGCAATTTCCATCAAACGTCCATACTTCCCAAAGAATGCATCCTTATCCACCTTCTGAAAGTGAGTTGTTAATTTGCTCACCTCATTTATGATGCAGTTCAGATTCTTAATTGGTGATAGGCTTTCAGCATTGCTCTTAGTACAGTCTCCTTCAGTCAATTGCGCTAATTCAGAATTTTTCCCATATTCCATGATAGAGAGTTTAGTAGTGGTGGCCATTTTGTTCACAAGATCTGCAAGTCAAAATACTATTTAGGCTTTTTCTTTATATGCAAAAAGATATTATGGAGCATGCACCCTAACGATAGGTTCTAGTTCTTTTAGGTGAGACATAGGGTAAGTTTACTACTTGGTCTCTAAAGAGGGTCTCTTGCTGTCCCAGTGATCACCTTCGTAAAGGCGATATGGGGGTTTAGCAGGTAGCGGGATGGTACGTATACCGATCACTACCAGTCTAAACACTCAGCAAAGAGTTGGGGTTTACACAAACTTCAACCTTGACTCAAGTCATAGGTAAGCTGCTAGTCCCCCACTTAACTTAAAGTTTAGTGTGTGCTCTCAAAATAATAAAAGTGATGACAAGGCATATTATGATGACAAGATGTAAAGATGCATGCTAACAAAATAAACCATTCATAACAAACATTCAATCAATATAAAGCATAAAAATACAAATTACCAAGCCTAGTCCAAATGTCCCCAGCGGAGTCGCCATCCTGTCGCACCCCAATAATAAAATGGCGAAGCGCGGCGTCGCGGCGACCCTCCCCGCGTCCGGGGGATTCAATGAGAAGGGGTCTAATTTTTTATTTTTGTGGAAAGGGAGTCGCCACCTAGTATTATGGTTACTAGGAAACCTAAACTGGTCTTTCAGAGATTTTAGGGTAAGGGACTGGTTGCGTAAAGGGAAGGTTTTAGCACCCCTAGTACGCCCTACCTAAGGTAAGCTGCTTGGTGTTTTTGTTTGTTTATGATTTGTTATGATCTTGATATTTTTTTTTAAAAAAAAAAAAAAGGTTAAATGGTGATGGTGTATTATTCTCGTCGAATATTTTGGATATTAACCCCTTATGATTTATTTATCCGAAACACCAACGGTGAATAATAGCAAATTATTCTTGTCGAATATTTTGGATATTGACCCCTTAGGATTTATTTATCCAAACACCGATAATGAATAATAGCAAATTATTCCCGTTGAATATTTTGGATATTGATCCTTTAGGATTTTATTTATCCAAATATCAACAATGGATAATATGGATAACCAAAATAATATTTTGATATTTTTGGAATATTGGCCAATACCCTTTGGATTTTACAAACATGTTGTAAAATCCAAAAATGCAAGAAATGATTTTCTTTGTGAAATACATGCTAAAGTATATTTTTTCTTCAAAATTCCAATGTAATATGTTTTTTTAAAAAAAAACAGAAAGAATATTTTTTATAAAATATGCTAGTGTATTGGCCGTATTTTAAAAAATCACATTTTTGTTCTAAATATTTTTCTCAAAAAAAAATATATATATATATATTTTTTTTATTTTTTGCAATTTATGTTTCCTATTTTTACTATTATTATTTATTATTTATATTTATTTTTTTTATTTCCGGGTGGGCTGACTTTCAGCCCACCCGGTTTAAGGCCTGGGCTGAGAGCCCAGCCTATCTCAGGCTGGGCGGGCAGCCCGGGAGAACCTGGGCCTTCGGCCCAGCTCACCTAGGTACTGGGCCGTCGACCCAGAGACCTTGGGCCTGGTTTGTTGGCCCATATATCTTGGTCATGGGCTTCGGCCCATCTAGTACTGGGCTTGGGCTCCCGGCCTAGACGGGCT
Source organism: Salix dunnii (assembly GCA_015731905.1). Lineage (NCBI taxonomy): Eukaryota > Viridiplantae > Streptophyta > Magnoliopsida > Malpighiales > Salicaceae > Salix > Salix dunnii. Next base: position 314,897 of record CM027675.1, on the reverse strand, counting down.
GGAAGCCCGCCTTCTTAAATTCGACGGGCCGAGCACAAACCCGGCCCGACCCGTTACTGTTCACGTATAGTGAACAGTAACCGGGACAAAACACAGAAAATGATGAACAGTAATTTGCAAGTATTTCGAGTATGACGAAAGGAGAAACGATTAGTACCTTTGTGTAGAGGAGATTGAGGTGGTTCTTTTGGTCGTGGTGGCGTCGGAAATGGTGGCCTGTGGTGGCCGGAAATTGAGCTCGAAGTTGCCGGCCGGCGTTGCTGTCACAGGGCTGTCACCTCTGTTTTGTTGCCGGGGAAGATGACCGGATTGAGGGAGATGAGAGGATGGTGGTGGTGGTGCTATGGAGTGCTACGGACGATTTATGGTGGCCCTAAATGGCCGGCCGAGTGGGAGCTGAGAGTAGGAAATGAAAAAAAAAACGAAACAGGGAGGGGGGCTTTCGTTTTTTAGAGAGAGAAGAAGAAAAGAAAATGACGGGGAGAGGGAAAGTAAGGAGAGCAGATGCAGGAAATGAAGATTAAATTTTTTACGTAAGATCCTTTTCTTCTCAACCTGTTTTTGTCTCCTAATTTGCCAAAATTCAGAACCAAAAACAGCACCCCCCATGGTCTCAGTTTTTCGCCATTTTTATAGGCACTGTGAAGATTACCGTTGCAGGTGGTCGGCCAATGACGGCGGCAGCAGGCTTTCCGGTGATGAGCAGGCGGCTGGTCGGCAGCCAGGGCAGGGAGCTTGTCGGCGGCGAGGGCAGTGGCTGGCAGGGGGCTGGTCTGCTGTGCAGGCATGCGTTGCATGCTTTTGGGAAGTAAAATTGCAGCTTGGTCCCTCACTTTTGTAATTGTCCTAATTGCACCCCCAATCGGATTTAAAATTTATGATTTCGTGCAATTATACTCTTGTGGGAATTCCAGCTATTAATCTTGATTTTACGCGCCTTTTCATCTTGGTCCTCGATTTCTGATTTGTGCGATTTAATCCTCAATCGTCCATAAAATTCTCAATTTATTCAATTGGGTCCTCGATTCCACCTAATTGGCTTGGAAAAAATCAAATTGGTCTCTGAAAATTCCCATCTCGCCAATTGAACCCGAATTAAATTCCAGAAATTGATTTCTCATCGTCTAGGTCCTTAATAAAAATTAATTTGATTAAATCATCGCAATTAATTAAATCATTCAATTGGAACCTACATTAATTTCAAATACAATTACACTTTTTAAACGTCCACCGATTAAATCGAAATGACCCATAAAAGCATAATTATATCTTTCGATTTAATTTTACGTAGATTTATCCTTAAATCTGCATTCTTTCATTTCCGGACATAAAAAGGGATATGATCGCGATCTCAAAAACATCGAGAATTTTTACCTTGATTCCCTTACCGACACCGACCCTCTTTATTTTATTTTTTTGTAATTTTGGGATGGTTTGGGGGATGACCCAAAATTGGGTTATGACAAAGAGGAGCATGACTTGGATGCGGCCTTGAAATGGTTAGTACTGTATGAAGTTCAATTAATCTGTGATTATGTACTTCCCTTTTTTTTTTGTTTTTTGAATGTGAATCTTGTGGGGATTGGCTCGAGTGAGAAAAGGGATGATTTTTTCCATTGCCAGGTACTTCCCCTAAGGCATCGACATTTACTTTGAGAATGTCGGAGGGAAAATGCTTGATGCTGTCCTTGTAAACATGAGACGCCATGGCCGTATTGCTGTGTGTGGAATGATCTCTCAATACATTCTCGAGCAGCCTGAGAGTGTGCAGAACCTGAGCGCTGTGTTTTATAAGCAGATCCGGATGGAAGGGTTCACGGTTTACGAGTACTATGACCGATACTCCAAGTTCTTGGATTTTGTCCTGCCATGTATTAAAGAAGGGAAGATTGTATATGTGGAAGACATAACTGAGGGACTGGAGAGTGGTCCGGCTGCTTTGGTAGGCCTATTCAGCGGCCGGAATGTAGGCAAGCAGGTGGTGAAAGTTGCTCAGGAGTGATCGGACGTCTCCCTTTACACATCTTCTGGCCAGTGTCACTGCTTGCCATACACGCTATATAGGGTGCTATCAGTACTAGCAAGAAGAGAAGGTTTCCAGGGAGAGCTCGGCCTCCTTTAGTGTTCTTTCCATTGTTTTGAGTTATAATATTGGAGAATTGTAAAACTGCTTCTGCCCAACTAAGTAAAATAATAATGTATGTGATATCTGAATTATAATGAAGCGGACTGTTTTACTCCTTTTTCATTGCTGTTAATTTAGTGTTATCCGTACCGATATTCAAGTGGCCTGATTTCGGTTTTGCTTTTCCATTTTGTAAAGTTCCCTTGAATGCTTCAGCTTAATTCCATGCTTTGAATTTCTTGACTGGAAAGCTCTCAGCAGATCAAAATCTTTAGCAGATTCATTAGGTTTTGATGGAGTTGGGAAATTTGCAAAATCTTTTGGATTTTATCTTGTGAAGGGAATGAGCCACATCAACGGGGTTAAAATTGCTAGTTGAATTGAAAAATTATAATATATTTACCGCTTTTAAAACTGATAAAATAGAGTTGAAAATAATTTTGAAACGTAGTGTCAAACAGAAAGGTATATCTCACATGTGTAACTTGATAAAGAATTCTTGTTTTTTTATTAATAAAAAAATAAAATTATCACCTCGTATTTTGATTACTAGAAATTTTAACTAGTCTCAAAATTTAGATAAAATAAAAACTAATTATATATAAGGAGAGGATATCACCGATAATACATCTTATCTAAAATAAATTGTACTATTTGTTTATATGATATACACTAAGATATTATAATGTTATCTAGTCGTCAATTTCTCTGAGCTTTTATGATATACACTAAGATATTATAATGTTATCTAGTCGTTGATATGTCTGAGCTTTAAGAAAAATCTTCAAAATTATTTTCATCTTATTGACTAAAACCTTGTCTTTATAAAGCAAATACATATTTTTATACTTCTTTGTTTAAATATAAAAAAATATGTTTTTACATATAAATTGGCACCCACTGCTGCCTCTCATGGTGTTGCTGGCGGTTCGTTGCTCACGGTGCTGCTTCTGTCGTTCACGGCTGGAACAGGAGGTCACGGTAGGGCAGCTGAAGACTTTGTTGATGCAACACTCGTCCACAACGCTGGTGCTTCCTCAGACGGCTGCTGTTGGATGAGTGCACTGTGGTCTCTTTTCTTTTAAAAATTTCAGTTAAATCCTTAATCTTTTAATCTTTGCGAATTAAGCCTCCAAACTTGGCTTTTCTTCAATTATGTCCTTCGTATTGAATCAACAAAAACCCATTAGAGGTTTAATTAAGTAATTGATTCATCCATTTTTTTTCCAATTGACTTCCAAACTTGTTGTTTTTCAATTAAATCATTAAATAAGTCAATTAAACCTGTTAGAAGTTTAATTTAGTTCTTAGATTAATTCATTCATCCAATTTTGGCCAAGCATGATTCCCGACCTTTATTTTCTTATTCTCTCCATCCCATCTTGTCAAAATCTCTCAATTTAGCTATTTTTCTAGTATTTCGATCTTTTGCAGTTTGAAGGCTTAGCTCTTCATATTCTGAAAATATTTTTAAATTTTTATATTTTTATATTTTGAATATTTATTTTTTTTCAAAATAATGTTTTAGGGTCCAAAATTGGATCATGACCCACACCTGAAAACAACCATAAACTCATAGCCTTCTCCTCACTGAAATCAATCCATGAAACAATCCAAAATCAAACTTTGTACATATTTAGTTGAAGAGAAAAAAACAGACATAAATAAGTGTTTTTCGGATAGTTTTAGATTGAGTCTTTATAATTTCGAAACAAAAGGAAAAAGAAAATATATTTTATTTATCTTTCTATTTTAAAAATAGTAAGAAAACTCTAAGTGATCCATTGTGGAAGGAAGCTAGGCTTCGGGGATGTATGGGAGTGTGGTTGTTGTTGCTTTTCAAAGTGTTTTTCGTGTCGAAATACATCAAAATGATTTTTTTTATTTTTAAAAAATTATTTTTAACATCAGCACATCAAAATGATTTAAGAATACCAAAAAAAAAATTTATTTCAATTGAAAAAAGAAATAAATTTTGATAAAACACAGTTAACACCACTCATCCAAATAGGGGCTTCATTCTCACCATAATACATAGGATTAAGTTGAATGCCACAATAAAAACAAAGGAGCTAATTTGATTATTCGTAGATATGGTGTAAAAAAAAAGAGAAAAAGACAAGGCACAAACTAGGTTGGTGCTTTCTTGATGTTGATTTATAGGCTGTGTAGATTAGATCCCGGCATTTCATGATGCTTGTTGGTGGAGTTGTTAGGACTAGGGTTGTTAGTTATGTTATGATTTGTTTTGGTAGAAATCGTCAAAATATTTTGTACTAGTTAAAAAAAATAAAATAATATTATTTTGACTAAATACTGGCCGAAACGCGCCGGTATCATTTCGTCGGTACCGTTTCGGCAAAATAGTGTTTTTTTTAAATAATGAATAGTTTCACAATATCAATCATATCTTTTAATCCGACTGTTAGATTGAGATAAAAGTTGACGATAAGTCTCTTAACATATTTATATATATTATGTTAAACTTTCATATCAATCAGAAAATGCAATAACCTTGTGAGATTATTAATAATATTTTTATAATATTATACATGTTCATAATTTTATTCACACAAATTATTTTATTGTGTCTTTTTTAAATTAAATTACATAATTTTAAATAATTTTATTTTTGAATTTGAATTCTTTATATATATATATATATATATATATATATATATATAACTCTGAAATGATGTGCCATAATACTCCAAAACTAAATATTTCATTTCATTTAAAAAAATGAAACACCAATCAAAATAAAATTCACAATCTTATTAGGAGTTATGATACTATTTAATCAGCCGGTGAAGGGTCGGTCTCTCTTGATTAATTAATGATTAAATGAATGTGTGGTTTCGGCTGAATTGTTTTCTACGAGGTCAACGCAAGCCATCCTCTAACAGCCATGGAACCCAAATCATTGTCAAGATGATGATTGAAGGGGCTCTAAACTCAATCACTTTCTATTTTCTCTCGTATTTCATATGAAGAAGAAAGAATTGTTTTCTATTTCAAGGTATTTAGGTTTGATTGTAAGAATGGATGTTGTGTGTACTTTTTTTCCCATCTTGCACATGGCATGCGTCGTTCCTTTCCTTTATAAATATGCAACTTGGATGTTGTTGGTCACAATCCACAGAGAATTAACTATAACATTGTTAATTAGTCAACTAACAATCATTTCAACTTACTCCATGATGTGGTGGTTTGAGAGATATATATATATATATATAGTTGGTGCTTTGTTTTTTCAATTAAAATGGAATGTTTCAGTTTCAGAGTATTTCGGCTCGCTGTTTTATGTGTGTGTGTGTATGTGTATTAATTAAAAAAAACAGTTAAAATCCAATAAAATAATTTTTTTGAACAAAAATATGAACATGTATAATATTACGAGAATATGAACATCAATCTCGCAAAGTCATTCCATTCTCTAATTACTCTGAAATTTTAAAATAATATATATGAATATGTCAAGAGACTCTTCATAAAATTTCATCTTAATCTAACAATAGGATTGAGAGATATGATTGATATTGTGAAATTATTTATTTAAAAAAAATATTATTTGGCCGAAACGGCACAGGCAAAATGATACCGATGCGTTTTGGCCGGTATTTGACCGAAAAACCAAAATATGCCAAATTTTAAATGAAGATAAAAAACAACATCATTTTATCTCGTTTTTAACTTGTATGAAATGTTTCGGCCGAAACAAAACTAAACTGGCAACCCTTAAACAAATCCACCAAAAGAAAGAAAGAGAGAAGGAATTAGTGGTAGGTCAGAGATGGAAGGTTAAACCAAATGACGAGGGCATCACTATTCTCTCCTCCTCTAATTCGATAATTGATGATTGGAAATCGCATGAAAATAGGCAACATTGCCGGCAGCAATTACTCACTCATCACATGCAAATGGAGGAGATGGCGGCTAATATTCATATACCGTGTCTCCCCACCTCCTTCGCAAGCCACCTCCATATATAAATATCAATATCGGAGAAGGAGAAGAAGAAAAAACAACACAATTTCTATAGATTAATGTATAGTTAAGTTGATCATTAACATGATATATTTCCTTTGCAATTTTGTGTTTGTAATCAAAATATGACAGCATATCTATATATATATATATATATATATATATATATATATATTGGTCGTCAAATTTGTTTGTATAATTCATGGGATAGCTTGAAAAAACTGCGATCTAAAACTTGATTAAGATTATATTTTAATTTACCTTGATTTTAACTTAATCAAAATATCTACAAGTACATTCAATAACAGCTCAATGATTCGAGTTCTTTCAAGATTAAATCAAACAATTATATAGATTGGAATTGTTTATATTATTATTATATATAGAGAGAGACACACACACACACATCCATTCATTAACATGATAGTGCATTGCCATTAACTAACTAATTAATAATCTGATCAGTTCGCATAATTGTTGTTCAAAGAAGTATTTAATCATGTTATCAAAGAACATCATAATTTACGAACAGATTGGTGTGTGTGCTCAACAGCTTATCACATGGGCAACGTTCATTTTTCTTCATCCAGACTCATAACTTTTAAAAAAGAAACATGCATGTGGTCGTATAAGTACATACGGAGACGTGCAAATTATTGAGGTTCAAGATTAATTGACATATTTAAGTATTTTAAATTAATAAAAATCATTTGCAGCTGACAAATATTCAAGCAACAAACAGTACTCCGGCCCTGGCTAGCTACAACATTTGGAGGGATGGATACCAAACCACCACACACTCCTCCCTATAAATATTTGCCCTAACTGCCATTTTTGTACCATCCAACTGCTCAGTACTGCCTCGCTAGCAAGCTCGTGATTTCTCTCTTCTATGGCTAATTTTGTTGTTTCATTTGTAGCACTCTTCCTTTTCTACATTTTTCAGCAATCAAATGCATCCTACAATGTGATCACGTTTGGCGCAAAACCGGATGGCAAAACTGACTCAACGCAATCCTTTCTTAAGGCATGGTCAGCTGCGTGTAGCTCAGCTTCTCCATCCATAGTTTATGTCCCTCAAGGAAGTTATTTGCTCAAGGCAATAGTGTTTAGCGGTCCGTGCAAGAATAAGATTACGGTTCAGATAGATGGAACCCTTGTAGCTCCTACAGATTATCGTGCTCTAGGCAACTCAGGGTACTGGATTTTGTTCATAAAAGTCAATCGAGTTTCCGTCTTCGGTGGCACCCTTGATGCTAGAGGTGCTGGCTTCTGGGCTTGCCGGAAATCTGGAGTGAATTGCCCAGGTGGGGCTAGGGTAAGTCTCTCTCTACCTCTCCTTCTCTCCCTCCCTCTTTCTCTCTCTCTTTATATATATATATATATATTCAGTTCATGCTAGATATCATTAATGTTCAAATGAAAAAAGTTTTATAGGGCATGTCCATTTGTTAATACAGTCTATAACATTCAACTGGGCAAATGACATCCTGATTAGCGGCTTGACATCTATCAACAGTCAATCAATGCACCTTGTTATCAACAGTTGCAACAATGTTTTGGTCCGAAATGTAAGGGTAACTGCTCCAGCCCTGAGCCCTAACACCGACGGTATTCACGTGCAAATATCGACCGGAGTTACAATCACCGGCAGCACAATTCAGACAGGAGATGACTGCATATCAATCGGTCCAAGTACTAAGAACATGCTAATGAGCAGCATTAAGTGTGGCCCTGGACATGGTATCAGGTAATTAAGCTATATATATGCTCATCATTGGTGTCCTAAAATGGAAGAAATGGAATCAGAAACTACATGATCGTGTTTAATTTGAGAGATGAAAACGTTGGTATAAAAAAAAAAACTCATTTTTATAATGGTTTTTGGGGTGAATTTATGTTCTTTCATAATAAAAACGTTGTCTCAACTTCTTTATCTTTTATATCTATCCACGTACGGTAATTAAAAGCTATCTCATAAATTAATTGCAAATTAAGAGCCTTAGCGGGCGACACATTGAAGCGGTTCTTATTGATTAGTTAATTTGCTGGACCTTGAATTTTACAGCATAGGAAGTCTAGGCAATACAGTCAACGAAGGGGGTGTCGAGAACATAACCTTAACAAATTCAATCTTCCGTGGATCAGACAACGGTGTAAGGATAAAATCATGGGCTAGGCCCAGCAATGGATTTGCGAGGAACGTGGTGTTCCAAAACTTGATTATGAACAACGTGAAGAACCCCATTATCATCGACCAAAACTATTGCCCCAGCAACCAGGGCTGTCCTCATCAGGTGATTAATTAACTAGTGTACATAACTCGTAAAAGCCGCGATGAAATCTAATGAATCTGTTTCTGTGTTAAATTTGATAGAGCTCCGGAGTGAAGATTAGTCAAGTGACATTCAGAAACATACAAGGAACATCAGCAACACCAGAGGCGGTGACATTTAACTGCAGCCCCAGCAATCCTTGCAGCGGAATCATATTACAGGACATAAAACTTACTTACATGAATAAAGCAGCAACATCATCATGTAAGAACATAGGTGGAACCAGCAGTGGAGTGCTCATGCCTGCGAGCTGTGTCTGATAATTATCTGGATTAGCGGGTGAAAGTGAAATTCGCACACCATGTGTTAGCAGCTATTTAAGCTAACATGATTGAGTGTGCCAGTAAAATTATGCTCTGTATTCGTGTTAATATTTACCAGTTCTTTTTCAAGGGGAAAAATATATCAATGGGGCGGGTGCTGCAGCTTTTTGTGAAGGTTGAATTCCATATCCAAGATCTTGACGAGGAGTGTGCCTGATTTCAACTCATGCTGAAAGCTGAGACTAAATATATATATCAGATTGAGAATGGGAAATGAAGAAAATATATAAATTCAACGAATTTTCAGGTTTCGTCACCATTAAATAAGATCCCATGGCCATGGATGCCTGTCATTGATTCATTCCATGAACACAGTTCGTTGACGTTGACTTGTTAGTTTCCACTTTTGACTTGAAAGAAAGAGAAAACAGACACGTTATACTCGAGAGAGAATTATTTCAATGACTGGGCTGTGGAACTCAATGGGCTCATATTATTTGGGCCTAACGCCTTTCTTGAACGAATCCAAATGTTCCCTAGCTATACTTTTCAGGTTTACTTGTGTTTTTTGCATAAAAAGTAAATTTTTATTAGCAATTATACTATTATCTGTCAATTTAATTTCTAGTAGTTCATGAATAACATTGCATGCGTTAGGTAGTAGCATCCATTCACCAAAAAATGACAAAATTTTGGTTAAAAAAATGGAAATGTTTTCGAATTTGCTTCCACAATTTGATGATGTGGGGTCAAAAAAAAAGTACTCCATGCAAATATAGCCAAAAAGATTCTATAGTTATTGAAAGCATTCACATAGTTTATCACAATTCTTTTTATTGAAAATAATGGGTATTCTTGGATTTTTATATATTAAATGAGACTAAATTTGATTTATTTTTTAATTCACTTAATTAGCTGGATTTTTATATAAGTCAAATGTCTAATGTTTATTTCACACTCATAAATACAAAATTGAGTTTCTATAGGTGCCTGGACTCAAATATTAACATGTTTGAATGTATTATACCAAATATTATTGGTTAGCACTTACATCGTCAGTAATCTTGCGCCTGCAATGGACTTTTCAACAAGATCCAGCTAATGCATGTCTATATAATGGTTTGCCATTTGCAGACTTGTATATCATCAGCAATATCTATTCGCCATTCCGTTCAGAAGCAAATTAATTTAAGAACATTAGCGAAAAGCATGGCTAGTACTGATCATGGTGGTGGTGGTGAGGAAGTGATCAACAACAAACAAGTGTTCCTCAATGATTATGTGAGTGGTTTTCCAAAAGAATCGAACCTGTACCGGACGACGAGCAACATCATACTCAAAGTGCCAGAAGAAGAGAGTGGTAAAGATGCTGTGCTGGTCAAGAATCTCTACTTGTCTTGTGATCCTTTTATTCGTGGACGCATGCAGAGAGATCTGCCACCTGATAGACCTGAACTCTCTTCCTACTCCCTTGGCTCTGTTTGCTCTCAATCACCCTGTTGAATTGCTATAAATATTTATATTAAGACTGTTTATGGTAATTCTAGTGCTAGTTACTGTGAATATACTTAATCTTGTTAGAGTCATTGAGCAGCCAATTGTTGGATATGGAGTTGTTGGAGACATTGAGCAGCCAATTGTTGGATATGGAGTGGGTAGAGTTGTTGATTCCAGGCACTCTGACTTCAAGACAGGTGATTTGGTCTGGGGAAATACAATCGGCTGGGAAGAATACAGTCTAATAACAAGCCCTGAATACCTCTTCAAGATCAACCATACTGATGATATACCCCTTTCCTACTACACTGGAGTTCTTGGTCCGTACGTAGCCTCTTGGCCCGTATGATTTTTCTTATGCTAACTTGTTTCGTTATGACTGCAGTGAGCCATATTCTCTGAATCTGTGCCTTTTTCTTTCACAGGAATGCCTGGCATGACTGCTTATTTTTGCTTCTTTGACATTGGTTCTCCCAAGGAAGGAGACCGTGTCTACGTTTCAGCAGCATCAGGCGCAATTGGCCAGCTTGTTGGGCAATTTGCGAAGCTGATAGGCTGTTATGTTGTTGGAAGTGCTGGAAGTAAGGAAAAGGTTGAGCTTTTGAAGACCAAGTTTGGATATGATGATGCCTTCAAATATAAAGAGGAGCATGACTTGGATGCGGCCTTGAAAAGGTTAGTACTCTATGAAGTTCAATTAATCTGTGATTATGTACTTCACTTTTTTTTGTTTTTGTGAATGTGAATCTTGTGGGGATTGACTCGAGTGACAAAAGGAATGATTTTTTCCATTGCCAGGTACTTCCCCTAAGGCATCGACATTTACTTTGAGAATGTCGGAGGGAAAATGCTTGATGCTGTCCTTGTAAACATGAGACGCCATGGCCGTATTGCTGTGTGTGGAATGATCTCTCAATACAATCTCGAGCAGCATGAAAGTGTGCAGAACCTGAGCGCTGTGTTATATAAGCAGATCCGGATGTAAGGGTTCGCGGTTTACGAGTACTATGACCGATACTCCAAGTTCTTGGATTTTGTCCTGCCTTGTATCAAGGAAGGGAAGATTGTTTATGTGGAAGACATAACGAAGGGACTGGAGAGTGGTCCGACTGCTTTGGTAGGCCTATTCAGCGGCCTGAAATGTAGTCAAAGTTGCTCAGGAGTGATCAGACGTCTCCTTTGCACATCTTCTGGCCAGTGTCACTGCTTGCGATACACGCTAAGTAGGGTGCTATTGTTGGTCACACAATCCATTCAAAATAAAAAAACTCTGATATCAACTGTTGAAATGTAGAAGTATCTATTATTTCAGTAGAAAAATTCTAGCCCTTAGCTAAAGAACAAAAAACAAGTAATTGTAGAGATCAAAGGGCAAAATCCAAGAGTTGTTTTTGTCACACCCTCCACAAGAGCACGGTGTCGAGGCGACTCTCCTTGTGAGCGGGGGAATTCAATGTCAGGGTTTCATCTTTATTTTTATGGAAAAAGAGTCACCACCTAGTATTATGGTTATTAGAAAACTTAAACTGGTCTTTCAAAAATTATTAGGTAAGGGGCTGGTTGCGTAAAGAGAAGGTTTCAACACCCCTAGTATGCACTACCTATGGTAAGCTGCTTGGTGTTTTAGTTTGCCTTATAGTTTGCCTTATGATTTGCCTTATGCTTTGCTATGGGCTTGATCTTTAAAAAAAAATGTTGGTTAAACGATGATGGCGTATTGTTCTCGTAAAAATATTTTGGATATTTACCGCTTTAAGGTTTCTTTATCCAAATATTTACGGTGAATAATAACGAATTATCCCCGCTTATATTTTGGATATTAACCCCTTCAGGATTTATTTATCCAAATATCAACATTGGATAATAATGAATTATTTCCGCCAATATTTTGGATATTAACCCCTTTACAGTTTCTTTATCCCAATATTAACAGTGAATAATGGGGATCCCAAAAAAAAATATTTTTTTTTGAATATTGGCCAATACCCTTTGGATTTTACAAACATGTTGTAAAATCCAAAAATACGAGAAAATGATTCTTTTTTCACAAATTCATGCTTAAATCATTTTTCTTTAAACTCAAAAATAATATTTTTTTTGAAAAAAAGGATTTTTTTTTAAAATATGTTAGCGTATTGGCCGTATGCACAAAAATAACACATTTTATATATTTTTTTAAAGATATTTTTATTGCATAATTTGTATTTTTATATTTTTTTGTTTTATTATTATTGGTTGGCTGGCTACCCAGCATTGATGGGCCAAGCTATTGGCCCACTCGCTGGGCTGGGCTGCCACCCATTTTTTTGGGGACGACTTCTAGCCCACCACCATATGGACTGGGCTTTTGGCCCACCTAATCTCATATTGGGTCTTAGGCCCACTTAATCTCGAGTTGGGCTCTCATCCCATTTATTCTAGGGTTAGGCTCTTGGCCCACTATTCTAAGGGGCTGGTAGCCCAGGTCTCATCTGGATTGGGCTTTTAGCCTAGACGGGCTAGAAGCCCACCCACCTCAGAGGGTCAAGCTGGGCACAAAGCACGGCCCAACCATCCCACTGTCCACGCAGTGACAGTGAGTAGGGAGTGAATTAATTCACTCTTCTTGCATGCAAATTTAAGGAAGACAATGAATAATGGGTTTTTGAAGTATGATGAATGGCGTACCTATTAACACCTTTGGATAAAGGAGGTTGAGGTGGTTCTTTCGATCATGGTGGCGTCCGAAATGGTGGTCTGTGGTGGCAAAGTGGGAGTCAAAAAGTGACATGGTTGTGTCACTGCGACGGTTGCTGCTGCTTCTTCCTTCTCCTGAGACCACGGCTAGGCTACTGGAGTAGAGAGGAGGCTACCTGTGGTGATGAGGGTGAAGTTGGGTGGCCTGAGCTGGCGTCAGAGTTGCAGACCGAGAGAGAGAGAGAGAGAATGGTTGCTGGTTTTAGAGGGAGAAAAGACTAGTAAACCGAGGGAGAGAGGGAGATGGTGTGATTTTTAAGACAATTTTCTCATGTAAATTTCTCCTCGATCGTAGTTTTTTTCACTCGTTTTCTTCTCCTTTTTTTTCTCTTCTACTCGTTGTTTTTATAGGCAGTGCAGGAGGTAACTGTTGCAAGCAATGGTCTTACGGCAGCAGGCTTGCCAGCGGCGGCGTACAGGCGGCTTGTCGGCGATGGGTGCAGGCAGTGGCGTGTTGCTTTGGGAGGTGAAAGTGCAGTCTGGTCCCTCACTTGGTAATTGTTCTAATTGCACCCCCAATTGGATTTAAACTTATGAATTTTGTGAAATTACCCTCGTCAGAATTTCAATATCAGCCTTGACTTCGCGTGCCCTTTTTATTTTGGTCCTTAATTTTTGATTTGCGCGATTTAACCCTCAATAGACCATTAAACTCTCCATTTGTTCAATTTGGCCCCTGATTTCACATAAATGGCTTGGAAAAATTCAAATCGGTCTGAAAAATCCAATCTCATCAATTGAACCCAAATTAAATTCAAGAACTTGATTTCTCATCGACTAAACCTTTAATAAAATTAATTTGACCAATCTAAAGTATAATTAAGTCCTTGTACTTAATTAAATCCTTCAATTGGATCCTCAATTAATTCTCAAATGTAATTATACATTCTAATTGGCCTATGATTAAATCGACTGGCTTATAAAATATATAATTATATCTTTCGACTTAATTTTTACGCAGCTTTATCCAATAATAAATTACCTTAGCCTTGACTCTGCGCTTTTCTTCATTTCTAGGCACAAAAAGGATACAATCGCATTATTATACTTTTAAATTGGTCACTGATTAAATCAAACTGACCCATATAAATACAATTATATCTTTCAACTTAATTTCTACGTGGATTTATCCAATAATAAATTACCTTAGCCTTGAATTTGCTCTTTTCTTCATTTTTGGGCATGAAAGAGATACGATCACGTAATTATACTTTTAAATTGGCCAACAATTAAATTGAACTGGCCTAGATAAATACAATTATAACTTTCAACTTAATTTCTACACAGATTTATCCAATAATAAATTGCTTTAGCCTTGAATTTGTATTTTTTTTCCTTTATTTTTTGGCACAAAAAAGAAATGATTGAGCTTTTGAAAACATTCAAAATTTTCACCTTGATTTTTCCACCGACACCAGCCCCTTTTATTTTAGTTTTTTTGTTATTTTTGAGTGGATTTGGGGAATAGCCAAAAATTGAGTTATGACAATTGCCCCCTTCTTTACAATGCTTACGACTAAAGTCTTGTAAAAGACTTTAACTAGTAAGCGTTGTAAAGAAAAAAAATAAAGTTAATCTCATTGTGAGGGGTGATCTACTGAGGTGAGAATAGTCGACATGGTTTCATTATACTGGGTGACCTACACGGGTTAGAATAGTTAGGATGATCTCATTATAATGGGTGACCTACCCGGATTAAATTGGTTAAGATAGCCTCATTATACTAGGTGACCTACCCGAGTTATAATATTCAAGATGATCTCATTATACGGGGTGACCTACCCGGGTTAAATTGGTTAAGATCGTCTCATTATACTAGTGACCTACCCGGGTTAGAATAGTTAAGATGGTCTAATTATAATGGGTGACCTACTCGGATGAAAGATGGAGGAAAAGGGTCTCATTATACTGGGTGACTTACCCGGATAAAAGATGGAGGTGAAGATGGTCTCATTATAACGGGTGACCTACCTGGGTGGAAGATGGGGGAAGAGAGTCTCATTATTCTGGGTGACTTATCCGGATGAAAGATGGAGGTGAAGAGGGTCTCATTATAACAGGTAACCTACCCGAATGGAAGATAAAGGAAGAGGGTCTCATTATAACAGGTAACCTACCCGAATGGAAGATAAAGGAAGAGGGTCTCATTATGATGGGTGACCTACCCCGATGGAAGATGGGGGAAGATGGTCTCATTGTGTAAAAGGTGACCTACATGTCTTGAGGAATGAATCAGCCCTGGTCATCAATTCATATCACGCCTTTCCTGTCAGGTTAATGTTATGACAATATAACATGCATGTTTTTGTTACCTCTTTTGAAAACATAGGTCCCACCATCTCGTTATAGTCTTCCTCCAGTATTTATTTGATTGATTTGTTCTTTTGAATTGGAATGTGCTCCATGTACTATCCTTCTTTTATATTTTTCATACTTGGTGAAGAGACTTTTGATTTTTTATGGGGCCCTTTCTTACTCCATTGAAGTTTGCTCTTTATTCCTCTTTCCATGACGACTCAAGAAGTTATTTTTAAAGGAAAAACTCAATTTCTGGGCACAAAAAGGATATGATCGAATAATTATATTTTTAAATTGGTCAACGATTAAATCGAACTGGGTCATATAAATACAATTATATCTTTCAACTTAATTTCTACACGGATTTATCCAATAATAAATTATCTTAGCCTTGAATTTGCGTTTTTCTTCATTTCTGGGCATGAAAAAAATACGATCGCATAATTATACTTTTAAATTAGCCAACGATTAAATCAAACTGGCCCATATAAATACAATTATAACTTTCAACTTAATTTCTACGCAGATTTATCCAATAATAAATTACTTTAGCCTTTAATCTGTATTTTTTTCCTTCATTTCTGGGCACAAAAGAGATACAATTGAGCTCTCAAAAATATCCAAAATTTTCACCTTGATTTTTCCGCCGACACCAGCTCCTTTTATTTTAGTTTTTGTTATTTTTGGGTAGGTTTGGGGAATAACTCAAAATTAGGTTATGACAGTTTTTATTATCATCCCTCTAATTGTATTTATAGAAGAAATCAAAGTATTACAAAAAGAACTCTAATCAAACACAAACTCTTAAACTAATCTTACTATCGATAAGATTTAAACTAAAAGTAGAAAAAAAAATCAAAACACATCACTAAATGTTGGAATTAAAAGACTAACATTAATAATAAAAAAAAACTTATCACTAATTTATAGCAAAATTAGAACCAAATTTTCAACACTCCTCCTTGGTTCCAAGGCTGCACATATCTATCTTCTCCATTAGCTCTTTAAATTTGTTTCTCTATGAGAGTTGATTGATTGCAATCTAAATCACTTAGTATTTTTCTTAGCCAAATCAGTTGTTTTGCTGCCACATCACAATTAGTAAAGCCAACAAAGCTAATAGGTATGGACTTCTCAAAATGCATGTCAAGACCCTCAGCCCCCTTCAAATATCTTATAACTCTCTAGGTTTGCTTCCCTAATTGACAAGCTTCACAAAAAAACATCTTCATCTTGTATATTAGGCAATCCATGTGCCTTATGCAAATTTATCATTCTTCTTAAGGTATCATAATTGAAATGCCCTAACCTTTTATTCCAAAGAACATATTCATCCACCCTACATGTGTTAGCATCCCAACATGTTTTTTTCCAGTCAACATTCAAACTTATATTCTATATTTTAGTAGATAACAACAACACTCCATTTTTATCTTTGATATCACATACTTTATCATCAAAGAATAATGAATAGCCAGGCTTTATTAGCTGCCCCACACTAACCAGATTTTGATTAAATTGAGGTACATATAGCACATCGTTTAGAAATTTTGTGTCTGCCATTGTTTCTATTGCAATTGCTCATTTTTCTTTAACTTTTACATAGTCTCCATTACCAATTCTAACTCTTAATATGTAACTTTTATCCATATTTCTGAACAGTCTAAGATCTACAGACATGTGGTTGGTGCAACCATTATCAAAGAGCCATGATGAATCACCTCCCTTTATTGTATTGCATTTCTGTTGTATTATGGCTACAAATAGAAATTCATCTTTGATTTCTGAAGTATCCTCTTCTTGAACCTGTTTGACTTCATCTACTCTGGTTTTGCAAAACTTTTGTATGTGTCCAAATTGTTTAAAATTTCGACATTGTACATTCTTGAACCAGCACCATTCCTCAAGGTGATTTGATTTTTGACAATATTTGTATGCAGGGAACTCTTTCTTTTCTTTTCTCATCAGGTTGTGTTGTCAGTTGCTAGATTGTTGATTGTTTAGTCTTTAGTCTCTTTCTTTTTCTCTCTTTTCACTTTAATAGGCCCACCCAATCTTGGTGGTTGGGGCAAGAACATGGCCTGACCCAGCCAACCCACTGTTTTTTATGTGAATAGTGGGCGACAAGTAGTGAATTAATTCACTCTCTCAGTTCACGGTGAACAGCAAACCATGGATGGTGAAGTTTGATGTCCGGCATACCTGTCATTGTCGCTATGTAGAAGAGATCGAGGTGGTTCTTCCTATGGTGGTGGTGTCAAAAACAAAGGCCTGTGGTGGCCAGTGGAGGCGTCGAAGTTGGCTGGGTCACGCTACTACAACTCTTATTGTTGTTGCTGCCTTGCTGGAAGTCACGGCTGGGTCGGTTCTGTGTAGGAGGAGCTAATGGTGGTGAGGGTGATGGTGATAGGTGGGTGGCTAGTTACTGTTAAAGGAGGAATGAGCTGTTTCACGTGCTGGTTTTAGAGAGAGAGTGTTACCATCTAGGAGAGAGAAAATGGAGTTACAACGGAGAAGAGAGAGAGGAGCTGTAACAAGGAAGAGAGATGGAGTTGGTGGAGTAGCCTCGACGGCGACCATGAAGGATGAAAGTGGAGGTTTGGGGTGGTTGCACCATAATTTCACTGTGTTATTGTCTTCCCCGGTTTACTCAGCCTTTTCGCCCCCGTTCGTTCGTTTTTTTCTCCTCTCTTTTTTCTGCAATTTCCCCCCTATTGATAGGCTCATCTGGCAATTTATAGGTATGGGATTGATGTCCAAAGCATGATGTTTTTAGTGATATGTAGCAGGGCATGGTTGCCAGCATGCCACTGGTATGGCTGCCAGCAATGCCTCTGTCTAGTTCATCATATTTTTTAATATAAAATATATTGATAAAAATAGGTTGTTACAAAAATATTTTTTCGATGGGAAGAATGATGTTTTTATATTCAATAGCCGGTGATTAAATCAAATTGATCCATAAAAATATAATTATGCTTTTGACTTAAGTTTGAAATAGATTTATTCAATAATAAATTATTTTAGCATTGAATATATATTTTCCTTCATTTCTAGGCAAAAAAGCTACGATCGAGCCCTAAAAAATGTTCAAAATTTTTACCTTGATTTTTCTACTAATACCAACCCCTTTTATTTTATTTTTGGATAGGTTTGGGGGAATAGCCCAAAATTAGATTATGACATTCTATTTCAAGGTATTTAGATTTGTTTGTAGGAATGGATGTTGTGTGTACTTCTTTATTCGTCTTCTGTCTTTTCCATCTTGCACATGGCATGCATAGCTCCTTTTCTTTATAAATAAGCAACCTGGATGTTGTGGTCACAATCCATACAGAATTAACAATAACAATGTTAATTAGTCAACTAACATTCATTTCAACTTACTCCATGATGTAGTGGTTTGAAATTATATATATATATCGTGCTTAAAAACAAATCCACCAAAAGGAAGAAAGAAAGAGAAAAGGTATTAGTGCTAGGTCAGAAATGGAAGGTTAAACCAGCTGACGAGGGCATCATTCTCCCCTCCTCTAATTCGATAATTAATTATTGGAAACAGCTTGAAAATAGGCAGCATTGCCGGCAGCAATTACTCCCGCATCACGTGGAAATGGAGGAGATGGCGGCTAATATTCATCATCTTCATTGAATCTTCAACTCTTGCACACACATGCAACGCAGCATTCATATACTATGTCTCCCCATCTCCTTCGCAAGCCACCACCATATACAAATATCAATTTCGGAGAAGAAGAAGAATAAAAAACATAATTTCTATAGATTAATGTATAGTTAAGTTGATCATTAGCATGATATATTTCCTTTTCAATTTTGTGTTTGTATCAACTATCAAAATATGACTTCAAATATATATATATATCGGTCGTCAAATTTGTTTGTGTATTTTATTACAGAATATGTATAGCATGTATGTGGCGGCTGATCCACTTGAAAAGAGAGGCCAGGAGAAAAGTTAGAAAAAAAAAGGTTAATTGTTTTATGCTCTGATATCAAGTTGAAAAATGTAAAGTGATTTAGGTTGTGTGGTAGCCAACCTTTTTATTTATATACATTATAGCAGCGTACATACACACAGTAGTTATTGTAGAGATTACAATAAGGAAATAATCTTACACATGCTATACATATTCTATAATATATTCAATGGGATAACTTGAAGAACTATGATCTAAAACTTGATTGAAATTATATTTTAATTTACATTGATTTTAACTTAATCAAAATATGTACAAGCACATTCAACAACAACTCAATGCTAGATTAAATCAAACTATTATATATAATGGAATTGTTTATATTATATATCTAGACACACACACATCTATTCATTAACATAATAGTGCATTGCCATTAACTAACTAATTAATAACCTGATCATTCCGTACAATTGTTGTTCAAAGAACTATTCATGTTATCAAAGAACATCATAATTTACGAACAGATCAGGGTGTGTACTCAGCAGCTTATCACATGGGCAACGTTCATTTTTCTTCATCCAGACTCGTAACTTTTTAAAACGAAACATGCATGTGGTCGTATAAGTACATACGGAGACGTGCAAATTATTGAAGTACAAGATTAATTGACATATTTAATTATTTTTAATTTATAATAATCATTTGCAGCGGACAAATATTCAAGCAACAAACAGTACTCTGGCCCTGGCTAGCTTCAGCATTTGGAGGGATGGATACCAAACCACCATACGTACACTCCTCCCTATAAATATTTGCCCTAACTGCCATTTTTGTACCATCCAACTGATCAGTACAGCCTCGCTAGCAAGCTCGTAATTTCTCTCTTCTATGGCTAATTTTGTTGTTTCATTTGTAGCCCTCTTCCTTTTCTACATTTTTCACCAATCAAACGCAGCTTCTGCATCCTATAATGTTATCACGTTTGGCGCAAAACCGGATGGCAAAACTGACTCGACGCAACCCTTTCTTAAGGCATGGTCAGCTGCGTGTATCTCAGCTTCTCCATCCATAATTTATGTGCCTAAAGGAAGGTATTTGCTCAAGGAAACAGTGTTTAGAGGTCCATGCAAGAATAAAATTACGGTTCAGATAGATGGAAGCCTTGTAGCTCCTACAGACTATCGTGCTCTAGGCAACTCAGGGTACTGGATTTTGTTCATAAAAGTCAATCGAGTTTCCGTCTTCGGTGGCACACTTGATGCTAAAGGCGCTGGCTTCTGGGCTTGCCGGAAATCTGGACTCAATTGCCCTGTTGGGGCTAGGGTAAGTGTGTGTGTGTGTCTCTCTCTCTCTCTATATATAGCGATTCAACAAGTTGCATTATATGTATATTTTCAATTAATTAATGTTAGAGATCTTTAGCGTTCAAATAAAAAAGATTTATAGGGTATGTCCATATGTATTAATTAATTAACAGTAGGAAGAATTTGTTAATACATGCAGTCTATAACATTCAACTGGGCAAATGACATCCTGATTAGCGGTTTGACATCTATCAACAGTCAATCAATGCACCTAGTTATCAACAGTTGCAACAATGTTTTGGTCCGAAATGTAAGGGCATTTGCTCCAGACCAGAGCCCTAACACCGACGGTATTCACGTGCAAACATCGACCGGGGTTGCAATCACCGGCAGCACACTTCAGACAGGAGATGACTGCATATCAATCGGTCCAAGTACTAGGAACATGCTAATGAGCAGCATTAAGTGTGGCCCCGGACATGGCATCAGGTAATTAACCTATATATATGCTCATAATTAGTGTCCTAAAATGGAAGAAATGGAAACTACATGAACGTGTTTAATTTGAGAGATGAAAACGTTGGTATAAAAATAAAATCATATTTATAATGGTTTTTGGGGTGACTTTATACTCTTTCATAATAAAAACATTGTCTCAACTTCTTTATCTCTTATATTTGTCCACATACGGTAATGATATGCTATCTCATAAATTGATTTTAAATTGCAAATTAAGACCCCTAGCGGGCACAACATTGAAGCGGTTCTGATTGATTGATTATTTTGCTGTGCCTTGAGTTTTACAGCATTGGAAGTCTGGGCAAGGACGTCAACGAAGGTGGTGTAGAGAACATAACCTTAACAAATTCAATCTTCAGTGGATCAGACAACGGGGTAAGGATAAAATCATGGGCTAGGCCCAGCAATGGATTTGTGAGGAACGTGGTGTTCCAAAACTTGATTATGAACAATGTGAGGAACCCCATTATCATTGACCAAAACTATTGCCCCAGTAACCAGGGCTGTCCTCGTCAGGTAATTAATTAATTAGTGTATTTAACTCGTAAAAGCCGTGATGAAATCTAATGAATCTTTTGTGTTAAATTTGACAGAGTTCTGGGGTGAAGATTAGTCAAGTGACATTCAGAAACATACAAGGAACATCAGCAACACCAGAGGCAGTGAAATTTGACTGCAGCAGCAGCAATCCTTGCAGCGGAATCATATTACAGGACATAAAACTTACTTACATGAATAAAGCAGCAACGTCATCATGTAAGAACATAGGTGGAACCAGCAGTGGAGTGCTCATGCCTCAGAGCTGTGTCTGATAATTATCTGGATTAGTGGGTGAAAGTGAAATTAGCACACCATGTGTTAGCAGCTATTTAAGCTAACATGATTG
The DNA here is from genome assembly GCA_015731905.1 of Salix dunnii. Classification (NCBI taxonomy): domain Eukaryota; kingdom Viridiplantae; phylum Streptophyta; class Magnoliopsida; order Malpighiales; family Salicaceae; genus Salix; species Salix dunnii. The sequence goes on along the minus strand of CM027675.1, from coordinate 293,005 downwards.
AGTGTGCCAGTGAAATTATGCTCTGTATTCTTGTTAATATTTACCAGTTCTTTTTCAAGGAGAAAAATATCTCAATGGGACGGGTGCTGCAGCTTTTCGTGAAGGTTGAATTCCATATCCAAGATCTTTACGAGGAGTGTGCCTGATTTCACCTCATGCTGAAAGCTGAGACTATGTATATATATATATATATATATATATATATATATATATATTCAAAATTATAAAATTTTGGTCAAAGAAATGGAAATGTTTTCGAATTTGCTTCCACAATTGATGATGCGATTAAAAAGCTGTGTATGTGGGGTCAAATTTCGGCTACACGTTTAATTGCTTGATTTCAAAGATGAAATAAAGTGGTCAAAAATGGTTTCATTAACTAGAAGATTAAAGTCCACTCACTAAATTCTTGATAAGGTCTTATCGCGAGTCATCACCTCTGCAACAAAAATTAGACACGTGTAAAATCCCTTGAATATTACTATTTCATCACGTGTCTACTGTACTACTATCTTAACTACGGCTATCAATCTCGTTTTGTTTATGTCGAAATGTTTTATACTAATAAAAAAAATAATATAAAATAATATTATTTTTATCTTAGTTTAAATTCCAGTTCATTCTAGATTTTTCAGTTAAATACCTGGCTAAAATATTCTGATTTCGTTTCGACCATCCTGTTTAAGCCAAATAGTATTTTTTTAAATAATGAATAATATTACAATATCAATTATATCTCTTCATCCTACTGTTAGATTGAGATAAAGTTTTACAATGAGTTTCTTGATATATATATATATATATATATATATATATATATATATATATATATATATATATATATATATATATATATATATATATATTATTTTAAAATTTCAAAACAATCAGAGAATGTAATGACCTTGTGAAATTGATGATGACATTCTCGTAATATTATAAACATGTTCATATTTTTATTCAAAAAAATCTTTTCTTTTTTTTTTTGTTTTTTAGATTAAATTGCACAATTCTAAATAATTTTATTTTTGGATATGAACTAATTTTTTTAAATTAATATATTTAATTATATATATATATATAAACACACACACACATAAACAGTACAACTCCGAAATATCATGCCAAAACGCTCTGAAACAGAAAGATTTCGTTCTAATTGAAAAAACAAAACATCAACCGAAATGGCATTAACAACCTTGATCTTAAATACAAAAAAAAAAAAAAAACTTTAATTACTTAGATTTAATGTTATTAAAATCGATCTAATTTAATGGATCAATTTGAAATTTTAATTAATCTAAAACAATATTTGTGTCAAGTCTTACAAAACAAATGGATGAAAAGCATAAATCAGTCAATAAAGTAATTTGTGACCAATCAAGTGGATTAAAACTTAATTTGATTTCATTCTTATAAATAAAAAAATATATATGTTATTTTAATTAATTTGATTGATAAGCTTGGGTAGAGTTCGAAATTTCGAGAGGTCCAATGATATATAGACAGCTTGCCAGCTTTGACTTAGTCCACGCAGTAAGGACAGATTAACAGTGGTGGGGGTATGCCTTACAAATGTTTGCTGGCTGTGTCACATCACGACTGCCTAATTTATATTAAAGTAATTAGCATTGCGTACTCCAATTTCTCCTCATTTCGTCACTTGCCCCAATTGGATTCTCTTGATTTTTCTGGAAAATAATGGCTATTATTATTATTATTATTATTATTATTATAAAGTGAAATTCCGTGATTGAAATTAAAGCACATAGTTAATTTTAATGGTTTGATCACAAGGTGGGAAATTTTGATAGCAATTCCTCAGCCAGACTTGTCTTCTCTATTTTTTTTTCACCTAGAATATTGATATTTAGATCAGCTTATACATACTTTAATTAGTTTTATAAACCGTTAACATAACAACCAGTTAAAACCTTTAATGACTCTAATTGATATGGGACTTGAATTGATGATATCTAGAAATAACCTATAATCAAACTAGTTAAGTCACACCTCTCGAAAAAATACTCTTTCCATGTGGAGTGGAAAAAGCCATAAAAATTAAGTTGGTATTAAAAAAAAAAAAAAAAGTAAAAGGTACTCACATGGTTTACATAGACTAGATTTATTTTGCAAAAAAGAGCAAATCCCCACACCAACCCAATAATGATTTTGAAAATTTAAACCCTCTAAAAATGGAAAACAAACATACACACACACACACACACACACACACACACTCAAGGTTTTGATCTTCTGATTCAGATTTAGTATCAGACTGATTTTCGATTTTGGACAGAAGGGTTTATAAAATGACTTAGTCTTTTTATTGGGCTTGTTTAAGAGTTTGTAACTCAGTTTTGAGGCTTTTAATCTCAGAATGTAATTCTTGATTCGTAATTGAGGTTTTTATTTTTTTTTTTACTTAAAATCTTGTTGAGATCATAAGTATTAATACTGGTTTAGAGTAAAACAGTACAGTTTATTAGAGGTTGTTGAAGTCTTTTAACAATTTATCCAGATAAATCTTATATATATAAAATCCTAATCACCCTCACAAATATATGTTTTCCACACACAAACAAAAAATAGTTTGGTTTAATAATTAAGAAAAGAAAATACACTAAATTAAGCGGGGAATATTAGTTTTACTTTGTCACTAAGAGACAAGAGAGAGTCGGCTAATTGTGCGAGGCATAAAACATGAGGCAAATTGGACGGTGGAGAAGAAAGACAACAATGGCGGCCAGGATATCGCGTGAGTGGCCACAAAGTGCTGCTGTCCAGTGACTATTTATTCACATTTGAACCCTACATTTATTTCCTTTTATAAATTAAATTTAGGCTAATTATTAGATTTTTGTTTTAATTTATAACATTATCAAAACAAAGCATAACCTTTGTCACAAACTTAATTTTTACATAAATTTATTTATTGATAAATTATTTTTATTTTAAATCTATGTTTTCCTCTATTTTTGGGACAAAAAAGATATTATCGGACTCTCGAAAATAACCAAAATTTTCACATTGATTTTTCTACCAACACCGACCCCTTTTATTTTATTTTTGGATAGATTTTGGGAAGTAATCCAGAAATTAGTAATGACAACCTTAAATCAAATTATAACAAAAGAAAAATATGATCTCAATTTTTTTTTCATTGTAATGATATCTTAACCTAACCACTCATTTTCGTAGAGAAAATTAAATTTTGCTATTTTAAAATAATATTTGAATCAGATTAGATTAATAGATGAGTTAATCCAAAAATAAATTTTATTTTGATTTTTTATAAATCAACTAATTTTGACTTTGATTATACTTTAAGGGACTAATTCATAGTTTTAATAAGGTTATAGAAAATGAATTTTTTTATTTTATTTTTTATCTTTGATTAATCCTAATCAAATGAGGTTGAGGTCAAATTTTGTTTAGAAATGTAGTTGATTTTATTTTTTAAAGAATTTTTTATTCAAAAACTATAAAAAATTATTTTTTTTATTTTTAAAAAATTATTTTTATATCAATATACCAAAATAATTTAAAAAATAATAATTTAAAATAAAAAATATAAAAAAAATATTTCTTAAATCTCTTCAAGAACATTTTTGAAAACACTGTAAAATCTAAGGCAGATTACCAAAACAAGTTTAAGATACAGTTATTAAGAACAGTGGTTCAGGCATGCTTTTATTACCTGGCCTGTCCGAGTTTAATAACATTTGTCTACGGCATAAATTTCTCTCTCTAAGATACAGTTAAGGATTTATGTCACAGTCAAAAGTATAAATACGCAACTGGTAGATCGCTGATGCAAGCTAAAAGTATTGCATTTTTTTCTGTAGTTTACTTGGAGAGAAGAAAACACATCACAAAAGCTACTTGCTAATGATATTTTTTCACTTTCAGCTTCTGGTTAACAAAACAAGCTAGATTTTGTGAGCTTTCTTTGAGACCACTTGCTGGGTTTTTCATATTTTATTTTGAGGAAGTTGAAAGTTTCAATTTTTGGAATTTCTTTTCTCACATCAGGTATTCAAATCTCGTTTCATTTTCTGGGTTTCCTGTGCTTGATTGATTATCATCTTGACAAGAATCTACAGTGGATAGATGCTGTTCAGTTTGGCTTATCAAAGTTCAAGACGTTATCATCTAAAAGAAATTGGTGATTGTTTCTTGTAATTTTTGACAATTTGGTTTTCAAGTTCGTATAGAGACTTTTAAGGCTAAGATAGAGTGAGATTTGTTTGAAATTCATGTTAGATCACGGTGAAATGAGAATGCGTTATTGGCTTTAGAATCCATAGAGTCAAGATTTAGAGTATTATAAAGGAAGTTTCTTTGATTTTGTGTATGATCATGGAGAAAAGAAAGTAATTTCTGGGTTTCAGATTAAGGAATCAAGGTTTCAGTTAGGAGCAGGGAATTGATTTTGAGATTTATTGATAATAGTGTGGGATTCTACTGTGTGTGACCATGAAGAGACAAAGCAGTTTGACTGGAAGAACAATGGAAAAGCAGCAGAGTTTTCATGGAATAACAAACAAACAGAAAATGTATGAAAAGCAAGTGAGTTTTCAAGGAATACCAAATAAACAGAAGGTGATGGAAAAACACCCGAGTTTTCATGGTGTGACAGAATATGGGTCAACTTCAAATGGAGTGATGGAAAAACACCCTAGTTTTCGTGGAGTAGAGAAGGGTTTTCGTGGATTTCTGGAGAAACAGAGCTTTCGTGTGGTGATGGAGAGACAACTTAGTTTTATTGGTGGTGGTGAGAGGAAGAAGTCTAAAGATTCACCTGGAAAGCGAGGAGACTCAGAAATTCATTTGGCAGCACGTACGGGGAATTTGACTAGAGTTAGAGAGATTCTTCAGAATTCTGATGTTAATGACTTGAATGTTCTGATGGCAACGCAGAATCAAGAAGGAGAAACTCCCCTTTATGCAGCAGCAGAAAATGGGCATGCTGGGGTTGTTGCTAAAATGCTGGAATATATGGACCTGGAGACTGCATTTGTTGCAGCTAGGAATGGGTATGATCCATTCCACGTGGCTGCAAAGCAGGGTCATCTTGGTGAGAAATCATTCTGACTTTGCGTTTTTTAACTCTTGTTCTCCATTAAAATTATTTGGCAGTATGTTTTTTGAATAACCGTCATTAACTCGTTTGAGCTGACAAAAGGGCTTCATCCTTCCCATGTATCATTTTTCCCATGAACTATCATTCTTTTCCTGCTGTCAATTTTGTTTTTGTTCATGTACTGATAAGAGAAGAAAGACCTCAATTAATTTTTATGTAAATCATGTCTAGAAGATGATAATATCCCCCAATATCATGAGACACGTCAAGTGTTTTTCATATATATGAGCTACAGGGATTCTGGTTAGCCTGTTTGAGGTTCAAAGCCTCGAATACAGATATTTGAACCCAAGTATGCATGAATTTCTAGATTTTCTAGTGATGATCATGATTTTTCATTTATAATTTCTTTTTTCCTTTTTTTGTGATGAATATGAAATTAGAACTCAAAGTAGTTTCAAGACTTCTCTTCTCTAGTTAATGTTAGTTTTCTGTATTTAACTAGTGGTGTGTTTATGTATTTCTATCTTGCTCTTTCAGCTTAGAATCTCTCAGAGAATTTCTAGCATTGTTACCTTGGCTATGTACCCACTGAAAATCTTTTTTATCTGGTCTTGAGACTAGAGGCTGTGTTGAGATCTGCCTGCAAGATAAATTTTTGTGCTTCTTGAAGAACTTAGGTTGTCACTTCTGATTTTTGTAAACCTTGCAGATGTCTTGAAAGAACTTTTGCGTGTATTCCCCAACTTGGCCATGACAACAGATTTAACCTGTACAACTGCTCTACACACAGCTGCGACTCAAGGGCACATTGATGTGGTCAATCTTCTTCTAGAAACAGATGTAGATCTTGTTAAGATTGCCCGGAATAATGGTAAGACTGTCCTCCATTCAGCTGCAAGGATGGGGCACTTGGACGTTGTGAGGTCCCTCCTAAGTAAGGATCCAAGCACTGGTTTTAGAAAAGATAAAAAGGGACAAACTGCGCTGCACATGGCTGTGAAAGGGCAAAACGAGGAACTTGTGCAAGAGTTGCTAAAACCTGACCGCACTGTTATGCATGAGGAAGACAATAAGGGAAACACGGCATTGCATATTGCAGTTATGAAAGGCCGTACTCAGGTGCTTTGTGATTTCTCTATCTTTCACCCCTTCCATTCAGCTAGCTATATGTCTTAGAGACTACAGCACTGCAGGATATGTTCTGTGATAAAATGCTCCATCATACGCATTCATAGTGATATATATCTATATATATATCTATATATATATATATGAACCCTGGTGATCATTACAACTTAAGTTTTCTATAGGTAAGATGAAAAAACCTTCAGTAGATTTGTCATGATTATGACTCTAGTAGCTCAGTAAGTGACCAACTATTGACAATCTGATCCCTTCCTAAAGCTTATTGCTTCTCTCTGTTAATTCCAATTGAGAAATGATAAAATGCATTATTAATACCTTCTGTTTGTTTTACTCAACACCCAATTTCTCGGAAATGATTTGCATAAAATGATTGTCTGGCAATAGCTTATGGAGTTGGCTATCATTTGAAGTTTCCTATTTTGAAATCTAGACTTTCAGTGAAAAACACAGGCATTTTTGTGTGATACACTGAATGGATTTTAAGGAGATACCTTGTAATATGTAGTACTCCTGTTGAAAGAAATGTTTCTTATAAATTTTGAAAAGTTGATTGAGTTGAGGATGAAAGTAATCTCAACAGAGACTTGAAATGAAAATAATACACAATTTTGGGTGGAGTATCTCTGATTTATGATTTCAGAAAATAAACTATTTATAGTGGCATTATTGAGATCTTATGTTGTAACCAGATAACATCATGGTTCTCTTTACTTGCCCTTTTAGTTTTTTCCCCGATAGTCAAAATATAAGTTACATTTTTTTGGCAACCGTTATTGAGATTCTTCATTTAATTGCAGAATGTGCGTTGTCTGTTATCAGTTGAGGGTGTTAACATCAATGCTTTTAACAAAGCTGGAGAGACCCCACTTGACATTGCAGAAAGAATTGGAATTAAAGAGCTTGTCTCCATTTTAAAGGAAGCAGGGGCTAACAATTCCAAGGACTGTGGAAAGCCCCCAAATGCAGCAAAGCAACTAAAGCAGACTGTCAGTGACATAAAACATGATGTCCAGTCCCAGCTCCAACAGACCCGTCAAACTGGTGTCAGAGTGCAGAAAATCGCCAAGAAGTTGAAGAAGCTCCACATTAGCGGCCTCAACAATGCTATAAACAATGCAACTATTGTTGCGGTTCTCATTGCTACAGTTGCTTTTGCAGCCATTTTCACCGTGCCTGGCCAGTATGTTGAGGAGAAGATTGAGGGAGCCACAACCGGGCAAGCCAATATAGCAAAAAATCCTGCTTTCTTAATCTTCGTTGTGTTTGACAGCCTGGCATTATTCATCTCTCTGGCTGTCGTTGTAGTCCAAACATCTGTTGTTGTGATTGAGCAAAAGGCAAAGAAGCAGCTTGTGTTTGTCATTAACAAACTCATGTGGCTCGCTTGCCTCTTCATTTCAGCAGCCTTTATTTCTCTTACTTACGTGGTGGTGGGTAAGAGTTCCAAGTGGCTTGCTATCTATGCAACAGTCATTGGTTGCTTAATCATGCTTGCTACAATCGGCTCCATGTGCTACTGTGTCATTTTACATCAGATGGAGGAATCAAAGTTGAGGAATATAAGGAGGGAAAGTCGGCAAGGTTCTTATTCTATGTCTGTGGAATCAGACCAAGAGATTTTGAACAGCGAATATAGGAGGATGTATGCACTCTGAATAATACTGTTTCATTTTACATCAGATAGAGGAATCAAAGTTAAGGAATATAAGGAGGGAAAGTCCGCAAGGTTCTTATTCTTTCTGTGGAATCAGATCAAGAGTTTTGAACAGCTAATATAGGATGTATGCACTCTGGAGAATTTAGAATTTGGAGTACTGAAATGGGATTCTATGACTATTTTTCATTCTATATATGAAATAGCTACGCTCATGCTCTGGTGGTTATAGTATTTAATTTCAGAAGTGGAGCCAAGATGTGGATTTACTTAATAATTCTAGGGGATGAATGGAGTACTCAGGTCCAGCAATTGAAGGAAGCCATTGATCTCCACATTTTGGCTGTACATGAACTTCTGAGAAAGCTTCCTTGACATGGTTTTGGTTTCCATCTCCTGCAGGGTGCTCTGTGGTTTCCTATTGAATGAGCTCAAATCTAGTATGAATTTGAACCTGATGACTCCCTACAGATTCAATCAAAGCTCAAACCAGGTACAAAGGTGTCAATGACTGAAACTGTACACAAGGGTCTGCTTGAATTATATGCATACTATGGAAATGTAGTAATAACAGTATCCCTCTAATTAATGGAGAAAAGCTTTACCACATGGAATTAATTTTTCATCCCGTTTGCTTGCATCTAATGTTAGCTGGAAAAAAAAAATGTGTTTCGGTTTTTAGGTTTCATTTGGCGGTGTGGCACAATGTGGTTGCACAGTTTTGCATGATTTCATGAAGAACTCTCTTTTAAAACCTTGGTTAAGAAAAGGTTATAATTTTTAGCTTTTTATGAACATATTTCTTTCAAACCGCAACCATAAAAGTTATCACAATATTAAATACACACTTAGTCTATCAAGTAAATTAAAAAGATTCAACAATGGGATGGCAGGATTTACATACCAGCTATTAAAGAGAGGGAGTCTAATTCAGCTACCTGTTAGTGCTACAACAGATGAAAACAAAATGCAAAATAGTTCCACTCTTACACAAAGAAAACTGGCACTTAAATATCAACATTTATACTGCAATCCTAGAAAAGACCACTTTGTGCAACTTGCTTCGATTACAGTGCTTGTGTTTTTCTGTTGTTTGGAAATGAATGAGATAAGGAATTCCCACCTGACATTAACATATGCAAATCACCATAAACAAACGGAACCTGTTCTCAACATGATGAAATGGAGATCACTCTCCATGTATTTACATCAAAAAGACTTGACGACATGATATCAGATTAAGCTCCCTGGGTGCTGCTTCCAGGTGATGTATCTATTCCTGTCCAATTCTACGAGGCCTCACTACAGCTTCAAAATCTTGGAAATCATCAACGGCATCAGAGGAACCACTTAGTTTCCTAAGGTCAGATCGGTGAACAGAGCCTCCTTGGCCCTTCCGAGAATTGTTCGATATAGAGTCGATACGCACTGTCTTGGCAGAGTAGCAGTGCTGAACGATGATTTGGTGACTTTGTATTTCTGTTGCGTTACTGCCCTGGATATTCACAGACAACATAGCTTCCTTGTCTCGTGTATCTTCACACCACCAGTTTTGCGGGATTCCATCAAAATGCTCTTCTAAGGAATGGAACTCTTCATGATGTACTGAGATATCCACAAAGTGGTCTTGTATGATTATGCCTGCCGCTGGTGTGACCTATATCCAGACACAAGAAAGAAGCTACTTCAGAACGAAAGGAAAAGATTCATTTGAAATCAGATATGGAGAGGATGGTTGATAACAACATCATAAAAGCTGAAGAGGGTGGTAAAACCTAAGCAAATTGTATATTATGAACACAAACTGTTCAAGATATATAGTAAAGCAGGTGGAAATGAAGTTCCAAAAAACTAAACTGTTCATGAACACTTAAAGAATATTATTCTAGATGAAACGCCCTTGCTACTTTAGTGCATGGTCTGATACTGCTGGGTGGCCTGGGTTTAGGGCAGTTAATTTTACATTCTGGTAGTTTAAAAATAAGAAAAGTACCTCGAGCCATCTTGGAAAGCCATACGAACCCCGTGAATGATAAGCACTCTCGTCTTCATCCTCGTTGACAGTGCAAACACCTCCACAAACAATTCTGAATATAGCCTTTTCTTTCACGTCTTTGTTGGTGATTCGCAAGATGACTGTGTCCTGGCTTTGAAGGCGGATGGTGTTGGTGCTGACAGTGGTTTCTGGTACATAACGCAATTGCTCAATAATTGACCTCACTTTCTCATTGGACCTGACAGCTTTTCCAAATTCTTGTCTCCTAACTGATCTATCAACATGAGCAACTTGAACATGAAATTTGCAGCGGACAGGTTTGTGATCACTCTCTATGACATCCATGCAAGCTCCATACCTTTTGGCCATGAAAATCAAATATCAGAAACAATTGAGGATTGCTTGCAAGGGGAAAAGGATGGGTCAAAATCACCCTATTGTGAAACCTACTGTATAATTGATGAGACTACAGGGCAGTCTAAATTGCATTCGGACACTGGAGTTGATCGATTGTCACGGTATATTATTCTGTCACACCATGCTGGAATTCGCTTTTTCTCCCCAGAATCATATCCTGTGGATAATGCACATAGTAATAAGTCGAGGTTGAATGATACTAACAGAACATTTTGCTTAACAATGAGGAATAACAATTCATAGGAAAACTCGATCACGGAAATCTTATAAGATGGAAATCTTATAAGATTTTCTGAACAAGCCTAAGCTCATGTCCATTAATGTGAAGCTTCTGAACTAAAGGTATATGAAAACTTCTACCACTTCTGCAGAATTTTTACCTCCTAAACCTGGTTGGTTTCTTGCAAACTTGTAAGTAGGAGGGAACACAATGAGTGCCTCACGCATTCCTTGAAAAACTTTCCCTGCTTGCATCTCTGCTCTGAGCTGATCCTTTTCTCGAAGCCAATCAAAGCTTCTTTGTGAAACAAGGTCCCTTGCTTCATCATATGATATACCGAAAAGCCTATAATTAAAATCACCAAGAAACACCACCATATCTGCTTCAGCTAAATCAAGCTTTGGCTCTTCAGTGTTGGCACTAGCAGCCTGTGAAAGCACCAATCCCTTGTAACTCATAGGTCATGCCCAATAAAGATTATGCTAGCAACTATAAAAAGGTCACAAGAACGTACATTTGTTCCCTTAATTGTGTGACTGGCCGTTGCAACACCAGCTGCAATAGATAGGACCAGTGGAAAGCCAGAAACATAAAGTAACCAAAATAAAAATGTGGAGAAGGCAAGAACGCAACACAAAAACAGGAATCGCACCATACCAACTGCCGCAGGGTTTGATGACCGACCAAAGGACATATTCCGAAAAATATGATCAAAATCAGCATTGCGCCGATTGACTGCTTCCAAATGTGCAGCCAAGTGACAGTTAACAAAGCACATGATCCTGTCGAGAACTCTAATTCTCAAACCTACACCTCCCTGCAAGGACATATTAGAACATTATGAAAAAAGACAGATTAGTAAACAATTTTAAATTGCTCACTCTGTAATTAAGATTGTTTTATTGTTGAATGGAGCAAAGACTCTTAGTGACAAGTGATAGCCAGTAACGTGCAAAAAAGCACCATGAAGATAAACATGCATACCTTATTGCCAATTGCTCGTCCAAAGCCGCACGGAACTGCTCCAGCATCAACATCACCAACATGTTTTCTGAGATTCTTTCTTACCCTAATTGAGAACTCACAATATAAGATGCGACAAACTATAAAATTTATGAACCCTCGGGACACTAAGACAGGATTAAGATGCTTCTTCGAAGGACAAAAGACTGCCTGGAGGTTTCGTGTGAAAATAACAGGTTACATCAGCAACACAAACTAAAGTTACAGTTACTTACCAAAGAGATATGAGCAAGCCTGCAAGCTGCCTGGAACCCATACGTTCAAAAGTCGTTCCTTCATCCAAGGCTTTTCCTATATTGTCCAGCCACCATTGACCAATGGCACTCCCTTCAAGTCCTACCTACAAACAATCAGCAAACAAGATAATGTGCAGAACATATATCGAACAAATCTCTTCAACTAACTATCAGGCTTCATTAAACAGGAAAAAAAACTGCCCCCCGCTTTCTATGTAGTTGAAATTCTTGAAATTCAAATCCACAGTGTAGATTTTTCTAAGCTCTAGAGATGTTTATCTAGCGTCAATATCTGTGATTATACAACTAAACATTCACTCAAGAACCTATATGTATTCTTTGTGTGTTAACTTGTCATGAAACAACATTAATTATTAAAAAGGATAGAGAATGAGAACAGCAACTAAATGACCATCCATTGCAATGAAAACAGATCAACTAGATCTTACTGTTTCTTTTGCAGCGGACATTGCAAGAAAACCTGCACCCATCTCTACTTCTTGTAACCCAACAACAATAATACCAACGTCTGATGCAGTGGAGCCTAACCATGCTTTAAGAGCATCCTGGGATGCTCTTCCTTGACCAACATTCCATGTACCAACTAAAATTCTGAAACTGTTTCGTCTTGTATACTCTATTTCTTTCGATGCTACTTCTGATCGTATTATTCTGTCAATAGGTCCTGGAGATGCAATGCTCCATCCACGTATGCCACCATGATTTGCCAAGCTAAAAACATATCCATTTCCAACTGCCATTTTTAGCACAGGATTACTGTGAGCAACCCATGCAGAAATCAATTTTCCCTCCAGGTCCAATACTTGTATAACACCGCTTGCGTAGCCAACATATATCTGTGTTCCAAAAGTGCAAAAACATTGGACAGCAGAGGAATGATGATTAAGTTCTTGTAAACGATTCCCACTCCCATCCCACTGCACAAGAAGGCCATTAGGACATCCACTCCAGGTCATTCCATCAATAGTCAGCACTAGTGCTTCTGTTCTCTTGGCATCATCTGCGAATGCTCCTGCTCCCCTGGTTGCAACTCGGCGAACAGCATCTGCTGCTCCCATTATAGCATTACGTGAACGTTGCAGAAATCCCCCAGATTTCTCCTTTTTTGATGAGGCTACAAATTTTACCTTCATCTCATCTTCTACTGGCTGATCTAGCGGTTGCACTGATGACAGGTCAGCTCGATTCTCCATTTGACCCTCAGTATTGAATACCTTCAGAAGCTCCTTTGTACGAGCATCCCTGCAGAAATATAATTTTATAAAGCTTCACACCTAACATGAAGCAAATTATGGCCAATCCATAGCCTAGAGGTACCAACAATGCCCAAAAACTAAACATTTATCGAAAAAATTGAAAGAACTCGAGACATTCTAGGAGGTTCAAGGAGGAAAAGAAATACCATAGAGAGAAGGAAAGAGGCTGAGCACACCAAATTCTAGCTCTAACATTGTCAGCTACCAAGCACTTTATATCTGAAGATGATATGCTACAGGCACCATTTACAGTGACTTGGCTCCTGAGGTCAATGCAAGACCTTTCCACCAATAAAGCAGCCATATGTTTTTCCTCTTGTGAAAGAGAAAGAGATTTCTCAATGGCATCCCATGGCCAAATCCTAATAACACCATTCTCACCACCTGACCACAGATCTCCTACGTGTATCAAAACACAAAGTTTAAAATAAGAGCCTTCAAAAGCAAAAACATGTCAAATTTATCAAAGGTTTTGGGCAAGTACAACAGATAAGATATCAAAGGTTTTGGGCAAGTACAACAGATAAGATGGCAAGTTGTTCATTGACAATAATGATTATTAATCAACAATTATGAAACTAAACCGTCCAAAGATTTTCTTGCTCATGAAATTTACAGATAGTAGGTGTTATGCCCAAGCATTTTCTTATCACATTTCAGATACCATTATTATCATTTTCCAAAAAGCAATATAATGAAAGCTAGCTAGCTTACCAAAAGAGCTCATAACTATAGAAAGAACAGGACCCTTATGAGCCTGCCATGATAATCCTTCCTTAAAATGAGAGTTAGCATCATCTAAATGTTGATCCATTTTCCAGGACCTGATCTTCCCATCTTTGTGCCCACTCCAAACCAGTCTATTTGCACTGTCAATGATTAAACACATTGTGGGTGAGGTATTCCCTGACTCAAAAAATGGTGCAGCATCTTCATCACCCCTTCTCACTCTCCCATCTAAACCACATCCAGCCTCGTATACATCCTCAAAACTCCAAAACCTTACCCCACATTCCTGACCAGCCCACAACTGCGTATTGGTACAAGCAATGTTTCGCAGAAACTTCCCCACCTGAGTTTCTCTTAAAGGATGTGGCCTAAGCTCTAAACAAGGCGGCCGGCCAGCGTGCAAAGCTGAACGTGTTGGAAAATTAAAGATTCCAGTCCCGCCACCATTTCCAATGAACTCAGGCAATGGTTGGAATTGCATGAGTTGATCATCCTCAGCACCAACGAAGAAATCTTCACCGCTGCCACCACGAGAACGAGTGGTGTTAGAAGGAGAACAGGAGCGTGGGCAGAATTCACCGTCGTCGGAAGAAGAGTCATAACAAAAAGGATCAGAAAGCACAGGTTTAGGGATGTCATCAAGACTGTGCTTTCTTGTACCTGGATGGTGTCTTTTAGTTGTAGTTCCTGAAGAGGTTGCACGTAGCTGCTGGCTATGAGAATGGATATTTCGCGGCGGCAGAGGGACAGGAGATAGCCCTTTTAAAGCCTCTTTATCTTCATCTTCAGAAATGTCAACATTTCTATCCTGACCCATTGAAGATCATTAAGATGGATATATCACATATATATATATATTGGAAAGGTTGAGAAACAGGGAGGATTGAAAGGCAGAAAGGAGAACAAAAGGAAGGGAATAATGAATCTAAATGAAATAGGAAAGCACTTTGGTTTGGAGCTGTCCAAGAGGAAGAGGAAGGGGAGGAGGAAGCAGAGACAGAGAATAGAGAGGGCGAAGACTTAGGCGTATTATGCTGATCGGTGGACGGACAGGAATGTTACGTTGCTTTCCTGGGACTGTATCGATAGATATATTTAGATTACACTAATTATCAGTTGCTTATTAAATGTGATTTTAAAACACAACCCTGTGCAAGGCTGGCCTACTGCTTGTGAACCAAATATTATATCAGAAAAAATCTACATTTTGATGATTAGATTTTGATGTTGAACTTGGGGTCAATAAGTTTGATACAATTAATTTAGAACTTGTATCAATCTCTTAAATGGTTCAAAATTCTATTTTCCTAAATCATTATTCAATCATATATCTTTACACCAGCTGTGTAAACATCCTTACTAATTATCATGATGGGATGTTGTAAATATTAATTGCATTGAAATATATTCAATCATAGAATCCTAACTCAATAACACTTAATTAGATACAATATCTTAATAAAATATTATCAAAATTCATAAAAACAAGTTGCTGTTATGAAATTAACTGCACTCTGTGATATACATGACTTTGCATGAAATGTGCATGGTTGCAGTGGTTAATAGATTTAAATTCCATTGATTCATATATGCTTACACTGCTTAATCAATGTAAAGAAGATTGAATCATTGTATTATTCCTCAAGGTTGATATTATTATCACTTGTAAATGATAGAACAGACATTCACATACGAATACAATCCCAGTGGTTTCAAGTTAATGATGGGAGTGAATCATATATAGCAAAGAGATCGCGATTCAAATCCTTCAAGCTTGAAACCATCTTTCATATTGATACTCAATGTGCCCTCCTTCCGAATAAACTAGGGTTTAAGCTCAACGCATCAAGAGAATTTGTAGATTCGTCAAAGTAAGGATTGACTTGTATCCCTCCGCCATCTCCCAAATTTCTCTCTTCCCTGCAGCAATGCTCAAGCAAAAATAAATTTCTCAAGTCTCTTCAAGGTCACTAAAATGATCTAAAAATTCATTTCAACAAATAAAAATCTTATGTGCTATAAAAAAGTACCTGCAAGGAGAGAAGAAGAAGAAGAAGAAAAACACTATAAGCCATGCACAATGCACAAGTACATAATAACACCTATAAATTGAAATAACTGTTGCAAATGGAATGAATGCGCGCATTGCATTATTTGGTCTCTTCTTTATATGTCATTAAATCAAAGACCGGGTGGGGTGGTGGTGGTTAAATTTTCAATATGTACTTTTCAGCCATTAAACACAGCACATTTACATTTATTTGTAAGAAAGAACATCAAAAAAAAGGTCCCGGACTGGAAGTTGTACTTCTCTGGACCCTCCATCAGTCCATCCCATCTTGCATACCCATAATAAAGACGTGAATACCAACAAAAACTCCTAAATATATAATTTTGATTAAAAAAAAAAATAGGTAGTTTGCAATAAAGCATGGAAAAACGGTGAGTGGTGGTTCCTCTACTAGACTGAATCCCGACCACCCTTCACTAATGATATCCAAAATGAACATAAATGACACAGTAATGGACACCTTTAACACCAGTTCACAATAGAGTATTCTGAGTATTAAGCTTTATTGCATGAAAATCATGACCCTTTTGCAAGCAGAAACCATGAAACTATAAAACATTGCTAATGTACCTTGCGAGCACCAATAGCAAGTTTGTTATCAACAATGGTCACAGCCTTGAAGCCCATAGGATGCAACACCTCTTCATAACTAGGGGAGGAAATCATGACAAATTAACTCTTGTAAGGAGAATAAACTGCCAACCAAGAAATTTATAGGTCATGGTAATAACTAATAAGATTAGAAACAGAAGGAAAACAAAAAACAGGTAGAGAAGTACTCGGAGACTGATACTTTATATGGGGGGCCGCCAGCATGATCACTGATCTGCCAAATAGTTTAGATTATATAGGAATATTAGCAACTGGTAATAAAAAAACGGAGGTGATCAGAATAATTTGAGCTGATTTACTTATATATAGTATGGACTTGGCAATCCCTAGAAAAAGCCATCCTTCATTTGTTTGGAACAACTCAAAATTTATCAGAGCCAAGAAAATTGAGAGTTTTATGAAGTTGAGTCAAGTTATTGTTGCTTCCCTCAGAGAAGAAGATTAGTTATTGTTGCCAAATGGAAAAGAAACTACGGGAATATGTGGGAGATAAAGATCAGTACTGGAAACATCAGTGTTATGAGCTCTCCATCAGGTTTCAACATTTCTTGAACTCTGCATGCCCATCTTGATCTCATCTCTGGTTCAATAGCACAAAAGAACCTGCAGATTTCCCATTACCATGTTCGTATCAAACAGACATCTCACAGACTAAACAAGCCTATTATCAAGTACACTTACGTATAATCGAAAATGAGATCAAACAACTCAGGTGGTTGCCAAGTGAAGAAGTCTTCCTTTAAGAATGTAAAGTAACTTGAATTCGGTAATGAGGAAGACAACTGTATCAAAATTTAAAGAGAGGAGTATCATAAGTAATGAAGCAATAAAAATTAAAATCATGAATCTTTTAATTTCTTCACTTAGGTCACCATTCTAATCTGAAACCAACTTAGAGTCCACGGATATGGGTGCCAGCCCTGTTACTGATTTTTACAGTAGCCCTCGATCAAGACTTCTCAGGAATAAATTAAAGAGCTATATAAATTTAAATCGATATATGTTTTTAGTCCTTTCATTGAATTCCTTTAGGAACACTAGGGAATTGGTAATACAAAAGATCTTAATTCATCTATCACGCGTTGTACTTTAATCTGATCATAATCACATTGTTATGTGCAATGTACATGAAGAATTGGCAAGCAGATTGCTCTTACCTCTATTGCTTTCTCAATGGCCGTGTGCGAGACGTCTAATCCAACAACATAGCGTTCAGAGCATGCCATTGCTACCACATCATAACCCTACACAATATTCGACCATATAGCTAATTTTAGGATCATATTAAAATTTAAACCAAAAGGACAAAAAAAAGAAGGGCATAAACATGCTAGAGATCATAAGAGCACTGAGAGTAACTCACAGAGCCACATCCAGGGACTAAAGCCCTGCCCTTGGGAAGGGCACCTGTCTGATGAAGATGTAAGATTAGAGGTGTTGGGCGTCCTAAATCCCATGGTGTCAATCCCTGCTCCCAGCAACTCTCCCAACCACCTTGATTACATCATATACAGACACGATGACATATCTCTATAACCATGTACTTTGGACTCGAAACAAACAATAAAATTTTAGACCCAAAATCACACGACATCTAGCCAAAAGAGAAAACACACTGGATTTTTAGGCTTTCCTGCAATTTCCCTTCAAACCCAACTGGAATTTGAAGCAAATTTGCAATCTTTCAGCGGAACAAGGCCGTTCTCTATAAGAAAGAGAGAGAAAAGTTACCAGACGTCTCGGTTGTTACGAGTTGTTGCATTTGATGAACCTCAGGCTTGAATTTAACACTGCCCTCTCTCTCCTTTGCACTCAGCTCCTTTCCTTCTCTCTTCTTGTCCATCCTCAGATTAATGGCGCCAATCCACTGTTGTATATATGGAACAGCTGCTTTAGGCGTTGACGATGCCACTGAGAGTGGGACCCAAGAGAAGGAGGAGAGGAGTCTCATACTAAAAGGTTCCCCAACCTTAAATAGTTGATAAATTTATTTAGTTTTATTAACTAAATTGAATTTGTTTTATATAGGAAACCATATGAGAAAGAAGGCTTAGGCATGTTGGTATTAAATCATATTTATGTTTCAAAATTTATACAATATTGAGCAATATAGTGGCTATCAGATCTTCTATGGGTGTCCTCTCTATAGGAGTTTTGTTTGATGATAATGATGGAGATAATGACATTTAGAGTTCTAATAATAGTGATGAGATTAATTTAGAATAAAGAGATGAAATATTTTTTTTATATAATTGAAATGTCCAAGTTAGTTTATGCGCACCAAAACTAATTTTTAGATTCACTGAATATTCTACAAGCCTTGTAAATAGATAAAGTATTGTGGAGATGACAGGTGTGTATAGTGGGGTTTGAACCCTGATGTAAAAAAAAAAGAACAAGTCATTTTCTCTGCTAGGCCAAGACCCACCTAAAAGAAATGAAATACATAATTTGTAACATGATAGCTATAATAAATATATGAAGTAGAAATATCACATATAGCAATGACAAGAGACACGAAAGAGGATATTTTTGGGTTTGAGATGGAAAAAAAAAAGATTTTCTAGAATTAGAGCTTAGTTACTTTCATATCCAGATCAACTAATTGATGGTGTATATATCAATAGTGATTCCACCTCTATAGGGATAAAAAAAGAAAAAAGATGTAACATTGTCAATATAATGATAGAGCTTCAATCTATATATGGAATTACCATTGACCTCCATTCTTCTAAATCTTTATATATTTTCAAGAAAAAATAAAGAGTTGTGAGAATAAAAAGGAGATATTGATAAAAAGCTTTAAGGGCTACAAAATAATGTTTGAGCAAAGTTAATTGTCTCGGATAGAGATATTCATCTTGTTTTATTATTTACTATGATATTACTTTCATAAAAAAAAAAATTATATAGTCACAATACATCTAATATCTTATTTAGCATATTTTTTTATCATCTAATTACCCTTGCAACTATATATTATTGGTGTGTTGAGGAGATGGTAGATTTTATTGTTTGGCTTTCATGTGATTGATAACACCTATGGTTGGGTAAAATTTTAAAGATTATTGTCATTGAAATTATTCTAAATTATCAAGTCTTGTTTTATAGTTGTCTAGATTTTTATTAGGAGTAATTTTAATTGTGTTAAGTTTTGGTCGTTGCCTTCAAATCTTATGTTATTCTAGTTTAGAAAAGAAAAACTATTCATAAGATCCAATAGTTTAATAAAAATTGTACTTGCCTGACAAGTTTTGAAAAATTACAGTTTGTATCCTGAATTTTACACACACGATAACAATTAACATCATCTTTTAAAATATTCAACAAAGAATAATTAATAATGGATAGAAATACTATTACTTTTTTATTTAATAATTAAAATTTTAAGATATGATTTATATTATACTTTAACACATTTCTCAAATAATAGCTCATTAGACTTTAAAATTACACAAGATCATAGTACTTTGTACTTAATTTTATTTATTAGATTACAGATGATGAAATCCAAACTTATGATTATTTAGTCATCAAAACTTTGATACCATGTCAAATAAAAAATAAATATATTTGTTAAAGTTTCAAAATAAAATTTATATTATTATCTAACCGTGATCTATCTAGAAAAAAAAAATCCATCAATATTGAATAGTCATGAGCATTTATTAGGTTAATAGAGATAGGTTTTCTAATGGCAATAACTTCTTTTTCTTAGTTTACTAATTGAGAACAACTCCCTAATTTTTCAACATTATTACAGTTATATGTGTGTGTATAAAAAAATATATTGCTTATGATATTGGGATTTATTGCACCTCTCAATGCAGAATAAGACATTTTAGTCTATGCATGAGATAATTTAGATTAAAATAAACATTAAAAAAACATTATATATCATTAATAAATTATTATAAAAGACTACCCTGAATTGAAGCTTTATTGACTTGCCTCATTGTCATGCCTTTCACTTCAAACACCCTACATCCAAATTCTCAATCATATTGATTTGAGCATTCTTTCATATACAATACTAGATGTTTTATTTCACCATCACCATTATCATTAAAATTCTTGAAAAGAATTTATTTGTTCATGCTTTCTATTTAAGTTCTCACCATTTAAATTTTAGGGTTTTTACCCCATATGTAAAAATCTAAATTATCTCATTCACAATCAATTTTACAAATATATAGTGTCTTTTTCTTTTTGCGGTTGTACCAGTGTTTGCAAAATATTTGAATTTTTTTTATTTTAAATTTATTCTTTTTATATTTTTAGATCATTTTGATGTGCTGATGTCAAAAATAATTTTTAAAAATAAAAAAAATATTTTGATGTATTTCTAAATAAAAAACAATTTCAAAAGCAACCGCGATCGCACTTCCAAACATGTCATATTCCATTTATATATAATCTTAAAGATAAGACACTTGAGCAAGATTAATTAGAAGAATTAAATCATAAATTTCTTCAATAAACTAATTGTGCACAACTATAATTAAAAAAAAAATTATATATCTATTGTTAATGTATCCATCATCAGAAAACGACAGGCAGTAATCAAGGGGGAGGCAAGTATTTTGAGATGACAATTAAATAGACTGCTCCTTCGAAGTGACCTCCTGAAGAACTGACAACCAGGCATCAAGAGTGTTTTGATTCGTCTGTACACCTCTTCCATCTCCCAAACTTCTCTCTTCCCTGCACCAGTTCCCAAGAAAACAAATAAATTTCCCAAGTCTCTTCAAGATTATTACAGTAATCTAAATTTATTCAACAAAAGAAAATTATTATGAACAGTGATTTGAAAAGAACATCTTGAGCCATGCACAAGTACAATGAATCCAGACGACCCTTCACAAACGATTTCAAAAATGAACCAGTTTACAGTAGAGTATTCTGAGAATTGAGCTTTGTTGCATGAAAAGCACGACCCTTTAGCAAGCAGAAAACCATGAAACGATAAAACATTGCTAATGTACCTTGCGATCTCCGATAGCAAGTTCGTTATCAACAATGGTTACAGCCTTGAAGCCCATAGGATGCAACACCTCTTCATAACTAGGGCAAAAAAACATGACAGATTCACTCTTGTAAGAAGAGAATAAACTGTCAACCAAGAAATTTATAGTTCATGGTATTAACTAAAAAGATTAGAAGCAGAAGGGGGAAAAAAGAAGGTAGAGAAGTACTCGGAGACTGATACTTTATATGGGGGCCCGCCAGCATGATCACTGATCTGCCAAATAGTTTAGATTATGTACGAATATTAGCCACTGGTGATAAAAAACGGAGAGGATCACAATAATTTGAGCTGATTTACTGGTGTATAGTAGTATATGGACTTGGCAATCCCAAGAAAAAGCCACCCCTCATTTGTTTGTAGCAGCTCAAGATTTATCAGATCCAAGAAAATACAGTCTTATGAAGATGAAGACAGTTTAATGTTGTCAATATTTAAAAGAAACTACGGGAATATGTGGGAGATAAAGATCAGTACTGGAAACATCAGTGTTACGAGCTCTCCATCAGGTTTCAACATTTCTTGAACTCTGCATGCCCATCTTGATCTCATCTCTGGTTCGACAGCGCAGAAGAAACTGCAGATTTTCCATTAGAATGCTCATATCAGACAACCCATCTCACAGAAGAAACAAGTATATGACCAGGTTGACTCACGTGTAATCGAAAATGAGATCAAACAACTCAGGTGGCTGCCAAGTGAAGAAGTCTTCCTTTAAGAATGTAAAGCAGCTTGAATTCGGTGACGAGGAAGACAACTGTATCAAAATTTAAAGAGAGAATTATCATAAGTAATGAAGCAATAAAAACTAAAACCATGAATCTTTTAATTTCTTCACTTAGGTCACCATTCTACCAACTCAGAGTCCACAGACACAGATACCAACTTTCTGTTACCAGCCGACTATTTCTGTACCACTGGATCAAGGCTTAGATAGGAGCTATAGAGATTTAAACAGGTATGCCTTCAATATGATCATAATCATACTGTTATGTGCTGTGTGTTTGAAGCATCGCTATTAATTTTGTTTTGATATTTTATATTTTCAATTAAAAAGTAATGTTTTGATTTTAAAGTGTTTTGGTTATTTTTTTTTGGATTGTACTATTTATATAGATATATAATTAAATATATAAACTCAAAAAAAAATAGTTCAAATACAAAAATAAAATTATTTAGAATTATGTAATTTAAATTTTAAATATAAATAAAAAATTAGAGCTGAACTGGTATAACTCGACTGACTTGATGAGTTTAAAGATAACATGAAAAATTGATAAAAATATAGTTTAATTAAAAAAATCAAGTTGGCATCTAAAAAAGTAATAAAATAACTATATATTAAATCAATTCGTGTCAACCTATGTTAACCTTTCAAGTATATGATCTTTATTATAAGACCATAATAACTTTAAATAATGCAAATAAAATCAAATTATAAAGTTCAATTCGTAATAAACTCATTGTTGAATAATAAATTGAGAAAAATATAATCTAAAAAAGATATAATAAAATGATTTTTCTGAATAAAATTATGAACATGTATAATATTACGAGAATATTATCATCAATCTCGCAAGGTCATTACATTCTCTGATTGTTCTGAAATTTTAATATATATATGTTAAGAAACTACTCGAAAGTTTCATCTGAATGTAACTGTTAAATTAAAAGATATGATTGATATTGTAAAATTAATCATTATTTAAAATAAACTATTTAATCGGAATGGATATAGTATTTATCTTTTTTTTTTTAACTGATACACAATATTTATACAGAAATAAAATGAGATTAAAAACCCTGGTTTGAAGAATTGGCAAGCAAGCTGCTCTTACCTCTACTGCTTTCTCGATGGCCGTGGGGGAGAAATCTAATCCAACAACATAGCGTTCAGAGCATGCCATGGCTACCACATCATAACCCTGCATGCGCACCTTATACCTAATTTTAGGATCATATTGACAAGACTAAAAAAAGGGCATAAACATGCAAGAGATCATAAGAACACTGAAAGAGTAACTCACAGAGCCACATCCAGGGACTAAAGCCCTGCCCTTGGGAAGGGCACCTGTCTGATGAAGATGTAAGATTATAGGTGTTGGGTGTCCTAAATCCCATGGTGTCAATCCCTGCTCCCAGCAACTCTCCCAACCACCTATATTACATCATTAATTTACACACACGATGAAATATCTCCATAACCATGTACTCTGGACTCGAAACAAACGATAACACTTCAGACCCAAAAGAGAAAACACAGTTGGATTTCTTGGCTTTTCCTGCAATTTCCCTCCAAACCCAGATGGAGCTTGAAGTGAGGCAGTTCTCTATGAGAGAGAGAGAGAGAGAGAGAGAGAGAGAGGGTTACCAGACGTCTCGTTGCTTACGAGCTGTTGCATTCGTTGAACCTCACTGTTGAATTGAACACCACCCTCCTCAATCAACATTGCACTGGGCCTCCTCTCCTTCTCTCTTCTTTTCCACCCTCAAATTTGTGTCACCAATCCACAGTTGTATGTATATATGGAACAGCTGCTGGGGGCGTTGCTGATGCCACTGGAAGTGGGACCCAGGTGGAGGGGGGGGGGGGGGGGAGGATAGGATAGGAGTCTCGTTAAGATCGACCTTTAAAAATAATAAATGCCAAGTAATTCAACTCAACGCAGACACTGTCTTGACATGCCATGCGAAGCAATTGTTCGAATTTTTATTCGAATATTTCTATAATATTTTTATCATTTTATTAAAAAAATTACATTTTATATCATTTTAGATAAATATAAGGATCCTTTCTAAACAAAATAAATGATTTTTAAATTAAGAAAAAATAATCAAGATAGCTAATTCAATTTATTTTTTACTTGTATTCCAAACATTATAATTGAATTTAATTATGTGGTTTGATATTTTATTCTATAGTGCATTATCAATTGAATTCACATTGCTTTATTAATTGATTTTAATTTTATATATGATATGATCCAAAAATATGTAAATTATGCTCTCTCTTTTTAGCATAAAGCCTTGTAAAGTAGCTTTAAAACTAGCTGACATGACTCTTTAAAAGACATGACAAAACTAGTAGCATTCACCTTAATAATATTCACATTAATGAAATTATTTGGAAAAAATAAATACAACGTAGATATAAAAATGGAAAGTAACATATAATATAGTTTTAGAGAGTACTGAATTTAACTTCTTTTAATTCTCATAAAAGTGGTCTTGATTGTGATTTTTATAAGGTATCATATAATACCTTACTAGAATTTCTTAAACTATTAAAAGTCTAATTTATCAAGTTTTCATTATTTATAGCATTTTTCATCACAGAAATAGTTAAAATACTCATATTGAATTGACACGAGATTCAAATGTCTTTTTAAATCTTGATCTTGGGATCTCTAGTCGATTAAGTTCGTTTCTATCATGGAAAATCTTTAATATAAGTTTTAACCTTACACCCTTGGTGATTTATCAACTTGCATTTTTGTTAAGTATTTTAGAGATCCAGAATACTATCCTTTGGTTTTATATAGTCAACAAATATAATCTCATTTGAGAATAACTATCTTATATTATTGTATCTTTTAGAAATATGTCAAGGTTTACCCATTATATATACTATTGTAATCCCATTAATTGCATGCTTGTTATTGTAATGTGTACAAATTATCAGCATAGATTTTGGTCAACTTAGAATATCCTCAAAAAATTTCAAAATCACTTTATTTTTTATTAATTTTATCTAAAGTTATAAACTCAAACTTACTATGGATTTGGCTGAACAAGTTTGTTTTAAGGTTACCAAGCCACTATAACTTTTATAGTAGTAGAGATAATTGCACTTCTAGATTTTGAATCTCTAATATACCATATATCCAATTAGCATCATTAGACCATTTAAGTAAAATTTAATATCTCATATAATATAGTCCATCTTTTGAATTTTTTTATAAAGAAAACATAACTTTTGCTAGACATTCATATGTTTTCATGTATTTATAGGAAGCTCTTTCACTATTCCGTAACTCATTCATTATCTAATCTAATTTCTTGTAAAGTGTTTTGTTAAAAATATTATTTTTTGATAAAATAATCTCCCTCGTAAGTGTTGAGATAATTTTAAAGCTATTAACAAAACATTATCATTGATTTTAGTGTGTGGTTCTTTCATTCAATAATATCATTATATCATAGTAAACAAGGAATTATCGTTTGATAGATCATACCATTCTCAAAATAAAAATCATTAAAATGAATCATATTCCCCATTTATATCATTTTTTTTTTTATCTCATAGATCATCTTGCTAAGTTAATTTTTGATTTCTATTTTGAAATGTTTAAGCACTTCCAAGGCCTCGTCTTTGCTTATTAGCTTATAAACTTAATAATATCTTATATAATCATCAATTAAAAAAATAATAGATACTTTTCACCACCTCTAGTTTACACAAAATTCAAATCACAAATATCAATATGAAATAAATCTAGAGGTTTGTTAGTTCCATGAAATAACTTAGTTTTATTAATCTTTTAGTTTCTTTATTCCTTTAGTTTTTTTTATGCAATAGTCATAACATTGAGCTTAAATAGCTCAAACTCACTAATATCCCTTGTCCACAAACATTCCACTCTTAGTAAAGATAAATTTGTTAGGTGCACAAATCATCTTAAATTTGTTCACTCAATAGCGAGCAATAAACTATATTCTTTTGAATATCATAAACATGAATCACATAGTTTAAAGTAATTATTTCGCAGTTATATTCTTAACTTTATCTTTCTATGATCTCGTGTTTTGTGCACTGAAAATTTATTATGAAAAATTATTCTCCTTAACAAATGCTACTCATTTTAAAAAAAAAAATATTAATTTCAAAACATACAATCTCTATAGCTTCCTCGTCAATATTCTTAATTATATTGATATAAGAATACTTACATTTACCTTACTATGATGTCCTAACTTATTGTAAACAAAACAAGCTTCTATAAACATTATTTTACCACCACCATTATCATTAGAACCCCTATAAGAACTTGTTTCATCCTACTTTCTATTTAAGTTCACATCATTTAACCTTTAAGTTTCTCCAATGTGAAGATGAGTAGAACTCGAGTTTACCAATATTGGTTTTTGGGTTTGACTTGGTCATATACATGAGGGTTGAATCTGATCTAAATATTATGGAGATGGATGAAATAGTTGTAACTGCTTCATGGTTTCTAAATAAAGTAACCGCTTTCCATCAAACACAACTGGAATTTGAAGCAAATCTAAAATCCTAGTGGAAACAAGGCAGTTCTCTATTAGTTGCACTTAGTGAAACTCAGGCTTGAATTTAAAACTACCCTCTCACTCCTTTTCAGTTGGCTCCTTTCCTTCGTCTCTCTTCTTGTCCATCCTTAGATTTGTTGCCCAAATCCACAATTTTCAATATGGAACAGCTGCTTTAGTTGTTGATGATGCCACTGAGAGTGAGACCCATGAGAGGCAGAGGAGTCTCATCCTAAAGGATGATTTCAAAAAAAAAAAAATTCCAGACTTGGCAAGGCGTTTTGGGTTTCAACCGAAGACCTTAAGGCTTAAATTTGGCTCCTGTTTGCGTGAAGCCCATAACATTATTTTTCTTTTCTGCTCTCTTTTGAGACTTGAGAGAGAAACTATAAAACCCATAACTTAATATTTACTTTCCATTCTTTTCTCTTCAGAAGAGCTGCTGCTTCTGCAAAGAAAAAGAGCAGCAGGGAGAATGGGAGTGATAAAAGAAGGAAAAGTGAGTGGATTGATACCAAGCAAAGAGGGATTTGCAGTTCATTATCCAGGCTATCCTTCTTCAACATCTCGGGCTATCCAGACTCTTGGAGGAACTGAATCAATTCTTAAGGTACTGCAACAAACAAACTCCAAATCCCAATTACGACCCTTTATCTGTTAGCTTTTATTTTTTGTTATTAGTAGTTAATGTTGTGAATTTGGAATTTTTAGGCTCGTAGCTCACAATCTAATAAGTTGGAACTGTATTTTCGACCTGAGGATCCATACT
Source organism: Salix dunnii (assembly GCA_015731905.1). Taxonomy (NCBI): domain Eukaryota; kingdom Viridiplantae; phylum Streptophyta; class Magnoliopsida; order Malpighiales; family Salicaceae; genus Salix; species Salix dunnii. The sequence goes on along the minus strand of CM027675.1, from coordinate 265,454 downwards.
CACATCCTGTGTCAGGAGAGCTTCGTTCTTGTCACAATATGTTGTTGAAAATATCTAGAAAGAAGAAGGATTCTAGTTCCATTAATGATGCAAAGGAAGAATCAAAGGAGTTTCATGCTGATATTGTTGCTAGAATACCAGAGGCTTATTACTTTGAGGGTTAGGATTGAACTGTCTTCTTTTATGTTTACTAATGAATAAGAAATAAAGTTTGATTTTTTCTTCGGGTTTCTTTCGGTTTTGGATTTTTTTTTGTAGGAATGGCTGACTACCAGCATGTTGTTCCAGTTCATGCTGAAATTGCCAGGAGGAAGAGGAAGAATCGTAGTGAAATGGAGGAACCACATTTTCAAAGTAATGGTTTGTTATATATATAGTGTTTGCATTTGTATATAAAACTGGGAAACATTTTGTTTTAGCAAACTCTTTATTCTTGTTTTTGTAGAGAAACCTGGTCTAATGGATTTGGGTCCCGAGGATGTGATGATGCTATCGCCTCCACTTTTTTCACTCAAAGATGTGCCAGAAAATATAGTGTACGAGGCTCTCTTTCTGTGTTTTCCCATGTTGTTTATTTAATGATTTAGCATTTTATCAAATTTTTAATCAAAGACTTTGCCTATGGTACCAAGGAGGATGAAGAACATAAGCTTTTAGAGGGGATTGAGTATAGATTGCTAAATAATTGTTGGTTTGATTTTAGTTTGTTTTCATGCTTTTCAGGTTAAGACCACCATCTTCAAGTTCAAAAAAGAAACAAGATGAACCTCCAGAAACCCATTCAAAGGTATTGAATAAAAAAATAATTGTTTTTTCTGTTCATCACTGACTAAGGAGGGATCTAAGTGTGATCTAATGGCATATACACAGACTATAAGATTAGCTTATAACCTCATTCTTTGATTTATATCTCATTACATTTACTCTTGATAGACATTACCGACATGTGTTATGCTAAGATTTAACAATTTTGTTTCTTTCCATTGTGCAGATGACCTTTGAGCCAGCACTTGGTATTGATTTTAAAGATGTTCAAGATATCCTGATGTTAAGTGGTTTTTGTTTCATGAGTAATTGTGTGTTTAGGTCTTTTTTTATCCATAATGATACCTCTTTTAGAACACTGTTATGTATCTATGGTCTTTTCATTGTTTATGAATGTCACAAGAATAGATGGTTGTTTTGACGTGGTCAACTGTCAACTGTCCTCATGATCTAAAGGGTGATTTCTTCAACTTTTTGGATCAGTTTAATTTTTTAAAACTGCTGCAGGGGAGCTGCCCTATTTTGAAGAAGTGCTTCTTGTGTATTGTGTACAGACCACAAGTTGAGCATTTATTTTGTGTAGAACTCTTGATGTAGTAGTGTTCATTTCTCTTTTGAGTTCTGGATTATATCCTACAAAGTGTTCATTTTATTTTGTAGCCCTTAGCTTTCATACAGATTCCTAAGAAAATAAACTGGAAGGAATTCATAACAGAAGGCACACCAATGTGGGAGTGGCAGATAGCTGTATCTGAGCTGTTTGAGGAGCGGCCCATATGGCCCAAATATTCACTGATTGAACGCTTACTTGATAAAAATCTTAAATTTACATATCAAACACTTAAAAGGTATTCCGCCACTTATTACTGATAATTCTTTGTTGGATTGATCGTGGTTACTTCATCTTTTTATTTTCTAACATGATGATACATTTCACTTCATATGAACAGTCACCTTTCATCTGTTTGATCTGGCAGGCTACTGCTCACAGTTGGATACTACTTTTCAGGAGGACCATTTCAGAAGTTCTGGATCAGAAAAGGATATGATCCTCGCAAAGATCCCGATTCTCGCATGTGAATGCTCTACCTCAACATTCTTTTTGGATCTTTTCTTGACTCAGATCTTAAATCCATTTTGCTTTTGGTGGCATGTAATTTAATGGTCATTTAGTTTCTTTTGAATACAAATTGAAGTCTTGATGCTCTGATTAGCCATTAGAAAGGGTGTTCTTTGAGATTCCTCATCTTCTGCTTACAGATTATAAAATAAGTATGTCTGCCTCCTCAGGCTGCATCATGAATCATGGTTGTCATCCCCACAAGGGTAATGCTTTTTTTCTTTTTCATCACCTTTAGCAATCTAAGCCAGGATCTTTTCAACATTATGGTGGAGGAAAGATATATCTTTCTCCAGTCAGGTAGTTTGGCAAGAACGTGATGGTTTGTGGTGTCCTTGTACATATATTGCTGGTCGAGGTTCAAGATTTTGGTCCTCCATTTGCTTGATTTATAGTTCATGCCTACAGCCTCTAGTATTTTTATGTCACATTCCCTTCCTTTCCATGTTGATTATTGGTGGTTTGCTGTTGATTCTTAATGTGCCAATCAATCCCATTTTCTTCTGGAAGAGAATCTTAAGCATATCTGTCATATCAGAATTTTTTTCTTTTCTTCTAAAATATGAACTTGTCATCAAATAGTGAATCACTCAGAAGTGAACAAAATTGGAAATTGAGTTCTCTTAAGTTCCAATTTATCCATGTAGTACTTTTGAACTGCATATTTGAATAGGAGAAATGTGTATTGTGTTTATAGATTCTAATCTATGGTATTTTCTTTAGCAGATATCAAAGCGTTGCTTTTCGAGTACCACCTGAATTAAAAAGTTATTGCGATGCCAATGCTGCTAAAGGGTAAGTATGAGAATTAATATCAGTCCCTAACTCTTCCTGTAAGTTAGTGAGGTAACTTTATTACTGACCACAAGATGGCATTGGGGATGATGGATGAATGTGACTACATGCCTATAGCAAGGTCTTTGGAGTGACTATGATAGATTCTTGTACTTATGATTTGCCCATTGACTTGGCCTCTAACCAAAACCATTCATGAATGCGACTACATGTATGGGAACTGATTTGCACTGTCCGCAAGCTGCTCATATGTTTCATGGCTAGACTGTTTGTTTTGCTACATCAAAGCTCGTCCAAAAACTGAAATGTGTCTCTGTGGCTTTGCAGCTTGAAGCATAGATGGGAGGATTTGTGCAAATTTCGATTTTTTCCTTACAGAAACCAGTATTCGTTCCAGCTGTATGAACTTGATGATGATTACATTCAACAAGAGATACAAAAGCCTCCAAAGCAGACAAGTTGCACTGTGAGTTTTTCATGTCTAGCTGTGTTGATATCTATATTGATTTTTTTTGTATGTGTTCTTATTTGAGCTTTGAACATACGACAATGACATTGACCCCAGTGCACATATTTATAATGAAACTATGCAACACATGCTTTAGCATCATTCTTGAAGGGGTCTTCTATTTCTACTATAAATCCCATAGTAATGTCCATTGTATTGTATGAAAGTCATGTATCTCTCAATTTTTGAACACTGTACTTAAAACTTATGGCCTTTTACTCTATTTGATCACAATGTTAGACCATCAAGTAAACAACATGGGCAAACACAAAGAAATAGAGCTTTCTTACAGTATATTCTTGGGCACATCTTTGAGTGAGAAGTGGAGGCAATAGCATCATCACATCCTCAGGGACCATAGTCCGTTAGATCAAGTTTCTCTACAAAAGAAACAAATAAACAGTCTACTGGTGACAATTTCCTGGTTTAGATACAAATGTAAAGACTATTTTGTATGTGTGTGTGTGTGTGTGTGTGTGTGTGTATAATCTTGATGAAATAGTGGTTCCTTTGATTTTAGTTTCAATTCTCATGTTTCACCGTGACAATATTTGCATGAACTGGAACAACATGCTGGTAGTCTGCCATTCCTGTACAAAATTCCAAAGAAAAAGAAACCCAAACAAAAAATCAAACTTTATTCTTTTTGTTTGGTCTGGTGTATCAACCTCTAATCATTTGTTATTCATGCTGACTTGCATGCATCTGCATTTCTTCAGATGATTATAGTTTGTATTTAAATATATGATTTCTATACCTGATCATTAACAGTGATACAATAAATTTCTCATTTTTATCTAAACTGTCAGTTGTTGTATGTTTGTTTGTGTTATAAGATCAAGATTTAATGTAACTTAGTTTACAGTATGAAACAGGATGGTTCTCACAGCATATGCATGATAGTTTGAGACTTTGTGTTAAGGTGAGGTTCCTATCAATATTCCCAGAGACAGGCGCAGAAAAATTTCTTAAAGCTGCTTCTGAAAAATTTATGAGGTCAAAGAGAGCATGCATTTACAACGATGCACCAAAACCAGTTCAGCAGGAGCATCAGCAAATTAATGAAGGTTGAATTAACACCTGCACTTTTTTGTCCAATTTTGCTTCAGATAATTCATCTTTCAAGAAGTTATATCTACTCTGATCAATAGTGCCATCCTATATTTTATAAAATTGTTCCATGTGTACAAGTCCATAAAAATTTCAAACCATTATTACCAAAAATTATTTTTGAGCTAAAATTTATATAGGCTCTTGTTTTCTAGCAAACAGCAGTTTAATTTCTTCATATTTATTCAAAGTGTTTTGCCCCTTCCTGTTCATTAGTTTTTGCCTTATTTTTGAGATGTGGTTGAACTATCTGTAAAGGTTGTTTTTCTGAATGATGCCATGGTAGCAGTGTTAGCATGAAAACACTGTGGGAATGCGTGTGTGGCTGTTAAATTCTTTCCTGCTTGCTTTCTCATTTCAATGTAGATCAAGAAACCGTAAACAACCATACAGATGATGTAGATGAAGCTAATGAGAATCAGATTGACATTGATGATGTTGAGGTAGATGAACTCGAGTCTGATGATGGTGAAGAGGAGTTTGATACATATGGAATGGATTCGGTAATCAAACATCTACTTTATGCATTTTACACGTAGCTTCTTTGATAAATTATTTTGAAGTCTGTTACTCTTTTTGTTTGTAGGGTGGTGAGGCAGATAATCTTTCGATGAATTCATATTCACGTATCCTTTTTTATGCTCATCCTTTGTTGTGTTTTTAATGTTCGCACAGAATAATAAAGAACTGACTTTATGCATCTTTCTATAATAATTTTCTTTTTCTTGAAACATTTCCATTTCTGGTTGTTACTCTGTGTATCCTATACGCTCATGGATCTAGATATGGAGAACACCTCCACAAGCTATCTGCAACAACTTTTGGGTAGTTTTCCATCCATGGACACCAATGGTGACAAAAAGCAAGACGGTGGTGAAAGTAGTGATGGGGAATATCAGATATTAGAGCAGGATGACGATGAAAATTACCTTGATGATGACGACTGACCTAATCCACGATGCACTACATGCATATGGTGAGGTTTGTTTCCTTTCATTTATCGTCATTCTCTCAAGCTGCATTATTTTGTTTTAATGCTTTCACTGAGTATTTGCATATTAAAAGTTTAAAACCAAGCTGTTGACTTTTGGCAGTAATCTTGCATCAATGGAGGCTTGACCATCTTAGTCCTCTAGAGCCAGACAGTTTTTGTATTACTGCTTTTTTATGCAATGCCTTGGAGTTATGCACCTTATAGATCAGGAGTCTTTTTTATTAGAAAAATAACTTTCTTGATTATTTTTATGCTTTTCTATTAAATTTAGGAAATTAAATATTATATTGAATAATTTTATTTTTCCAGTTTGTTTAAGATTTTCCTTTATTTTCAAGTTTTGTAGTTTATTTAGTTTGTATTTATTTATTTGAGAAGTTGCAAACCTCTTAGAGATGAAATATATAGTAAATTATGAATTAAGAGTGATCCATTCTTTTGAAAATTCTTTTTTTAAAAAAAACCTCTAGTATTTCTATTAAAAGCTTGAATAGTCAGGATTCTTATAAAAAATAAACTATATATTTATATTTATATTAGTTCTAAACCTAGAATTCTTCTTAGAAGAATGTTTCCAATTAAAACTTACATAACTAATAAAATTAATCTAGCATTTAAAATTTTAATAGTGAAATATTAATTAAATTAGAAGTACATATCTAAAATCTAAATAGGAAAAAAAAATCAAATATAGCAAGGCAAATAAAGACAACTTTATACAGTAAATTTTGAGCCTTAAACCTCTTATGAAATTGCCTTTTAAGATAATGATAATTTTAATTGATGTGTTTGATCATCCCTAACAATAATGTCTTGAATGGCCCTCAAATGGCCTTTGCTCGAGCTCAGAGTCCCTCAAATGGCCTTTGCTCCTACATCGTTGAATGAGTTGTTATCTTCGTCCATCAAACAAGCCAACTTGGTTTGATACCAATTGACAGTTACAAACCTAATTCGTAGAGAAATTTGGAGAGAAGCTTTTAGTATTTTATTAAAAGTTTGAATAATCATAATCTTAATAAAAAAAATAAACTTTAGCATTAATGATTAAAAGTTATGTTTAATTTACAAAATTGCATCTTGAACTCTTGTTAAACTCTTTAAAACCTTATAATTTTAACCATTAATGAAACAATACAATAACTATTATTTTAAAACTCATCATATATCTCTAACTAGAACAAAGTTGCTAACCTGAAAATGGAATTTTCCCTCTATTTATAAGTTTCATCATGGGGGATTCCTTTTCAGAGATATAAAATATAAAAAAAATCACTAATCTTTTTATATTAAACTCTATTATTATTATTATGAGATAATAATCAATTGCAATCTAAAAACCTCAAGCCATTAGGGCTTGGCCTGCTAACTAGTTGGATGCTGAATTCAGAAGATACTAATACATGAGAATTTGTTCAGTGGACTGTCAGAGACCGAAGACGACAAAATCAAATCAGCTTTGGTCTGCTCGCGCCTAGACAAAATAAAGTTAGAATTAGCTTTGGGTTGTTTGAATGAATGTAGACAGATTCGAACGGAACCTTATGCAAAAAGGACTAGCTTTCTGGACAGTAATATTCCTGTGACAGCAACAGCTGCTCCGCCATTTGATAGCAGCTTGATCTTGGTAGCGACTACCATTTATACCCCCATTTATTTCAGCAACTCTGTGGATATAATGAACTCTGGCAAAGAAATGATCCAATAGCAGACTTTCCTGCATGATTTTAATGCCAATAACCCAAGGATAGCCTTCAACAACTAGCCTCTGGGAAATTCAGCTGCAGCTTCCTTTCACTTGATAGCTACACTTAGCATTCACACATACAGAAGAGAGATTCTTTTGCAAAGAGAAACTTGGTACTGGCGTTATTATGTAGCAATATTACAAATGGGGATGGCGAAAACTAATAGAGTGAAACAAAGGAGTTCCATCATCAGGTGATACTACTATATATCCCATCTCTTCTTCACACGGAACATTAGTGCAGAATTTCTGATGTCATCCCGTGGCACTTGCAGCATAAATTGGATTTTCAATTTCATCGGGGTGGTCTTTGCAGTGCTAGCTTCATTTCCAACCTACAACATGGAGTGCGTAACGAGGTCATGATAAACATCTCTTGAATTCCATATAACAAATAAGAAACATGGCTTAACTAAAAGGTTGTTAGCTTTTGAGATGCACTCTTAGGATTCTTGACCATGGTTCGGCTCCAATCTAGAGAAGATTTTTGCTTTGGAAAAAAAGGCAAGCAATTTTGCTAGACAGAACTTGACAACAATCTGTAGCCCTATACAGTATTATAAAACACCATGTCCAAAGAATGATCCAATTCATCCTTCGCATCAAATGAACTAATTGGGAATGAAGAACAAAAGGATCATCAAGGAGGTCGAATCTTAGCAATTTAGGTTTGTATCAGAACTAAAACACCTTCAAAATGAACTTTTTGATCATACAGAAATTAGCATGTGGCATTTACATTATACAGAGGCAAAAGTCATAGTTCTGTGAGCAAAATCCCTACACCCTTAATAAAGAAACACTCTTATAGTTGCCATCGATGGATCATTTATAACAAAGCACTTCCTTAATCTAGAAGAAGAGGATTATACAGAGTACGTGCATGTGACAGTATGAACAAAGCACTCTTATAGTTGTTCAATTTCATACACTGATGTAAATATTGTCTTTTATTTTGGGTGCTAGGGAGCCAAGACTATATACACATTAGGAAAATGGGACTGAATCTGTACAAGATCATAAAGGCAAAAAAATTCAAATATGCTCTGTCAAAAAAACAAACACGCTACCATCTCCTCTTTAGCACATATAGATCTGTCACAGACATGGAGTGGTTCTGTAACTTCAAATCCTATAGCAAAGGTAAAAGTGGTTCCATCACCATATTTATGCTAGCAAAAATGGTGACACTTGCCATATAGTTTGTGATAAGATTACAATAAAAAACAAATGAAAACAAAGATAACATCATCAATAATACCAGAAGTTCACTTGTCAGTGGAAAAGCAAAAGGATAAAAAGTTTGATGTATAGGAATAATTACCCAAAGTGATGCCCAGCCAAGACTAGCATCTGAATCATAACCAGCTTTAAATTTCAAATCTTTTCCATAGGTGTGCTTGTACACAGTACTCCAGTTGTTAGAATCAAAATTGTACCAGTAGCTGCATCGCAAATTTACAAATTACAACCCACTTGAGAAACCAAAATAACATAAATGAAGGTGCAAAAAAGAAAATGATAATAATAAAATCTGATGAAGAACTTCCGCACTCTGTTCAACAACCTGAAAAACAGTAAATCAAGCTCCACAGCAATTCTGCAGCTTAGGACATTTTACTACAGTTTCTTTTTCTTTTGTCCACAATTTGGGAATGATTGACATCTATCTCTCTAAAGAGGATATCATAAACAAAAAATTTATATGGATGAGCGCAGTCATGCATCCATCTTTGGGAATGATAAAAATCTGGGGCATGCATCTTCCAAGTTAATACACTTGTCAAAAGCAAATATATACACACGTAAATTATAATTATAATTTCCATTCCCAAACATAACCCAGAAAATCAAAAGGCAGGTATCATGAAACTAGAAAACAATTAATTCAGAGTACAGAGTGAGGATCCTCCTCCCCAGGATCTTTATAAATTTCATAGAAACTGTACCTCAACTTATTAGAAGGAGTGAAATGACGTTTGAATGCAAACGATAAAGCATTTGAAGGCAGTGAAATGCTAGGGATAAAGGAAACTGCCTCATCCTGCAATCAATTCAAAACTTTTAACAGCAGAACCTACTTAAAGGGCACTACAAAGACACCAAAACAACACATTAAGCATGTCACCAATCGACAAAAAGCAAGGAATGAGATCACCTGGGCCAATATTTTTCTCATTTACATAATCCATAATCCATCCAAAAAATTGTATTCATTTGTACAAGTATAGGTGGCAGGGACCACAAAGAGAGGATGGCCAAACAATAAATTGAACAGTGCATGCAAAACTAATCATAATAAAATATTAAGCCATGAGAAAACCTTGTAGCGATATCTTAGTTTCAAATCTTCATCGCTAAATTGGGCAGTGAAAATTCCATGTGTTAACTGACTTTTGACAATTCCACTAACAGACAATGTTCTCTTCACTTCCTCTTCTTCTTTCTCCCCCAATGAAACTTCACCGAGAGGGAATTTCAATGTCGCCCTCGGCTGCAACAGCAGGAAGATAATATATATGAACAAAAGGAGGAATAAATATACAAAAAAGAGATATCCCCCCCCCCCCTCCTAAACCCCAATCAAGACCCCAATTCAAGCCACAAGCCAAGATTCCCTAGTCAGTCACCAAACAAGTATGAAATCATCACAAACAAACCTTCAGCCCCCTTAAAAGTTCCCAACTTTGAAAATGTTACACTGTTAAAAAAAAATTAAAAATGGAGCTGCTTAGAACTTACCACACCAACAGCTGGAACAGGAGATGAAATTTCAAGGGCATAACCAGGATCGCCCAAGTCAGCAACCATTGCCACCTCTCCTTGTTGCGCCTAAAAATACAACAACAACAACAAAAACCCATTTCAAAAAAATAAAAAGGAAGAAACCCACATAAAGGAAATAAAATTTAAGTGAAAGGTTGAACCTTGACGTCATGGGAAGCCTTAAAATGGAACTTAGGACCAAGATCAAAAGAAGTCTTGACAAGGGCATTCTGCTCTTCAAGGTCATAATGAATAGAGAGTAATTTGGAAGTGAAAGCAAACTGGGGTTGAGAGGGTTCGCCCTTGTTGTTGTTTTGAAAAGAAAGTTTGAGCTTTGCAAAACTATCAAGGAGCTTACAGGAAACTTTGTGGAAGAACAAAGAAGTTTCACTGTCAAACTCAGAGGTCACTCTAAGTTTTGGTCTTTTTGAAAGTAGTGAAATTGAAGATGCTGGTGATGGTGGTGCATCTGTTTGCGGGATTGGTGGGACCATGTGGTTAGGGTTTGGTGGAAGGGATGGAGGAGGAGGAGGAGATTCAGCCATTGTGGTGGCGGTTGATATTTGTTTCTCTTCACAAATTTGTTTTGTTTGTTTGTTTGGAGATAGATGGGGGGCGAAATGAGTGTCGGAAATTTTGGATTTTCAAGGCGGAAATTTGGACGAGGACAAAGTTACAAAACTCGCCCCGTACTGACCCGGCGGGCTCAGTGATTGGATTATAAGATGAAAATGGATCCACCCAAGTTATATGAGTCAATTTAAAACAATATTATTTAAAAAAAATTAAATTTATTTTGAGAAAAATAGGTTTTTTTTTAAAAAAAATACCAAATTGCATTTCATTAATATGTTTGACAACGTCATGATTTGAATGAGTTCAACCATATAAACTTTTCATCTAGTTTAATATATTTTTAATATGTTTGGCATATATTATATTTATTAAATTTTTGGAGTAAAAAATAAATAAAATAAAATTTCAGACCATATCAAAAATTTAAAAAACTTTAAAATTGATCATATATTTTATATTTATTTCTTTTACTTTAAGTTTTGTTTTTTTATTGCACTTGAAAGCTTTATCTCATGAAATTTGGACATAGAAAAACTAAATAAAAAATATAAGATTGAAATTGCAAAAAAAAAAAAAAAAAAAAACAGAGTGAGAGTAATAATCATATAAACAGTGAATATCCATAAAAAAAAATTATTTTAGTTGCTGAGTTAATAATGCAGACTCCAAGAAGCTTTTTCAAGGAGATTATAAAATAAAATAAAGTTATGTTACTCTTAGCTATGATGGGGCATTGAAAAGAGTTTTCTATTCCATATGTCCCCCCAAACGAAATCCGATATCGGAAGAATTAAACTTATAAGGTCCGAAGTAGATGTTTATTAAACCACGAGGACTAAAATGTAGTTTTCGATTAACTAAAAAAGGGGTAGGTCATAAAAGAAGTGGCCCATGCAGGTTTCGAACCTGCGACCTTCGCGTTATTAGCACGACGCTCTAACCAACTGAGCTAATAGGCCTTGTTGAGATGACGGCTTTTGAAAAATAAATATACTTTATATTTTTAATTACAGCCTTCCTGGAATTCTTGCGACTGCAGGTGCATGTCATGCCATGCATTTCGACCAATTATTTTCTTGAAACAAATATATTGGTTTGGGAGTTTAGATTGACCCAAAAGATAGTTATTTCGATTTTTTAACACTGGATATGGTTGATCTATGATCTTGACCCTTCTGGGTCAAGAGTTGTTCACAGAAGCTCATCTCTGCCTTTCCTCTTGAGATGAGGAAAATGTTTTGGCATTGCCCAGGCTAACAAGGCCCCGTTTGTTTACATGGTTTGAAAACCGGCTTGCCAAAGGCCAGCTCACTAGTCTAGTTCGTGGACAGAATAAGCTCAGCACTTGGTGCTGGCGACTTGCACCTAATTTCAGAAAAGAGGTGGATGAAGAACAGGTATTTAATGAACAATTTTTATTCGATATTTCAAGTCACATTTACCTATAAAAATTAATGAATCCCTCAGCAAGGGTTTTGTTGTTTTCATTTCTACGCCATGAGAAACTATCGTTTTAAGAGAGGAGGAAGAAAAAAACTGTTTATACAGCATCCATGCCCAAATGCAAGATTACCAACAAAAGAGTAGCAGATCCATATGAGCCAAAACTACTGCAAGATGGACAGCATTTTCTAAAACCCCTGCCATCGAAAACATATATAGATGACTTGCTTCCCCACCCCAACATAAACTTACATGCACATCTATTATAACCAAAACTGAACACTGTAGAGATACCAAAGTCATGCGATATTCACAGCAACTGGTTTCCCTCGACCCATTGCAAATCCTCTGGTTCCATCTGGCATACGGGGCCCAGGTGGATGCTTAGCCGTTGTTGGATGCTCACCAAGAACTGGATTTGAAGGGGGAGTTCCCACATGATTTCCACGGTTACCAAGGTGGTTATTGTGATGGTATTGACCTCGTCCACGGCCCTTGCCCCGTGCCCGGTTACGCTTTCTCTGTGCGCCTTCCTTGTCATTGGCATGATCCTCTCCCTGCCCAAGTAAGCGGATCTCAGTCAATAATGAACTTCAACATTTATGTGGGACAAATAAATATAGCAAGGATGCGTTTAAAACATCAAAATGAAAACTACTGTTATTCCAGCCAGCATTCTCTTTTTTTAGCAAAAGAAATTTACACAATCTAGGATGCTGGCAGTTCTGTCAGGCAATGCATGTGTCACCCATGATACAAGCATTTCTCTGTCATATCAAAGACCAGCAGCCTTTCCAGTCAAAGCACCCTTCTCCTCCCTGTCCCTTCATGGTATGAGACAATGAAAACCTGACTCTTTTCTAGATCATAAATTTGGTTTCTGTTATTCATCGATCTTTCCACTTCATTTGCTTTTCAGATAGTAAAACAGAAAACACCAGCAAACAAGTCCAGATTCTTAATTGTCCAATACCACAAGCTTATGCCAAGTCAGTCCCAGTTGGCCATGTGAAAAATGATATTTATGTAGAAAATTATTTCCAAAATTTTGCTTTGTTCAAATTCAACAGAATTTTGCTAACACTCACAGAATGCTCATGTGAATGGGCATCATGCTGTTGGGCTTGATCTTCTGTCTGCTTTTCATTCGGCATTTGCTCAGAAGCCGAAACCTCATCTTCCTCAGAATTCCCTTGACCATCATGCCCCTTTTTTCCTCGTGCCTGGGTTGATTTTGATTAATGATGGAAGAAACAAACATAAATCAGGGGACTAAGCTAGCTCCAAAAACATAATAAACTTCCAAATTCATTAATTGAAATTGACAGAACAGTATTGAGATGCAAAGTGCATGTTGTGACTCATGAAACTATGTCAACCTACAGTGGGAAGCATTGGTTGACAGGGTCAATGTGACTGCCTGAGGAACTATAAGTGTATCTGAAACCTTTACAGCAAGGGATATTTAAACTGCCAATACCAGCCAGTAAATGGAGAATCAAGGGTTTTAACACCCGCCAAGATTACATATCAAATATTATATATAAGATGCTCAATCCTATCATCTCTACTTTCCCTTTTAGACTATTTTAAAATATTTTCCAAATCCAGTAATTATTCTCCCACTGCCAATCATTTTAATATGAATATTTTAAGCCTTTCATCATAGACCATCAAACCCACACGAACAGTTTTAACCTTAAACAGTCTGATTGACTTTGATGGTTCAGTACCAAATTTGAACAGGAGTGCATTAAGAAGCATGATATACAACAATTAGGAGCTATTTCATTAGCACTTGGTTCCTAAATGATTTGGCATCATCGGATGAGAAGATTTGTTAATCAAGGTCACATGGCGCCTTTAAGTTACAGCATAAGCTATTGAATTAATAAGTTGAAATATCTTGGTAATAAAGCTGATATCTCTAGCATCATTCTTTTCAAATGACAGCAACAAATAGGGAAAATGAAAGAGAGAAAGAAGATATTGGTACATACTCCATGCTTCAGCATTAACCGAACCTTAAGACCACTCCTCCAGTTTCCCTCATCATTAAGCTCAGCAACCTACATAATAGTATGTGCACTTAATTACTCCAATGTGCATTTGATGTTAGGAAAGCAGACCCAAGCAAAACATGGAAAAGCAAAATTCTTACAGCTTTCTCAGCAATCTCAACGGTCTCATATTCCACAAATGCATGCAACTGCAAAATGATACGAGGGGTTTAGATGTTATGCTTTTCCATGTTCATATGACAAGCAATAAGAAAAAAAATTAAAAGTACCAGCTATCTGCTGAAAAGAAATGATGAATGGAAAAAGAAATACTACAACCTTGAAGGTCAATTCTTAATAATCATACTAACCCTAACTTTGTACTGGCATCAATAGATAAGCAAAAATGTAAGATTCATCAATAAAATTTCTTTATTCTTGTCTTGAATTAACAACAACAACAATTTTTTGTTGGCAAACGTTTGCGAGTTGACTTACCAACATCAATTTGAGGGGGGGTGTTAATGGCAAAATTAGTGGCAGAAATCTGGCAGAAACCCAACATGTCACAGATTTCTGCCATTAACATGCTTATTTTCTGCCAGAGTTCTGCCATTTACACACATCACCAAGAGAAAGAAATGCATGATGATGTTGATAAAGAAAGGATTGAAAATATGCAAACATTAATGATGCCTTTGCATGCCTGAATGTACCTTGTTACTGAAATGCATCCCATCAGCTTTTCCAGATCTAGATGCTGAAGAAGCACCACCAGAAGGTTGAGGTGGACAGGTACGAATAGTCTTCACACTGGAAAAAGCAAAGGTCAACAATATCAAATGTCTAATACTATATCTGGCATGGTTTACATAAGAGCTAAACCATCCAAAGAAAATCATTCTGGAGATAAATATCTTGCCTCCCAACAGCAGAAAAGATCTTCATGAGGTTTTGGTGGCAATGATCCTCAGGTAAATTTTCAGCAACAACTATACGAGACTAGAGATCAAGGAAAGTGTTAGAAACAAAACCATAATTTTTTCTCTCTCCACAAACTATCAATACACATGAAAAAGGAAAAAATACAAAATTTCATGTGTCCGGCCACAGACAGGAAGAAGTTAACATAATTTCCAACTCTAAGAATGCAAGATAAAGAAAGGTAGTGAGCAAAAGAAATCATACTTGCAACTCCTCAACATCTGGCCCAGTTAATGGATGCTGGCGTCTGACTTTCTTTCCATCTTCACTAACTACCTGTATGATGTAACGTCCAAGAAAATTACAACGCGGTCAACAAAAACAATATAAAGAAGTTTCACAGACAAATAAGAGTAAGGGTGATCAAAAGCAATCTTACAAGCTTTGTTGAGTTCCGCAGAATGGTTGCAAGCTGAGAGTTATTGTTTATAACAGCTTTAACCTTCTTAAAGGAAGCAACAACAGATATTGGCACTGTATTAAAGCAAACAAGGGATTAGTAGGGGTGTAACATAAATAATAATATTTCACATAGCTTATCGTGAAATAAACATTGGGTAAACAATCTTTGCACAATCACATGACACTAAAGGTGATAACTTCTAATAAAATAAGACCTTTGCCTCTTTTTTATTATGAAATTTCTTTTGAAAACTACTGAAATGGAAATATATTGGCAAACTGCGAGGATATAGTTCGCATAAAACCTCAAGAAAAGTGTCATTTTGTTATTTCTTGACTCAAAGTTCAATAAAAAGCTATTCACAGCTTATCAAGGGCCATTTTCTACAAGAGCATGTACTACCCAAATCATTATCAAGAGGTCAAAATGCAAAGAAAGTAGCTGGTTATCAAGGAATTGTTTATCAAATTGTTATCCTGGCTTCATTTACAAAAGAGTATGTACTTTCCTAATCATCATCAAGAGATCAAAAAGAAAAGGAAAGTATTACTTTTCTGAACTTTAAGATAAAAAAATCAGTGAGAAGAAGATAATAGTAAAATACCAAATAGAAGAGCAAAATGACAGAAGTTGAAAGACCTTACCATACCCTTCAGGATCCTTGGTGATAAACCTCATAAGATGATCAGTAGTGGCCAAGTTCAAATCACTGAAATAATACTCCACCTGCAAACAGTTAAGAGCAAATGCCAAAAAACAAGGCAGTTAATTGCATAATCCAACATGGAACAAATGTATCTTAAATCATGTTTCACTTCAATTCACCCTATTGTCACTCTACCACCTCTCTCATCATTCCCTTGTACTAAATTTAACAAGCTCTCCACATCAATGTATCTATTAGTCACTATCAAACAAAAGCAATTCATCAACAATCCCAACTAGATTAATCAATTCCTTTCGGTGTTCTTTTTGATAGTTTTGATGCCTTTCCCAGATCAAAAGCAATTTCAAATGCAGTCCGAAGCACTATCAAACCGGAGACTCCACTATATCAGAAATGCGGGTTTGCGACAATCCTGTTCTTCCATTCCCCTATCGCAATCACCACTATTTTTAAAGACTTCTACCAAATCCATTAGCATTACATCTTAAGTTCCCCATTGTTTCTAATGATCATCAAGATTAACTTGAATTTCCTTTAACACATGCTCTAAGCTCACTCAACTTAATTACATCACCGATAATTTGTCACTATTCACTAATCAAGTACTAGACCCTAAATTCGAAGAAAGAAAAACAAAAGATACAAATTCAACTAACCTGATTCAAAAGCTTATTCATAGCTTCATCACTCTTAGTCGCATGATCCGAAGAAGCTGCTGCATCCTTATTCACAACAAATTCAACCTCTTCCTCAAATTGCTGCGGCACCCTTTTGGAATTATGCAACTGATTATGCTTTCGAACTGGAACATACTGCTGTTGATGCTGATTGTAATGATTATGGTGGTGGTGCTGGTTTGGGGCGGGGATGACGTGAGGCAAGGGAACAGGGCTATGAATCGGAACGTGAAACGGAGACGGAGGATACACATGCATCATGCCCGCTGGAGGAGGAGGGGAGGGAGGGATCACGGACAATCGCGATGGAGGTTGGGGTTGGGGGCGCGTGGGGACAAAGGCGGGAGCTTGCGCGTTGAGTTTACTAAAGGAAACATTACGAGAAAGCGAAGGATCGGGCGAAGGAGATTGATCTAGGGTTTCAGGTACAGATTCTACTACAGCTACTAACTCTTCTTCATCTTGATTTTGTTGTGCCATTAAAAATCCGATTTTTGATTCTGTTTTAGGGGCCTTTTTTCCTTCAATTTATAATTTTTAGGGATTGGATGGATCTAGGGTTTTTAATTTTATTTTTCGGGGGGGGAGGGGCCCTGGAGAGACGAAAGACAATGGAGAGGATTTCTCGGTTTCAGCACTTCATCGTCTTCCATATTTATACTTCCTAGGAGGTCACTTCTCATTGAGAAAACTTCAGTTTAGCCCCTAATTTATTATATTTTTATCAATTTAGCCCTCCGCCTTTGTTTTATCAATGTTGCCGTCAGCGACATAAAAAAGGACACCCTTCTAAATTCCATCTATTTAAATTAGAGCCTCGTATAATAATTAAATAACAATTAGAAGCTCGTATAATTCAATTCATTGCTTACCATTTTATGTACTTATATCATCTTTGAAACTCTCTTTTCTTCTGGAGAAAACTTAAATTTAGCTCTTAATATATATATATATATATATAGATAGATAGATAGATAGATAGATAGATTCAATTTAGTCTTGATCTTCTTATTTTATTCATATTACAATAAACACGACTGGTGAAACCTGATAGGATACTTTTCATTTTCAATCTAGATTTTGTTAGTAATAATTAAAATCCAATTTATATATTATTATTGTATTTTTTTATCCTAAATATTAAGTTAATTTTTCCTAAATGTTAAATAAATGATGAACTTTATTTTATACAAGATAGTGGAACAAAGTGAAGAGAAAAAAGCTAAATTATATTTGAGATCTCTAATGGGTAAGAACAAGATATTCAAATGAGAAAACATAAATTAAGGAGCATCCAACAATAAAAGTACAAGAACAATCATATTATCTCATCAAAGAAAATTACATTGTATCCTTTACAAACTATTAGATAAAAATAAATAAAATGTATTGAACACTCATGGAGTGTTTATAAGTTGGATGGAATCTCTCATCTTTGATTTAAAATGGGTGGAAAGACATTGAAAAGGTTACATTTTTAAAATATATAATATAGAAATTCTCGGTACTCTAAATGATAGCAATGTAATATATTAGGGACTAAACCTAGGTTTTCCCTAAAGTTATCTATCATACATGGGTATCATTGTTTTTTTTTATTAATATGGATATTCGGATCAGTTTACATATATTTTAGCTAAATTCATTAGATTTTAAAATTAATAATCATATCATATTAATTATAAACTCAAATATAAGATCATAAAAAAAAAAATATCGTGAGTTGGCTTGGGCACAATAATAGAGCTCTACCCGATTTAATTCATGTCTGCTGATA
Source organism: Salix dunnii (assembly GCA_015731905.1). Taxonomy (NCBI): domain Eukaryota; kingdom Viridiplantae; phylum Streptophyta; class Magnoliopsida; order Malpighiales; family Salicaceae; genus Salix; species Salix dunnii. The sequence continues at coordinate 247,122 of CM027675.1, read as the reverse complement.
TTGATAATCTATCCATAAGAAATAACATGGGAAACAGCACGCGTTAGTTGAGTGTAAAAGTCCATTCATTGCTGTTCTTGTGGTGGAGGAGATGGTGAAGTGGGCATTGTATTTGTCTTGTGTGCTGAGCCCTACTGGATGGGGGTGTCTGAACTCTGTATGGAGCCTAATTTTTATCTGTTAATCATGACCATGGTCATCATTATTCCTTCGTTGATAAAGATAATTAATGGCGGGCTGGTTCATGTATTGTGGGGTCTATACTGATTGTGATATCTTGTAAGGGATGGCGAGGAACTGTTCATTTATTCCACTAATCGAGTCTGGATCATTATCCCATATCAATGTTATCCTGATAGACTTGACTCTGGAATTGGGATCCAATATATGTGCGTCCTCTGCTCTCCCAATTCCATAAAATCCCCCAAGGAAAGTAGCGACAGCATGGCCAGCAAGAATTTGTTATCCAAGTTAAGCATCTAATTAGTCAAACATTGAGGAAGAAAGGTCGTTGTAGCAAAAACTGCGTCACATATTGTTCATTTCTCAAAAGGCTTATAGCATAATACGGGTTCTTTGGGTGTACAATTTAAAAGTCAGCGATCAAGTCAACTTTGGATGGAAAAGAAAGCTTTTATCCATCAACAGAAAACTCATTAGCACTGCCAGCTTTCCAGTTATTATGTGTCTATGATCATATTCAGCTAAAGGAAAGACCACTGCTCAGTTTCCAGCACACAATGAACGGCCTTCTATTTCCTCTTTCTTGATTCAAACTTGTGTCTAATAGCATTCCAAAAGGCTGGCACGGCAATATCATAGGGCACTTCCTTGAAAGATGGGAGGTAATTCACATCCACAATGACATGGTCACCAGTGCCGTCCTGGATCTGATTTTCCCCCCCACAGCAAAACAGATGAGATAAGGCATGAGAGGATGTGGATTTGTATGCAAGTTCATAATTATAATATGCTAAACTCTACCACAAAGACTATAGAACAGTTGCAGCTGGCTTCTTGATTACACAGATGCATCTTCAAAATATATCCCACTGAGGGGTCAGGTCTATAACCAAAAAGAAAATAGACCAAGCGACTGAACACCAGAATTATCAACAAGGAGTAAATTGGCTCCACTAAGAATGCTTGATGCTAATCTTATACAAGAATAGCAAAGCATTTCTGAATAATACTTTCTCGTTATTCATCTTGGGTTTTCTACCATTATAAATCACTCATCAAATAATCAAGAACAATCATCAAAATACCAATCAGGTTTGACTGGTAAAAGATGCAAACTGCAAATGATATGTGGTCAAGGAAGGATTACTTACAACAACATCGAAGCCAAAGATGGTAAGATCAAGTTTTCTTGCAAGCCAATTTGCAGCATCTGTGACTAGCTCAAGATCAAAAGAATTAATATTGGTCTTGATGGAATCTGCACCTGTAGAGTGCCCAGTGCTGGTGGGTAGAGATTTTAAGCTGCAGAGGGTAAGCACAACAGTATCAAAATTGAAACATATGACATTATCATAACCCAAGAAAGCAGAAAGCAAACAAAAAAACTAAATGCTACCTGTCAAAGAGTAAGGGTTTGAGTTCATTCAATTCAGATGATTTGGTCAAGACATTTGCGTTTGGTATAGATTTCTTTACTGCATAGAAAACTTGCTCACCCAAGACATAAATCTTGAATATAGTAGATGAATGGTCCACGTACTCCTGCAATGCCAATCAAACCGTTCAGAGCCAGGAGAACAGAAAACATGAAACTAAGCTGTCAAAAAGACTCTTTAGAAAGCCCAACCACTGGGGAACTCCTCCGACCAAGGGCTTTGAAATATATTTCAGTCATGTTAAATTACATTTAACTTACTGGAAGGATGGTGTAAAACTATGCTATATCTATGTTGAATACAAACTCTAATCATTGTTCTGCTGTTTCCAGGCAAGAATACACAATCAGAATTACCGCACATTGGTTCATATTACTGTAATGCCAGAATGCAGGACCAAAAAGTCAGACCAAAATTGGCACAGTACTTTTGTGCTCACCTGAACAATTGCTGGAAGAGGAACGTTTAAATCCTTAAAATCTTCAACTCTAAAGGTGATTGCCTGGAATGTGAAAATTAAAACTTTATAAGACGGGAAATTAAGGACAAGGAACTAAAATGATGGAGCTAGTCTACAAGTAACCTAGAATGTTTATCCACACAGCTGGTGCATACCACATAACCAATGTTCAAAATTGATAGCATCTCTAAGCATTTAACTATAAAATGATGAATAAATCTTTCCTGACAGGTACCTAAAATTGGAGAAAATAGAAGAATACTTCAGATTTCATTATTAAGGAACTTGCTTAGTAAGTCCACAGTAAAAAACCAAGTATTACAGAGTCCCTGTTGCAGTGACAAGATGAAGTCCTGATTAAAGTTTTTGATCCTACAGCTGTATCCCTTGCAATCAAAGAAATTCTTACCATACTGTGAGCATCAGCTACTCCACAGGCAACTTGAGGTTTCACAATACTCGGAAGAGATAATTTAGCTTCAGACAGATTTTGTGCCAAATCAGGGTCATTAAATCCATTAACCTGCATATTTGAACTCTGGTTGTGACTAAATTTGAGGATAATATGGTGAAATGTGCAAGAGATCATGCCTGAATGGAGCCTTAATGTGCATCAAGAAAATTAGTATCGATATGGAAAACACCCAAGAAACACATGCTTAAACAATGAACACCAAAAATCATCATAGCTGTTTTTGCAATGACAACAATGCTAAAAAAATCATTTTGTGTCTAATGCTTTGTGAGATCAGTTTACTATTTAAAATAGATACCATTCTGATCAAAAGACCTTTAGGAAATGGGGTCCTCTGATTGCCCGGCAGCTTTCTTTGTTGAGAGCATCCAGCCCAAGAAGAATTTGTTGGATTTCTAGTCTATCCAGTACAGGATATATTTTATCGAGTGGATCAATTGCAAAGCAATCAGAATGGTGTTCCATATACCTGTGGAAGAAAGGGACCCAGGCACATTATTATGTCATTAATCCACAACTTTGTTTGCAAAATGATGATTTATCCTCACAATAAAAATGTATGAACATGAATCTGAAACTACCTTTGCAATTCTTGCATGCCTGTAGAGAAAGTAATTCTGTTTGAGGATTCTGAAGAGCCGCTTAAGTCAACAGAGATAATTTCATCAGTCGCTTTATGCAGAACTATGTCAACGAGTTGTAATTGAGATAGCAGGGGAAGCTCAAATGTGAGGGGTAGAAACATCAAACCATTTGGAGTAGGATTCATGGGGAACGCACCCCTCTGCAACAAGAACAAAGAATAAGCTTGCAATTGTAGACGTACATCTAAACTACAATATATACATGGATAAAGGTACAGATAAACAAGATGGAGCATGCACCATAAAAAGTCAAACTGACAAAATTTCTTTTAAGTTTAAAACAAAATCAGTGAAGAGCTAGTCAGATTGAGCTCTAGATCCAGAAAATAGAATGAATCAGTTTTCAATAGCAATGAAAGAATTCGATCAGGATATCATTGCTTCACATTGATTTCTTTGTATATATGGATTCCGGAGAACATCTATGATCCATGACAGAGTCTTTCTCCAACATCAGTAATGCTTCCAATTCCCCTATCAAGAACTCACCTTGGCAAAATCTTCTTCCCGAGAAGTCTTCATAATATAACCAACAGTCACAACTTCATCACCAGTAGCCTGTTTGAAATTGGAAAAAAAAATAGTCAGAGAATATATACGAAAAAGAACTAAACTTCATAAATGATTGTAGAAGTGGATTTGCTAATTGGATAATAATCAATCATGATAACCTTTCTAATAGAGGCGCAAATTATCATAGGCAATTCTTCCAGTTTACTGATGCAAACCACTCCTGAACTCTCACATGCACCAGCACCTTCAACATCTAGAAGAAAAGAAAACAGGAATCCCCATTTTAAAAAAAATAATAATCAAACCTGAAACGACAAAGACAAGATATAAAACAGAATCTACTGATGTCAACTACTAAAACAAAGTCCGTAATACATAGAATTAACAAAAGGGTATGGATAAAACTCACCAAAAACAACAATGATCCAACCGAAACTGCTTAATTGACCAAAAGCATCCTTCTTGTCGCTAGGAACAAGAAACAAAATTTCCCCTCCAATGTCACCCCAAGAAAGTGTAATCTCATTAACACCATCAACAGATGATTCATCGTTCAAGAGAAAACAATCAAAGGAGTATTCCTTTGCCATCTTTTTAAGTACACTCACCTATAACAAAAGGGCAGAAAAAAAGAAAAACTGATCTTTCAAACAACCATCTCATCAAAGAAAACAAGCCAGAAAGATATAAAGAATTAATGGGAAAACCTTATTGTGAGGGAGAGAAGGTGAGAAAGAGATCCCAATGTGGAGGTTGGAGTGGCGGAGCTTGCGGAGGAGAGAGTTAGCTGAAGAGTGAAAAGAGGGGGTGGCATAATCATGAATTAGAAGTGACTCATGGATCATCACTCCTTTCACTAATGAACCCATTCTGGGTTTTCTTGGTCACTCTGCAAATGATTGAGAGTGCCGGAAGAAATGTATAGAGAGATAAGAAGGTGAAGGAAAGGGAAGAAGGAGCTATGCTTTCTCTGCTTTAGTAGTAAAGAGGAGCAGAGAAGGAGATGCCTTGAAAAGAATGGTCTTATTGCATCGAAATGCGTGTATTGTTTCACACTTGTCCTAGGCTAGGTTACTCGTGTCCTGTTTTTTATTGCTTTAAATTAACAATAATTTATGAACTTATTTTGTTTTTATTATTTAAACCTTTTTTATATTTATAGAAATTTAACTCTTTTTTTAATATATATTTTTTAAAATACATCTATAAAACTACCGCAATACAAAATACACCCTTATTCTCTCTCTTTATGGTTCAAAATTGATAAAATCAAGATTGTCAATGCCGTTTTAATTATCATTTTGTTTTTTTTATTGATATAAAACGTTTTGATTTCAAAACATTTTTGCATGTCGTTTCTGCTTATATATAATTAATTAATTATATATATGAAAAAACTAAATATAATTTTTATTTTTTATAAAATCAAAGTTGACACAATCTTATTTTTTATAATATATATATTTTAATTTTTATATTTTTAGTAAGTCTCATTAACAATAGCATATGACATCTCTCCCGCCTACTTACCTATGATATATATATATATATATATATATATCATAGGTAAGTAGGCGGGAGAGATGTCATCATCTCAAGATCACAAATCAAATCAATAAAATTATAGGTGTTTTAGCAAGTGGGCAGGAGAGGCGTGGGTATGAATTTTTTTCTTAGCCAAAATGGAACACTCGGAGTGATTCCATGGTATTTCGACCGGTATTTCTGATACGGATCGATATTTAAAACGAGATAAAAGTAATATCATTTTATCTTTTTTTTGCTTGGTACGAAATGTTTCGGCTGAATTAAACGATATCAATAATCTTGGATAAAATTAGGAGATGTGGGACTCAATTGATTATGGGATCATACGTTTGAGGTTTTCTTCAAAAGAAAATGATATAGTGTCTATTAGAAGGATCAAAATTTAATTAATGACAAATTTAAAGATCAAATAATATTTTTATGAAAATCTTGGAACCAAATTGAGGATCATACGTTTGAGGTTTTCTTCAAAAGAAAATGGTAGTGTCTATTAGAGGGATCAAAATTAAATTAATGAAAAATTTAAGGATCAAATAAATATTTTTAAGAAACTCTTGGAACCATATTGAGCTTTTCTGAATATAGTGGGTAAAATCTTAGAATGGACTTAAGACAATGAGGATAAAAAGAATTATGAAAACACAACTTTAGAGATCATATGGGACTTTTGCAGAAAGCTCAAGAACCAAATTGAAATTTATCAGCACCAAGGAATAACAATAATCTAATTATAACTATAAAAACAACAATAATTGCTGAATCGAATTTAAAGAAATACAACAGCCTGGTCTTCCATTGTCAATGTTTCTTTTTGTCAGGCATCTAACCTTCTTCTAAAATTTCTTTTCAGGTTTGGAGATATCTATCCGGTAATGGTGGATGTCTACGGAGCAGCCAAATTCATTGATATAGTAGTTTTAGCCCAAAATGTGGGGATGTGTATCGCCATCAACATTTTGTGCACTTCAATCATTGTTGGCCGGCGATTTGGAAGAGGCTGAATACAGTTGCAGGCAACCTTCAGAAAATATAGGACTTCACGATCGAATCCTTGACCGAGCAGAGATTTGTCAACTGCACAGTACAGTGCAGCCGAGACAGTCGATAGACAACTGTTTTGCACAAACTTACGTTCTACACTCTGATAAAATTCACTGTTATTAGAGGGATCTTCTCCTGTAATCAGCTCAAGAAGAAGAACACCAAGCTGATGTACATCTTTCTTGATCATATCCCATCCATCCATCTCACTGTTTGCCATGAAAATCCCGGCATTTGAGGTCGTGATCATGTGCATTGCCCTTCCAAAATTTGATATCTTTGGTTCAAAATGTTTGTCAAGCAAGATGCAGCTTGAGCTTAAGTTAAGATGAACTAGTTGAAGGGTATTATGACTGTGGAGCCATGCCAAACCTCTTGCTATCCCAACTGCGATGTTAACCCTTAAATGCCATTCCAGGATCTTAGGCTCACCTTTCACAGGATGTAACCAATCGTAGAGATTCCCATTTGGCATATACTGGTACACCAGAAGCCTTTCCCTTGCTTCCTGGCAGAATGCCAAGAGTGGAACGATGTTCTTATGCCTATACTTGCCCAGAATCATTAACTCAGACAAGAATTGTTCTTCCAAATGTTGAAAGTCAAGTAGTAATCTCTTTACGGCAGTGAAACGAAGATGAGGGTGTGCTGCCTTATATACTGTCCCCGTCTTTCCAACTCCGATGACTTTGTCTCTGTCGAAACTGTTGGTTGCTTTCTTTAGTTCAGCATAACTGACTCTTGGAATCGACATCTGAAACGTCGAAATCTGTGGATGAAATAACTGATGGCCTTCACTAAATTAACATGAACAAAATTGAATTCGAGCTAGCAAGATCTATGATGAAAGGAAAATCTTACGGGGATACCTGCTCGTTGGCTTCTTTGATCTTCTTCTCTCGCCTTTCCATCAGAGATGCCATCATTGGTGTCTTCATCGTCATCTTGTTTCTTGTCCTCTTGTTGAGACGAGCCCAAGGCACACAATAGGACAGGAAAATAGTAAAAATGGAAACTGAAGAAAATACATAACCTATTTCAAGCCCACTTCTGAATGAAGAATCCAACTTTGTCCATAACCCTTTGCCGGGTAACGACTGTAATCTGCCACCAAGCTCATCATCACTAGCGTTGCTCGCTTGCAAAGAACTGAATCCATAGCTGGCTACACTAAGGAAATGCGTCGCAAGAAGAGCTAGTTTTGCATCAAGAGCCATTTGAACATCAGAAAATAGATAGCAAAAAAGATTATAAATTTCAGGAAGAGTGAGAGAACAAAGTCGACAAGTCATTCATTTCATGGAACCAGACTTCCTGGAGCATAGTTTTCTAAGTTTCTACTACCAATAGAATCACAGGTGGGTTTTGTTCTTGGAGTTTGCATCTACAAAACAAAAATCTAAATGCAATGGACGTCACGTCAATATTTTTCCTCCGCGTAAAAGGAAAGCGTAAGAAATGTATTAAATGAATTTTATTATTTCTTTATTTTTTACATAACAGTTTTAAAGCCATTAGAAGACCGATTTAATATATTTTTCAGCAGAAAGAGTGATTTCTTTCAATAAACTAGGGAATAGCGCAGAATCCGAGGGAAAATGCATTACTTCCTCTGTGTTTACCAAGATCCCAGGCAGCAAATCGAAATTTCTTTAGAGAATGATTCTCGTGCACAATAGAATGGTGAAATGACTGGAAATAGAACTGCGAAAGGGAACATTTTCGATTGAAAGATCATCTCAGTTCTCAAACCTCTGAAGGACATTAAACACAGAATGATTTGGGTTTGTACTGTAATACAAGCACAGGCACAGGCACAAGCGCATAGCATAGCAGAGTTACAGTTCTGAGATTTCTGGCCGTGTAAGCCCCATAATGGACGCTGCAAGATTTTCCAAGAAGTAAAAGAAAAATGAGCCCCGGAAAGGCCGTTTGGTGGGAGCAGTTGAAGACATCAACCCTATCCTGACTTACGAAGTACCTTTCAAATTCACCAAGAAATGGGAAAAATGCAAGTCTCTTGACTCAAGAACCAGTTATATGTATATGCCGGTCCACCAGAGAGAGAATATCAGATCATGCTTCCTTGAAATTCAAGTAGAAAATCTCACATGAACAGGGACCCGCCTTTCATTGAAATTAATGTCTGAGCAAAACCTGTCACTGTCTGCTGCTGGAGATGGAAATTTCAATGAAACTGATGTATTAGAAACATTGATCTCTGGTCCGTTTAGAGATCGGTCGTTAATCACATCATCCAATGGCATAAACAAGATCAAAAGTTTCTTAACTAAGTCATGCTCTTTCATTTCATTTTACACTAACTCCTATATCTAGAATTAAAACTATACACTGCAAAGGTGTTTCTTTTCTGGAACAAAATTGAGAAAAGCCATGCATGCATAATAAACTATGAAATTGCTCCTTCTTAACTCAAAGGAAAATTGTGCCGGCCAGCGTAGGAAGACCCATGTTCCTTCTCTAATCTTGGTTCAAAAACAACAACTCATATACTTTTTTAATATATTCAGTACTTTCCTCTTTGAATTTATAGAGCAAAAAATCAAATTAGAGGGGTCTTTCGTGTTAGGAGAAACAACAATACCCGAGACTCTCTTTTTGTGTGAATCTATAGGAAATTATAGATAGAGCAATATATATATGGAAAATATATATCCAAACACTGCAAGCACAAGATATGCAATTTTTAGGTGAAAAACCTTCCTAAAGTGAGAAGGAAAAACCACAGTACTATAATCCACTCAAATACTTCCACTATCAATAGTAATAGGAATATATGAGTCTTCTTTAGTCTCAACTAAAGTATACAAACAACAATTATCTTCAAGAAATACAATCTTTTGACTCAAATCAACTTCTACAAAAAAAGGTCTCACCAAAATAGAAGCTATTGTTCACGGGCTGAAAAATATATATAGAGTGCTTAAAATCCATTTCCACATTCACAATGAGGATTCACAAGTTTTGAATATCCCCATAAAATTTCGGCTTAATCGGATCACAAATACTCGTTGATTGAAATAGTTGATCAAAACTGGACAGAAAAATCCAAGAACTCTATTTTCTCTCTATTTCCCGCAGCTCACTTTTTTTTTCTTGTTTCTCTCTATCCTTGTGCAGTAGCCAAAGGTAAGGACATTAAATCCTACTTTTTTAAACGAGTCTCTTCATGTGAGCTAGATCCACACAAGTTTTGAGTTATCATTTGTTTAGTTTAAAAGTGAAACCCAGCCCAACATTTCGATAATAGCATGGCTTGGTTTATGGTGAATTTCAACAAAAGGTGCGGCAAGAATTCTTATATATATTTGACAAGCTAAGAATAAGTTTATTATTGAGAAAATTAGCCCGAATTAGAAATATATTCTGTGTCTATTCTTTCACAAAAGCAGCAGCATGGATCTACTCTTTTATTAGAGATATATTATTTCTTGGAGTAAAAGAATTCTCAAACCTAATATTTTTTTTTTCATTTCTTGATGTTGGAATGATCTCTCAGCAAAATCCGAACTTTGATGCATATTGTGTACAGTCAAATTCGCATGCAATTGTATTTGGAGAGATACCCTGATCAGTCTCTGCATGCTAAATAGTCAAACTCTATCAAGAATAAATGAAAATAAGTTTAAAAACTTTCTGAGACAAGATACAATTGCGTTAGGTTATGCACAAGGGATGTAAAATAAATGAAAATAATTATAAATATTTTTTTTATATTAAATCCATCTCTAAATAATTCGAAGTGCATGTTTATGCCATCATCAGTCGATTATGCAATACAAAATACACTCTTATTCTCTCTCTTTATGGTCCAAAATTGATAAAATTAGGAGGTGTGGGTCTCAGTTGATTATGGGATCATACGTTTGAGGTTTTCTTCCAAAGAAAATGGTATAGTGTCTATTAGAGGGATCAAAATTCAAACAATGAAAACTTTAAGGATCAAAATAATATTCTTAAGAAAATCTTGGAACCAAATTGAGCTTTTCTCAATATAGAGAGGGAAATAAAATCTTAGAATGGACATGAAGCAATAAGGATAAAAAAAAATTATGAAAACACAACTTTAGAGATCAAATGGGATTTTTGTTGAAAGCTCAAGAACCAAATTGAAATTTATCAACATCAAGGACTAGATGTGAGAGAAATGTAGTTTTAGGACTAAAATGTAAGCACCTAAAGCAATATGGTCCGGAAGTTTAAGAATAAAAAAACATAATGGCAAGATTGAACTTTTGTGAAAGCCTAAAGGATCAAATGAACAATTCTCAATATTTAAGGATTGATATGACAATAATGAAGTTTCAGGGTCAAAACACATGCATTTAAAACTACAAGAGTGAAATTGTAAAACTCGGAAGATTTAGGATCAAATAAAACTTCTTTAGCAACTTTAGAGATAAAAAGTTTAAAGATGAGATTTAAATTTTAAAGATCACATCAAGATTATCAAAATCATAAGTTGACTTGTGAAATCGTATAATTTTACAAGTCATCTTAACAAACCTTGCAAAATAGAGTAAAAATATTAAAAAACATTGAAATTGCGAGTTGACTCCCAAACTCGGTAAAAGTCATAAAATCAATGAACTTGAAATGATTTTTACGAGTTAATCATTAAATAACTTTAATGAATTAACTTTCTATGTACAATGTAGAGCGTAGTTTCATTTGAGGTTAATCTCCCTTTCTCTTTTTTAACATCCCTCACAAGCAGGCAAGCATTGTGCATCTCTCAAAAACTTAGATCTGCTGTATAGAGTTTTCCTTACAAGGCTGGTTTTTCTTCTTAAATCTTGCACTCCTGATTTAGTTTTTCTTTTTTGTTAATTAAGCCTAGTTTACTAGATCTAGTATTATAGTGTGTGCAACTGTAAGTTTTTCTTCTTAAATCCATTTTCCTTCTCTCCAAAATAATTCACCTCAGGCTTTACTTGAGCATTTCTTGTTTTTAACCAACTCACCAAACCTAATATCATGATTCATTAGTTAACCACTACATGAAAAAAGTATGATTTTTGTATTGAGTTTTAATTACAAGATGAAGTCTTTAGGCCCATAAACAAATATGTTTGCATGCCCTTTTTGGTTCATGGAGTGTGAGATCGTTTGGGTTTTATTTCATGGGAAGATTGGTCAGTGTATGGTGTTTAAGGTTGGTTTTGATGGTAATGAGTATGCGAGTCATTCTTTGATTACAATGCATGCAAGATGTGTTAAAATGTGATATATGCGGAAAGTGTTTGATGAAATGGGTGAAAAAGATTTGGTTTCATGGAATTCAATGATTTCAGGATATTTTAGGATGGGTTTACTAAGGAGTAGTTTGGATTTATTTAAATATAGAAGATATGAGTTTATTGGGCGTAGAAAAGCTCCTTGATGATGTTATGGAGCTTTACATGGAGCACATGTAAATGTTGGTTTATTAGTGATGGTGTAATTGAAATATGAGATATGAGTTTATTGCACCTATAACATAATAATATTTGAAGCTCTTCTTGGAACAACTGTAATTGCTTGTTCAATTGTTAGATTTATAGGGTTGTTTCCCTATTATTTTGCCTAGTTTTTGGGTGAAAATTGGATTTGTCCAAATATTTTTGGGATTTTCTAGCTCTTTTTATCAATTTTATTCACATATCAAGATTTCATATCCATCAACAACTAGAAAGACAATGCTCATAAACATGTAAATTTTAACAAGAACATAAAAATAAGAGTTGATTAACCTTAGAATCGATGAATGACTTATCTTTAATTTTAACTGACATGTTGGAAGGGAAGTTGATGAACCGTGAAATCTTATGGCATAGAATCTTCATTAGTTGGATTGTGTTAAGTAGTGCGGATACTTATAATTTCTAAAACTAAGATACATCTGATTTAATTGAGAAATATCCACGGATATCTTATTCTGGAGCCATATATCTGTCGCATGAAATTATCAAATTAGATTGATATTAGTTCAAACCATGATTGCTGAAAATCTACTGTAAATTATTTAGTAGCTGAAAAATTCTTGCCATTCCAAAATAGACTTAGATGATTGAAAAATTGGAAATGATTAGTGGTAATAGACTTTGGTAATTGAAAATATAGAATAGTAAGTTGCTATATTTTACTTTGGATTTACTTGCATGGTGCTGTCCTAGCAATAACTTTGACACTCCAGCAAATTATTTATTTTAAATTTATTAGTTTTAACCTAATATAACTCCATGAACATAATTATTTAGTATTATATTTTTAAGTTATTTAAAATCATGTATGAACTTTAATCTAATTGTCAATAAAACACCTTCAAAAAAAAAAAAAAAAGAGGTAGCAAAAGCAAAACAAACATGGGTTGCATTGTATTTCCATTCAAATTTATATATTTAATCTCACCATCTATGTTTATCAGACTTACTGTATTTTGTTCGAAAATATTTATTTAAATGAACTTGTGGAAAGTGATTTTTTTTTTTTTATGTTTGATAATATTATAGAAAATAAATTGAAAAATATTTTCTAATATCTGATTATATCATGAAAAAAAGCTGACAAATAATTTATTATTGTTTTTTTTTCAAGTTTATTAAAATAATAATGATTATATTTGACGGATAGAGACAAACCTGATAGATAAAAACTCTAACTATTTACATAAATATTTTAAAACTAGAATCCAAAATTAAGTAGAAAAATTAACTAAAACATGAAAATTATAACTATAAAAATAACAATAATTGCTGAATCTAATTTAAAGAAATACAACAGTCTGGTCTTCCATTGTAATCATTTCTTTCGTCAGGCATCTAACCTTCTCAAATCTCTTTTAAGGTTATCCGGTAATCGTGGATGTTTACGGAGCAGCCAAATTCATTTATAGTTTTAGCCCAAAATGTGGGGATGTGTATCGCCATCAACATTTTGTGCACTTCAACCATCGTTGGCCGGCGATTTGGAAGAGGCTGAATACAGTTACAGGCAACCTTCAGAAAGTATAGGACTTCACGATCGAATCCTTGACCGAGCAGAGATTTGTCAACCGCACAGTACAGTGCAGCCGAGACAGCCGATAGACAATTGTTTTGCACAAACTTACGTTCTAGACTCTGATAAAATTCACTGTTATTAGAGGGATCTTCTCCTGTAATCAGCTCAAGAAGAAGAACACCAAGCTGATGTACATCTTTCTTGATCAAATCCCATCCATCCATCTCACTGTTTGCCATGAAAATCCCGGCATTTGAGGTCGTGATCATGTGCATTGCCCTTCCAAAATTTGATATCTTTGGTTCAAAATGTTTGTCAAGCAAGATGCAGCTCGAGCTCAAGTTAAGATGAACTAGTTGAAGGGTATTATGACTGTGGAGCCATTCCAAACCTCTTGCTATCCCAACTGCGATGTTAACCCTTAAATGCCACTCCAGGATCTTTGGCTCACCTTTCACAGGATGTAACCAATCGTGGAGATTCCCATTTGGCATATACTGGTACACCAGAAGCCTTTCCCTCGATTCCAGGCAGAATCCCAAGAGTGGAACGATGTTCTTATGCCTATACTTGCCTAGAATCATTAACTCAGACAAGAATTGTTCTTCCAAATGTTGAAAGTCAAGTAGTAATCTCTTTACGGCAATGAAACGAAGATGAGGGTGTGCTGCCTTATATACTGTCCCCGTCTTTCCAACTCCGATGACTTTGTCTCTGTCGAAACTGTTGGTTGCTTTCTTTAGTTCAGCAAAACTGACTCTTGGGATCGACATCTGAAACGTCGAAATCTGTGGATGAAATAACTGATGGCCTTAATTTAGTAAATTAACATGAACATAATTGATTTCGAGCTAGCAAGATCTATGATAAAAGGAAAACTTATGGGGATACCTGGATGCTGTCTACTTTTCTCTTCTTCTCTCGCCTTTCCATCAGAGATGCCATCATTGGTGTCTTCATCATCTCCTTGTTCCTTTTTCTCTTGTTGAGACTAGCCCAAGGCACACAATAGGACAGGAAAATAGTAAAAATGGAAACTGAAGAAAATACATAACCTATCACAAGCCCACTTTTGAATGAAGTATCCAACTTTGTCCAAAGCCCTTTGCAGGTTACCGTCTGTAATCTGCCACCAAGCTCATCATCACCATCGTTGCTCTCCTGCAAATAACTGAATCCATAGCTGGCTACACTAAGGAAATGAGTCGCAAGAAGAGCTAGTTTTGCATCAAGAGCCATTTGTACATCAGAAAATAGCTAACAAAAAAGATTATAAATTTCACGAAGAGTGAGAGAACAAAGTCAACAAGTTCTTCTTTCCATGGAAACCAGACTTCCTAGAGCTTAGTTCTCTAAGTTTCTACTACCACTAGAATCACAGGTGGGTTTTCTTCTTGGAGGTTGCAGCTACAATGCAAAATTCTAAATGCAATGACTTCACGTCAATATTACTCCTCCGCGTAAAAGGAAGCGTAAGAAATGTATTAAATGAATTTTATTATTTCTTTATGTTTTACATTTTAAAACCATTAGAAGACCGATTTAATACATTTTTCAGCAGAAAAGTGATTTCTTTCAATAAACTAGGGTATAGCACCGAATCCGAGGGAAAATGCGCATTACTTCCTCTATGTTTACCAGGATCCCGGGCAGCAAATCGAAATTTCTTTAGAAAATGATTCTCGTGAAATGACTGGAAATAGAACTGCGAAAGGGAACATTTTCGATTGAAAGATCATCTCAGTTCTCAAACCTCTGAAGGACATTAAACACAGAATGATTTGGGTTTGTACTGTAATACAAGCACAGGCACAAGCGCATAGCATAGCAGAGTTACAGTTCTGAGATTTCTGGCCGCGTGAGCCCCATAATGGATGCTGCAAGATTTTCCAAGAAGTAAAAGAAAAAGGAACCCCGGAAAGACCGTTTGGTGGGAGCAGTTGAAGACATCAACCCTATCCTGACTTACGAAGTTCCTTTCAAATTCAACAAGAAATGGGAAAAATGCAAGTCTCCTGACTCAAGAACCAATTATATGTATATGCCGGTCCACCAGAGAGAGAATATCAGATCATGCTTCCTTGAAATTCAAGTAGAAAACCTCACATGAACGGGGACCCGCCTTTCATTGAAATTAATGTCTGAGCAAAACCTGTCACTGTCTGTTGCTGGAGATGGAAATTTCAATGAAACTGATGTATTAGAAACATTGATCTCTGGTCCGTTTAGAGATCGGTCGTTAATCACATCATCCAACGGCATAAACAAGATCAAAAGTTTCTTAACTAAGTCATGCTCTTTCATTTCATTTTACACTAACTCGTATATCTAGAATTAAAACTATACACTGCAAAGGTGTTTCTTTTCTGGAACAAAATTGAGAAAAGCCATGCATTTATAATAAACTATGAAATTGCTCCTTCTTAACTCAAAGGAAAATTGTGCCAGCCAGCGTAGGAAGACCCATGTTCCTTCTCTAATCTTGGTTCAAAAACAACAACTCATATACTTTTTCAATATATTCAGTACTTTCTTCTTAGAATTTATAGGACAGAAAATCAAATTAGAGGGGTCTTTCGTGATGGGAGAAACAACACCACCCAAGACTCTCTTTTTGGTGTGAATATGTATGAAACTATAGATAGAACATTATATATGCAAAAAATATATATCCAAACACTGCAAGCATAAGACATATAATTTTTGTTTGGAAACCTTCTTAAAATGAGAAGGAAAAAGTCACAGAAGTGTAGTTCACTCAAACACTTTCACTATTAATAATAATAGTAATGAATACATGAATCTTCTATAGTCTTAACTAAAGGCTTACAAACAACAATTATTTTCAAGAAATATAATTTCTTAGCACAAATCAACTTCTACAAGAATTCAAGAAAGGTCTTGCCAAAATAGATGCTAATATTCATGGGCTAAAAAACATATACAAAGTGCTCAGAATTCATTTCCACGTTCACTATGAGGATTCATATGTTATAAATATCTCTACAAAATTTCAGCTCAATCAGACCATAAATACACATTGATTGGACCAATTGATTAAAATTGAACAAAAAAAATCAAAGAACTCTATTTTCTCTCTATTTCTAGGACCTCACTTTCTTTTTCTTGTTTCTCTTTATTCTTGTACAATCGTCAAAGATGGAGACATTAAACCCAATATTTCTAAATGAGTTTGGACTAGATCCACATAAATTTTGGATCATCCTCCGTTAAGGAGAAAACCCATCCCAACCCAACATTTCGCTAATGGCAAGGCTTGGTTTATGGTGAATTTCGACAAAAGGTGCGGCAAGAATTCTTATATTTATTTGACAAGCTAGGAATCAGTTTATTATTGAGAAAATTAGCCCCAATTAGAAATATATTATGTGTCTGTTCTTTCACAAAGCAGCAGCATGGATCTACTCTTTTAACACAATAGATTCAACAACACTGGTAACTGGGATGCTAAAGAACAAGGGGCGTGTTGTTTCTCGGAGTAATAGAATTCTCAAACTAAATATATTATTTTCATTTCTTGATGTTGGAATGATCTCTCAGCACCATCCGAACTTTGATGCATGTTGTGTACAGTCAAAATCACATGTAGGTGTGATTCGAGAGAAACCCTGATTAATGCATGCCAAACAGTCAAACTTTATTGAGTGTTAGAAAATAATATAAATTATATTCTAAGACTTCACTTACAAGTTTAAATTTTTAGATGAGATGGTTCCTTAACATGGTATCAGAGCCTTGTTGACCCAACTGTCACGAGTTCAAATCTCACCACCCCTATTCTATTTGATAAAAATCAAGCATAAGATAAAGTGAGCCTATGCAAGTTTTAAACTCAAAGAGTTTTCATTTGAGGAGGGTGTTAGAGAATAATATAAATCATATTTTGAGATCTTACTTACAAGTTTAAATTTTTTGATAAAATAATTCCTTCACATGAAAAATAAATGAAAATAAGAATAAAACTCTCTGAGACGAGGTAGAGGTACAGTTACGTTAGGTTATACACAAGGATGTAAAATATATGAAAATAATTATAAATATTTTTTATATATTAAATCTATCTCTAAATAATTCGAAGTGCATGTTTATGCCATTCGTTGACGTGTTTAAAAGAATTAATTTAATATGTTTCATTTTGTTTCTAACTCTGAAAATAAAAATAAAAAAAATTATTTTCTCAATGGGATTATTTTCTTTTGTGGAAGATCAATTTTTAAAACGAAAAAAAAAAAGGAGTGCAAGCCCTATAAACTTCACAACGATGCCGTTTCCTTAACCTTAGAAACAAAAACACTCCAAAACCTCACTTCTAGAAGCAGACACCCCCCAAGAACAGGAAAAAAATGGCTCTATGGAGTAGAGCTCGCACAGCTTCTTCTTCACTCTTCAATAGGCTCCTTCAACATCCTAACGACATCATCAGCACCAGCTCCAGCGCTGCTTTCCTCCGCCATTTCTCCACCGGTACCCCTCTTTCTTTTTCTTTCACTCTCAGTTTTTAAATCCCAAGTTTTCTTATTATTAGATTCAGTTTATTTCTTTGTTTTTTTGAATTTCTTTTGATATTCTGCTTTGATTGATGAGAAGAAAAGGTGGGCATTGTTTTCTGTGGGGGATGGAGAAAGGAGTAGACTTTGAGGTGTCGAAATGGTTGACATTGCGAGTTTAAGGTATTGAAAAAGATGAGGTTTTTGAGGCTTGGTTGCTGAGAAATCGAGAAGGAAAATGGGGATGGAATTGGTTTGCATTTAATTGTTGCTTTTGTTGTTTGGAAATGTGAAAGGGGAAAAAAAGAAACACCCCATTTTGATGAAGTCTTTATTGAGCTTATCGAATATAAGAGTTTCTTTTCTTTTCTTGTTTGTAGATAATTTTTTTGTGAGGGAAATGAATGAGGGATTGAAAAAGAAGCAAACTTTGTGGTGTAAAATGGTGGCTTTGATTTGGTGATTTAAGACATGGAAAAGGATCTGTTAATTAAGAACATATGGAGGGATAAATGGAAGAGGAAAGTTTGAATTTTGTCATTGCTTTTTGTGTTCGGCTTCTCTATATAAAGGGGAGACATTCACTAGGTTATTCGTGATGGATTGATCAGTTTCTTTCTTATGATGTATTATTGTTAGCAGAAATGAGATTGCTCTTATTTTTTGCTTGCCATAGATGTAGCTGGCAATACTAATTCATTGCGTGGTAACATGATGAAACAACTGCTTCACCTTGATATCAATTCACAAATTGGAAGTTGCATGCCTCTTGGTGCTATGCGTATTGGAACAATAATACATAACATTGAGATGAACCCTGGTCAAGGTGGGAAGATGGTTCGAGCTGCAGGTACCAGTGCAAAGATTCTGAAAGAGCCATCATCGACCATTACTGTGGTACAGCTGCCTTCAGGTGTTGTGAAAAAGATTGATTCTAGGTGTCGGGCTACAATTGGCATGGTCTCGAACCCAAGCCACAAGGATCAAAAGCTTAGGAAGGCTGGACAGAGCCGGTGGTTGGGTCGAAGACCAACAGTTAGAGGAGTTGCAATGAATCCAGTAGATCATCCTCATGGTGGTGGTGAGGGTCGGAGCAAAAGTAGTGGGTCCTTGGGGAGGGTGTCACAAACGCCTTGGGGCAAGCCAACTAAAGGTGGGTTCAAGACTGGTCCACTCAAGCGCAGAAAATAATTTTGCAGCCATCTTCTCTTTGTTTGGCTCCCATGCTGGTAATTCCTGTGATCTCAACAAGAAAATGTTTCAAGGTCAGAGTTCTCTTCCATAAATCTAGAGATTGGTTCTATTTGTCATGTTCAGAAAACAACAGGGATAATAAAGAGTGTTTCATAGGCGCATCTGCAAATTTGCCCCTTTTGTTTTCTTTTGAATCCATCAATCTTGACCTTGATCAGTGTTTCATATTGAATGTTTATGGATGAAGACAAATTACCAGCTTGTGAACTGTTTTTTATGGATCCTAGATTTTGCTTTTGCTTTTATCTTTGGTCAGGCCTTCCATTTGAAACGAAGTTTGAATGGGGTAGTGAGTATTGAGAGATTCTTCTTTACTGCGAACAAAATGGTTGCAGAAGAGCTTTTTCAGATACGAGCAGTCACCCCTCCCCCCCCACTAATTCTAGAAAGTGTAAATTTTATTGGAATTCTGAAGTTCTATTTTCAGAAATTTATAACCAGATGCGCGGTTTTTCGATAGTCAAAGTTTGAAAAAAAAATGTTGTTTTGAGATTAATGTCAATCTTTCCCTGTTTTGATTGAATTTTGTAATAAGATTTTTAGTGCATAATTTGGATTACACATCAAACAATATTTTGGAACTTGATCTAGTTAAGAAATTATTTTACTTAAAATTTTAATATAATAGGTGAGGTTTTAGAATATAATTTATATTATTTTTTAACATATCCTTCTAATTAAAAACTTGTTGAGCTTGAAACTTGTATATGTTCACATTATTTTGTGCTTGATTTTTATCAAATAAAATAAGGGTGATGAAATTCAAACTCATATTTGTTTGAAACAGTATATAGAATAATTCCACTATTCAATAAGGTATTGATTGTTCTCTTCAATTATTTTTACAGGTCTCATTAAGATATTTCTCGTTTACAGCAGTAAATTTGAACAAAATCAAACATGAACAGAGACGTGATTCTAACTAATATCTTCATGGAAACCAGAACCAGATGTTTGCCTAGTATGAATCATTTCTTACCAGTCATTGTATACTAGTAGGCTTCATATCTGATGATTCTTCAGCAATGGAGTCGTCCACTCATGTGTGCACTTCTTTCCTCGATCATGGCAAGCAAGAAGCAAAATAGTCAGCCATCTTATCTACTAGTGGTCTCACTTTTGCATGATCAAGCCATTCCTGGTACCTAAACATTTTTATTTATTTTTGAAAAAAAGAAGAAGAACGTGAGCGAAGCCCACTATCCATCCATATCAGTTTCCTTTTCCCCCATTTCTCTTTGCCGAAGGCATTTCAAAGCCACAAATGCTTTTCGTATAAAGTTTATCAATTTCGTTTTATTTCGATCAAAACAGATGAAATATTTTATACTATTAAAAAAATCGAGATAAAATAACGTTATTTTCATCTCGGTTTTAATTCCAGTCCGTTCTGAAAATATCAGTTAAATACTAGCCAGAACATCTTGGTACCATTCTGGTGTACCGTTTCGGCCTTAAAATCCTTCTTATTTTGATTAACTTGTGATTGCATTTCTAATTTTGAGATTATATTTGTTTGACTTTATGTTTGTATTGTATAATTTAAAATTAATTTATCTTGAAATTTAACTATACTTGTTAAATTAATATTGTAATTTTTTTCATATATATATAATTATATATAAACAGTACAACCTCGAAACGGCATGTCGAAATGCTCCGAAACCAAAATATTTTATATCAATAAAAAAATTAAAACATTAATCAAAATGATAATGATATATATATATATATATATATATATATATATATATATATATATATATATATATATTCTCAATACGGCATATTAAAATACTTTAAAATTAAAATATTTTATACGAATAAAAAAAACTAAAACAATAATCGAAACCATACTGTCAACCTTGTTTCGGACATATTTGACTCGAGACAAAAGCCGCTGAGTAGACATGCAAAAACAGTAGCCTAGTATTCTGAGGATGTCGGCAAGCATCAACCAATGTGCAAATTTTGAAATTACAAAGTTTTAACTAGTACGACTCATTTTATTTTATATTATTTAAAATATGCAAATTGTGATGTTCCAGGCAAGGCAATAAATTAAATAAAAATAAAATAATGTTAAAAATAAACCTTGTCACACGATACTCGATGAGGAAGAGTTGACTTGACTTGCTTATATTCAATTAAAACTCCATTGACATGGTTAGCTTAGTTTAACTACGCAACTGCAACATTTTATAATGGTATATTACTTTTCTAATTATTTTATGTATTGCTCTAGTTTTTTTTAATATATATATATATATATATATATAAACATAATTTCACTTCTTTTCTATTTGGTATTTTGAAAAATTAAATTATTTTTTATTTTTATTTTTTACATTAAATTAAGAAAAAAATGTGGTTTTAGATTATATATATATATATATTACATTAAACCACATTTTTTTCTTAATTTAATGTAATATATATATATATTTTACATTAAATTAAGAAAAAAATGTGGTTTTAGATTATATATATATATATATATATATATATATATATATATAGACATAATTTCACTTCTTTTTTATTTGGTATTGCATTTTAAAAAGGTTTTTGAATGTTTTATTTTTATTTTTATTTTTTTACATGAAATTAAGAAAAATTAGGTGGTTTTTAGATTATTTTCATGTATTGATGTTAAAAATAATTTTTAAAAATAAAAAATATTACTTTAATATATTTTTAAATAAAAAAATAATTTCAACTACACTCTCAAATCACTTCAGGCCTATGTGGGAGTGCGATTACTGTTGCTTTTGAAAGCAAGGTTGCCAATACCGTTCCGGTCGTCGTTCCGTTTCGGGGTTGTACTATATATATATATATATATATATATATATATATATAACTTAAAATATTAATTTAACAAGAATAATTAAAATTCAAGATAAATTAACTTTAAATTAGACAATACAAACACAAAGTTAAACAAACATAATCTCAAAATTAGAAAAAAAATCATAAGTTAATCAAAATAAGAAGGATTTCAAGGCTGAAACGACACACCCAGAACGGTACTGAGACGATCCGGTTGAAATTTCTGGAACGGGCCAAAATTAAAACCAAGACGAAAACGATACCGTTTTGTCTCAATTTTTTTTAATGAAATGGAACGTTTTGGCCATTCCGGCCAGAATGGAATGATATTGGCAACCCTGTTTAAAAGTGTTTTTTGTTTAGAAATATATCAAAATAATAATTTTTTTATTTTTTAAAAATCATTTTTGATATTAGCATATCAAAATGATCTAAAAATATTAATTTTTTAATTTAAAATAAAAAATATTTTTTTTTTAAATTTTTTCATAAATATTTCCTATTGCAATGTCAAGTAGCCTATTTGTCATATTGTTGCATGAAAACGTGGTCGGTGATGTTTGCGTGAGTGATGTTTTTATATTATTATTTATTTTCAAAGTATTTTCTACTTTAAAATCACCGAAACTTTTGACGTGAAAGAGATTAGACTAATGATTCTTCAACAAAATAAATAAATAAATAAATCAATCATACTATCACGAGACAATCTGACTTATAATTGCAGGTGGCACCATCACGAGTCACATCCCCTAATTCCACTCGCAAAAGGGTCATGGGGCAATCAAGCTTTTATGAACACAAATCCCTTCTAACTTTAATTCTCATATCTCAATTAGGTCATCTACCATGTGAGTGTATGTGGGGTAAGAAAGATCACTCAAAACCTAATATGCCCTAACTTCATGACATCACCTCTTCATTTATATTGAATTTCATATGAAATTAGATGGAATTAACTTTGTGTAACTATATAAAATCCATGTAAAATATATTAAAATGATATTATTGTAACTCAACTCGTGAAAACATGACACATCAAATTTAATGACTATATAGTCTTGGCATAATTTAGTTTATGCATATCGAAATTAAGTTTTTTCTTACATAACGTGGGTGATGACTGTTTCGGTGAGCAAAAACCAATTAAATTGATAAAAAAATTAGAGAAAAATTGAAATATAAAAAAAAACTGAATAATTTTATTTAAAAACTGTCGGTCTGGTTTTTGATTTTTAAGAGAAAAAATATATTATGATTTTTTTATTCTTTTAATTCAGTTTAAATTTTTTAATTTGCTTCTATTTTGATTAAATAGTATCAAAATTAAGTTTTTTCTTACGTAACGTGGCTGATGATTGCTTCGGGCGAGCAAAAACCAATTAAATTAAGAAAATAAAAAAAATTAATCGAAAAAAACAAAACATAAAAAAAACAGATTAGATTTTTTAAAAAAACTTTCGGTCCATTTTTTAGTTTTTTAATTTAAAAAAATATGTTATGATTTCTTTATTCTTCTGGTTCAGTTTAATTTTTTTTAATATGTTTCTATTTTGATTAGATGAGAGAAGAAAAAACATGGTTAAAATAAAATAAAAATTAAAAATATATTTTTTCAATAACAAAACCGAATTAAACCAAAACCGATCCATTTAAATCCAATTCAGTTTAATTTCTATTTTATTTAATTTCAATTTAATTGTTTTTATTAATAAAAAACAAAACAAACCGACAACGGTAACGCGGCAAGTACAGTGTTGGGGCATGCTCATGAATCCTCTCTTGAATTCCCGCAGGGCTGCCACCATGTCAATCAAGTCCGGGCCCACTTCCAAGTCACGTGGGCCCACTATATCTGTCTTGGCTTAACAGCAACTTGTTCTGAAAATTAATAATCAAACGAGGGCTCCGTGGGTCCTAAGGTAAGGTTGCTGTAAAATTACACAATATACCCTTTGTCTTCTTTTGGCTGACCACAGTCAATTTGTTCCTTGTAAACCAGGGTAGGTTTTAACGTCCGTGAATTTAAACTCGAAATCGGAAGGCAGTTCATGGATTTTAGAGAATCTTTTTTTTTTTTTTAAATAAATATTATTTTTCGAAATAAAGTTTATTTTTGATTCTAAACAGTAACCGAAGGCTAAAACTTGAACAAGGAGTGGCTTTAAGCTTCTGTGTTAAAAATGGAGGAAAAGGTGAAGGTATAGTAAACTCATGAGGTGAAACATAACCAGCTCTTTTGCCGCGTTCAACACGCTCACACTGCCACCACACAGACAGCCCACATACAGACAGACACTCTCCATAGTGATAACTCAAATCATATATATATATATATATATATATGGCTTTTCCAACCCACAAAATCCTCCCCACCTTCTCTCTCCCTCTCCTTCCCCTCCCATTTCTCTCGGATCTCATCCTCCATTTCCTTCCGCTCCTCTACTTCCTTCCTCCTCGGTCAGGCATCGAGAGCGAGCGCTTCATGATCGCTCTCGATCTCTTGAGCTATCAAATTCTAGACAACATTCTAAAGCAAGCAAGCAAGCAAGCAACCAAGAACCATATATCTAATTAGCCGCCAAGAAAATAAATATGGAGGGACTTGCAAACCAGCTAAAGCGAGGAATCTCTCGTCAGTTTTCGACAGGATCGTTGAGGAGGTCATTCAGCAGGCAATTTTCAAGACAATCCTCGCTGGATCCGAGGAGGAATAACTTGAGGTTTAGCTTCGGAAGACAGTCTTCTTTGGACCCAATAAGGAGGAGTCCCCTTCATGATCATGATGCGTTGAGTGTGCCGGAGAATTTGGACTCGACGATGCATTTGTTGTTCTTGGCTTGTAGAGGAGATGTTAAAGGAGTTGAGGATTTGTTGAATGAAGGTGTTGATGTCAATAGTATTGATTTGGATGGCAGAACTGCTTTGCATATTGTTGCCTGTGAAGGTCATGTCGAGGTCGTCAAGCTTCTTTTGAGTCGCAAGGCTAACATTGATGCCCGTGATCGTTGGGGCAGCACGGTAAATTTACTCCATCCATTCATCCGTTTTTTATTATTATTGCTATTATTATTATTATTATGGACGATAAAGGGTTTTTTCGAGTTTGCTGTATTGAGCATGAGATTTTACAATAATCATTATTGACGATGAGGGTATTCTTGAATCAGTTTGCGGCATGAGCATGAGCTAAGAAGATTGCATTCATGAGAAATTATTTTTCTTCGGAGCCTTGCTTCGAGGAGTTGACAATCGATTGGCGTTTATTGCATCGATTTCTTTTCATGCTGTTTGATCTTATTATGTTTAATTTGTGGAGTTTCGGGTTTTCGTTTCGATAGGCATGTGCGGATGCGAAGTATTATGGGAATGTTGAAGTTTATAACATTTTGAAGGCCAGAGGAGCGAAGGCCCCGGTAATAAAATATCAATGGCTTTCTTTCGTTTTGTTGAATTTTCTGTCTGTTCTGAAGGTATGGTGTTCATGTATGTGGTTTTATTATTTTAGAAAACCACCAGGAAGACACCAATGACTGTGGCAAATCCTCGAGAGATCCCAGAGTATGAGCTCAATCCATTGGAACTTCAAGTTCGGAAATCAGATGGCATTACAAAGGCATGATCCTACTCTTTTCGATTTCTGTAATTTGTGATTGCTGTGAGAACATTAATACTACCTGTTAGCTTCCTAATGATGTTTGAAAAGAGACCTTGTTTAGCTTATTGTAGTTTACTTGGTAGCTAGTAGATGATCTTGTGGGAATCGAAGTTTGACTCGCATATCCTCTGTTCCATAACAACAGTGGGCAGAGAATTGCAACCTTAATAACCTCACTTCAAGTTCTTAACTTATTAGCGATATGTGGCTTACAATTTCCTTTCATGTGTTGCCATGATTATAAAATTGATAAATTCTACGACAGGGAATGTTTCAAGTTGCTAAATGGAATGGCACCAAGGTTGCCGTAAAGATACTCGAAAAGGATCTTTGTGCTGACCCTGAAAGCATGTAGGTTCATCTTTGATTACTTGTTTTCTGCTGCTTCAGTTGTTCTTGATCTGTGGTTAAGTTATTTGGGGGTTGCAAGACATGATAGAATTGAGCCCTAACATATATGTATTTTCATTTTTTCTCTGTGGTATTGAATGTCAGAAATGCTTTCAAACATGAGCTAACCTTATTAGAAAAAGTTCGACATCCTAATGTGATTCAGTTTGTTGGTGCTGTCACCCAAAATCTGCCCATGATGATTGTTGCGGAATATCATTCAAAAGTAAGCATGCTTCTCCCCTCTCTCATGCATGCGCGCGAGCGCTCACATAATAAGATTGAATGCTTTTTTTAGGCTTTCATTTCGTGGATTTAACTGTGGTATTTCTATATTTCAGGGTGACTTAGCAAGTTATCTTTTGAAAAAGGGGCGATTGTCCCCATCTAAAGCTTTGAGATTTGCTCTTGATATTGCCAGGCAAGTTTGAATTTCTTGCATAAAAACCTCTGCTTGTTCAATTACCGAATTCTGCATCTGTCCCCGAAAAAAGAAGCACGTCACACACGTACACGCAGAAGGAACAGTTAAGAATGCTTCCAAGTAACAGTAATCCCATTTTATATTCCTCTGAGTAGTCTCTATGTTTTCCACTTTTAAGATGTATGGATCGGTCTTTGTTATCAGGGCCATAAACTACCTTCATGAATGTAAACCAGATCCGATCATCCATTGCGATTTAAAGCCAAAGTAAGACAACAAATGCAGAAGTTAATTTGTTCTGTAAATTGAAAACTGATTTGTGCTTCCTAAGATGTACTGTTCTGTAATATTGGAAATTTCGGTAAGGTGCCAGAAATATTTTGCTGGATAATGGTGGTCTATTGAAGGTAGCTGGATTTGGTTTGATAAGGTTGTCAAACATTTCACCTGACAAAGCTAAATTAGCACCAGGGACTCTTATTGACCATTCAAGTAAGTCTTTTTTGCAGTTCTACACTGTTATCCTGCTTCCTTTTAAGAGCTCAGAACTCTTCATCTAATCTCATCTTACATCGCTGAGTGAATAACTTTAAAGGGATTACTGCAATGTATTCTTGACTTGAATTTAAGTGATGGTATTGCTTTCCAGATGTATACATGGCACCTGAGATTTATGACGATGAAATATTTGATCGAAGTGTTGATGCTTACTCTTTCGGAGTCATTTTGTACGAGGTGGGACTTTGCAGTCTAATTTGGCAAGCTTGTTGTACTTTCCTGTTTCCTTCATATGTATTACTGCAATTCTCTGCACAGAGCATGAATGGTTTTATACTTTAGAATTTGAGTGCTGAGTGGGACGTTTCTTCTGTTGGAGCTTAGATGCTTGAGGGAGTGCAGCCTTTCCATCCCAAAACTCCTGAAGAGGCTGTGAAGTTGATGTGCTTAGAAAAAAAGAGACCGCAATTCAAGATCAAAGCAAGAAGTTACCCTCCAGATTTAAAAGAGTAAGTTTCGATTCTGTCTTCAATTTCCTTAGCATATTGAATAGGAGGTTGTCCCAGAATTAAGAATGGCACACTAAATGGGAACCATCTTGATCTTCATGTAGTTTGATTGATGAATGTTGGCATTCAGAACCTGTTGCCAGACCAACCTTTTCCGAGATCATCACAAGACTGGATAAGATTTGTAGCAACTGTTCAAAACAAGGATGGTGGAAAGACACTTTTAAGCTCCCATGGTATGGATCTCTTGCTCAGTATCTCTGAAGCAGAAACATATACTGGCCTAAGACCACTGTGTTTCACCTCACTGTTCCGATTCAATTTTTAATGAGATTATTAATTAAGTGCAGGAAGTAACAAGGGAGGCATTTTTCAAGAAGAGGAGGCTTGGAACAATTAAGACCGAGGATTTTGGTCGACGAAATTAACAGTTTTGGAGCTTAATGTTACAGAGCTTAAGATCAAAATGAGCTTAAATGTTACAGCAGCAATATATGCTGTCATTGTTGGAATAAACATCATCACTGTCAAACAAAACTTCTTGTCATTGTTGCTTGAGATTAAATATGGAATAAACAGCAATATGACGACACGCATTCCCACCACAAACATCCCTGGAAGATTGAGTGTTATATCCTAGTCTCTAATTTTATTTGTACTACTCAATTAATCCTATAGTATTTGAAATCATTAAATAGTCCTCCTCCATTTTCTCTTCTCTGTGTGGTCTCGTCTGCATGATATTTAGAATGGGCCAAAGAGGTAGACTTTTCAACTGGAATGGTCTCGTCTTCCATTGGTGGAAATTCCTGATTCGAATTTAATTATCAGTCAGTCTTTGACCATGCAATAATTCGAACACTTTAATTTGTGGCCATTGATTTCCTTTCATATTGTTCGGTTAATAGTATATTTTAAAATACAATTCAAAGGAGAAAATAGTAATAAAAATAATGATAATCAAATATGATATGAAAAAAATAAAATTATCTCAAATGAAATAAATAGGAATAAAAAAAATAGAGATCAAATATGACATGTAAAAAATAAATTTCAATTTGATAAATTATTTCATATAAAATAAATAATAAAAAAGGGTGAAATCTAAAAAAATAATTAAACGATTATCTTAAAAATTTAATTTAAAAGATCTATGTGAAAATCAAGAAGAAAAAGAAAACAAAGAAAAAAAGAAAAGAAAAGAAAAAAAGCTCCCACAACACTAATATCCTGTTTGACTTTGCGTTTCAAAAATACTTTTAAGAAAATTAAAAAATTTATATTTATATTTTTTTATTTTAAACTAAATTTTTTGATGTTTTTAGACTATTTTCATGTGTTGATGTCAAAATAATTTTTTAAAAATAAAAAATATTATTTTTAATAATTTTCTGAACAAAAATTATTTTTAGAAAACAATCACAACTATACTTCTAGACAAATAAAACATGAGACTGTTAAGAATATTTTTTCCTTAAACTCAAAAATAATATTCTTTTAGAAAAAAATATTCAAAATATATTAACATATTAGCCGTATGTACAAAAACAACATATTTTTTTATTTTTTTTAAAAAATAATTTTATATTTTTATTTTTTATTATAATTTTTATGGGTTAACTGTCTAACTTTAATGGGCCGAGAGGCCCATCATGATACCGTGGCTACCTCCTTATTGTTGCCTTGTTTCCCGAAGGTTTTCATTCAATCTTCCTTAAATGGGACAAAACCTCCCTCTACTTCAGTACCTTCTATTACTATTGATAAATTGCGAGTATGCTTTCGTTGATATTTCTTCCTTGTAATTTCGCAGTGTGCCTAAATTAAGCTTTTTTTCTTAATCTGAGTACTCCATGCAGTGAAGGGCTGGTGATGGCTCTGTGTCCCTGTTTTTTCAGGGCAAGTGGTAGAGAAAATGTCTCGAGCCAACGCACAAACTGACCATGATTAGATGAATGGTGTCCCTGTTTTTTTCAGGGCAAGAAGCGGTAGAGAAAATGCCTCGAGTCAAAGCAAAAGTTATATCGGGTCCTTGTTGGGTTTATCCAATCCAATTTGGTTTTTAAAACAAGCAACTTGTATTTAAAACTAGTAGCAGGTGCTTGTTTTTCTTAAGTACTGGTCATGTGGACCTGTGTCTGTCAACTAGGCAGAGTCCTGTCTCAGCAGCATTGATCGTGTTGACCTGGGTCTGTCAAGTAGGCGGTCCTGTCTCAGCATCAGAGCAAATGAGGGGAAATGCAGATCAAAAAAGGAGTGGATTAAGTGATAAATAATTTGTGATTTTCTTACACCACATGCATCATTCTCCACGTATACTCAATGAGAAAGGGCCCATGATGCAGACGAGCTTGACTTTGCAAGTGGAGGCCATCACGAGGTCTTCCACTTCTTTCATTGGTGACCGGGGAGTAATCTTCATGCAAATATTTTGTGGCCACTGATTGATTCCCTTTCGTATTGATCGATCCAATTCGTAGCAAAACCATTATTTGATTTCCCATAATTAAAAAAGTTCAATTTCACTCTCGATGTTCATCAGTAGAGTATCAAGGCACCGCTTTGGTGCGTACGCAGCCCTTCTTCTGCTTGAGATCCTATCCACCCACCATAGTTGCAGTGCTAGAAAGACCAACAATTACTGCGCTCCTTCTTGTGGCAATTTCCATCATATTAGCTACCCTTTTCGACTAAATACCGACCCCGGCAGCTGCGGCGAACAATTTGCTGAGCTTGCTTGTGAAAACAACGAGCGCCTGACTTTGCACTTGGAGATGGTAAAATATTATGTTCAGGCAATCATTTACAATGACTCCACAATCCGACTTGTGGATGCTTCTGTTCAGAAGGATGATTGCTTCTCCATCCCTCATCATTCTCTTACAGAAACAGAGCTCTCCTCTTCGTATTTTTATGATTATAGTGATTATTATTATTATTATTATTATTATGAGTATAAATATTGGACAGAGAGTTCTGTGTTAGGAAAAAATTATTCAACCCCAGCGAGGGGATTTCATAACACGAGTTGTTGGATTGAAAAGTTAACAAGGGACTAACTTTATATGAACTTCAATTCTTAACCTGGGAATTGCCAATAAAAACATTTATCATTTTGGTAAGATTTTTTTGTTTTGGATTTTACGATGGTTTTTTGAGCTTTTTGAAACTATGAATACCAAGTTGTCTATGATGTTTTTAGGTGTTTTGGTTTTAAAATAAATGGATTAAAAATTTGATTTTTGGGTCTAAAAAACCATCAACTTTGTTTTCTCTTCCACCCCAATGGTTGAAAACTAGAAATAGATATCTTGATCTATATTTGTTATTTTAATGAATAAATTTAGAAAGCATAATCGGGTAAATATCCTGCTTTACGAGATTAAATATCTTGATTTATATTTATTTATTGATTTTTGTTAATCTTATTCTTAGCTGTTGTTTATAATTGTTTTCATGAATTAACACATAATTTTGAAGAAAATATATAAACACAAAGAAGATAGTTGCAAGATGGCACCAGACTGCATCATTGTTTCCTTGGTTTCTTGTCTGCATCACATTTGGAATGGGCCAAAGAGGAAGACTGTGCAAGTGGAGGTCTTCCCCCTTCTTTCATTGGTGGGAAATTCCTGGTTCGAATTTAATTATTAGTCGGTCTTTGACCATGCAATAATTCGAACACTTTAATTTGTGGCCATTGATTTCCTTTCATATTCATCCAAGATGATATTCCTCCAAGGTGATATTCCTCCAGTTTTGTTACCAGAATCACATGATATATATATATATATATATATATATATATATATATATATATATATATATATATATATATCCAAAAGCTAGCACTTGTGACAGCAAAAGGGCTTACAATTACAGATGGATACTTCTCATCTTGCTGGTAGAGATTTTGATAAATAATATATTTTGAAAAACAATTTTTTTCCAGGAAAAAATAGTAATAAAAATAATGAGTATTAAATATGATATGAAAAAGAATGAAATTGAAAATATAAAAATAAAATTATCTCAAATAAAATAAATAACAATAAAAAAATAATTCAAAAGAAAAAAAAGTGTTTAAAAAAGAAAAATATTTTCAAAAATATTTTCAATAATAATTTCATGCCATTATAATTGAGACCTCCTGGCCAAACGTGCCGCCACGTCATTAAAGAACCACTGTAAAAAGTAAGGTGTGATCATTAAACTCCACCATGGAGTATGTAGTCATAGAAAGTGAGTTGGAAATACTTTTTGATGTTTAGTTATGCTATGAAAAATAAGTTGCAAAATAAATTATTAGTTTTTTTAATTTTGTTTCAGGTTTAATAAGTTGCATTATAACAAAATATGATAGAAGAAAAGGTTAAAGGATTATGAAATTAAAATAATAATAACTAAATAAATTATTTTAAATAAAATAAGTAGCAATCAAAACAATAACAACGAAACATAAGATATAAAAATATTGAAAAAGGGTGTGAAATTGACTTTTTATTTATTTTATAAATTATTTCAAATATAGCAGATAAAAAAAGACCAGATCTAAGAGATAAAAAGGTTGAAAGAATATAAAATTGAAAAGAAAACCTTCAATTTTCTAAATTATTAAAAAAAAAAGACAAGATTTTAGAGATAAAAAAATAAAAAAGGATAAACTTGATTAAAAAAATTATAATTTCATAAATTATCATAAATAAAATAAATAACAATTTAAAGCAAGGTTGTCAATACCGTTTTGGTTTTTTTATTGGTACGGAACGTTTTGGTTTCGGAGTGTTTCGGCGTACCATTTCGGGGTTGTACTATATATATATATATATATAATTAATTAATTAATTATATATATGAAAAAAATTAAAATATTAATTTAACAAAAAATAATTCAAATTCAATTAACTTTAAATTATATAATATAAACACAAAGTCAAACAAATATAATCTGAAAATTAATTATGATTTTTTTTAGAAATTAATTATGATTTTTTTAGTTTAAATGCATATGAATTGTTTCTTGATCTTTTAATATGAAATGCATATGAAACATTTTTGAGCAATGTTTGAAATTATAGTAGTATTGTTTAAAAAATATTTTAAAATAATATTGTTTAAAATATATTTTTTATACTAATATATTAAAGCAATTTAAAAAAAAATTGAAAAAACAAACACTTTTTAATCTAACGGTTCACACTTCACATCCCATCCTTAAAAAAACCCTCCATCTCCACCAATTATCACCACCCCACTACGGCACTACCCTCCAAAATGAGCTCCCATCTCCCTCTCAAATAACAGATCTCAATCTTCTCTCTCGACATTTCCTCACAATGAGGATTTGTTTCTCTTGCATAGTGTGGTGGTTCCTGGCGTGGCAATCAAAGATGCTACATCAAGTATGGATGCAGTTCATAGTGACTGGATGCAGTTGATTTTCATGGGCAAACATTACTTCATATTCTCAAGAAAAGTAGATTTCAATCTTCTCTCTCGATCTCAACCTGCTCTCCCTCTAAAACAATGGTGGTACCAGTTCACACCATCAGCTTGCGAGGAAAGGCTAGAACCAATGGAAGAAATGATTTTTTTAGGCTGAAATGGTATACCCGGAATGATACTAGCGTGTTTTGCCCGGTATTTTTAGAATGGGCTGGAATTTAAACCAAGACGAAAACAACGTCGTTTTGTCTCGGTTATTTTAATGGCACGGAATGTTCCGGCTGGAACAAAACGATATTAACAACATGATTTGAAGATAAAATAAAATATACATAAAAAATATAATAATATTTTATTTAAATAATACCTGAAGTAAAGATTTCTTAAATATAGGTCCTCTGCATCGCATTTAGAAATTTCAAAAATATCGAAATGGATCAAAAAAGGAGAGGATTAAGTGATAAATCATTTGTGATTTTCTTACACCACATGCATCATTCTCCATGTCTATTTCAATGAGAAAGGGGGCATGATGCAGACGAGCTTGACTTTGCAAGTGGAGTAAATCTTAAGGCAACTTCCTAATTCGTAATCAGTGAGACTATGACCATGCAAATATTTTGTGGCCACTGATTGATTTCCTTTCGTATTGATCGATCCAATTCGTAGCTAGTCTGTAGAGGAGTATTGTTCTCAAGACCACAATATATTTTTTGTGCATATATAGTGTGACAAAGCCATCATTTGATTTCCCAGAATTAAAAATGTTAATTTCTCTCTCCATGTTCATCAGTAGAATATCAAGGCACCCCTTTGGTGCCTATGCAGCCCTTCTTCTGCTTGAGATCCTATCCACCCACCATTGTTGCAGTGCTAGAAAGACCAACAATGACTGCGCTCCTTCTTCTTGTGGCAATATCCTTAATATTAGCTACCCTTTTCGATTAAGCAACGATTCTGAAAGCTGTGGCCACAATTTTTTTGAGCTTGCTTGTGAAAACAACGAGGGCCTAACATTCCACTGGAACATGGTAAAATATTATGTTCAGGCAATCAATTACAGCGACTCCACCATTCTATTTGTGGATCCTGCTGTTCAGAAGGATGATTGCTTCTCCATCCCTCATCATTCTCTTACAGAAGAAGAGTTCCCGCATCTACAGTTCTATTATGATAATGATATTTATTATCATCTTAAAAAAAATTGGACAGAGAGCTCTGTGTTAGCTTTTATATGTTGCGAAAATGAAATACAGAATCTTCCAGATTATATTAAGGATACTTCTTCCTGCAAAAATGGCAGTGGTACTGCATATAATTCTTCTCCCAGCTGTGTCAACATGGAAGGCCATTCGTATGTCATGGTTGGTGGGCTCATCAAGGATGTACCTGACTCGTGCCGTGTAAATTTGATGTATCCTGTTCCAAAAAATGTGAGAAATATGTCGTATACAGATGTCCATGATATTTTGGCAGATGGGTTCGAACTTCAATGGTTCAATGATACTTTAAAACCATACCGTACGATTACCATATTATGAAAACCATATTTGCTTTATTTTATTGCTTTGTTTCTGTTTATGTGGGTTTAAATCTACCTGTCAGCTTAATATCAACACTGTTGACCCTTCTCTTCTCTCTTGAAATGCAGCCGGAGACCTGTTTTTTCAAGGTGATGAATATTACGGTCTTATATGTTCGGGCTCAATTCTACAAAAAAGATATGGTTTCAGTTTAATATTATAAGTTTGTAAAATATCAATACTGTTGACCCTTCTCTTCTCTCTTGAAATGCAGCCTTACGGTCGCTGTTAGAATTGTTTTTTGAAGGTGAGGAGGAATATTTCGGTCTTATATGATAGGGCTCAATTATATAAAAAAGATAGAATATTACGGTCTTTGACGTATTTTCTTCGCAATTGAGGGTTTTTTCTCTCTCTCTCAATTACTTTCTTTTAATTAATCATCAAGATTTTGCACGGTGATTCATATTTTATTTTGGTGATTATAGGTATCTATTGGATAGCTTGTCGAACTGGGAGGGGTGAGTTAATTTATTTTGTGTAATTAATAAATAAAAGATTACTGATATTATTCTAATAAAATAAATAAAAGACCCTGAAAAGTTTCAATCACATATGCTTTTATTTGGCAGCTTCTTCTTGTCCTAAGATTACTGATATTATTCTGATATTGTTCACCAACGCTCCAACTGCTGTAGTTTTACTACGCTTTCTCATTTTGTTTCTCGCCCTTATCGGTGAGTATTTTACTTTACTTTTATCAGCTTGCAGTAAAACAATAAATATTTGTGTATCAACAAAACAACAATTACAGCTTAAGAAATTATTATTGTTCATGACTTGTTTCACTGCAGTTGAATCCAATATAAGCTTCTACTCATTTTCATTAAATTTATTTAAGTGTGGAAAATAATAAGTCCTTGAAATTTACATAGGAGCCCCCCAACTATTTCAAGTTTTGTTAAATTTGTATTATTTTTGCATCAATTAATGTTTCTAATATTCTTTCTACTTTTGTTCTCAATTATAAACAATATTGATTTTAAAGCATTAGAAAGTACTTATAATTCCCTTTATTGTTTGTTTCATAAACTTGCATGGATACCGTTTTCTTTTCAATTTCATGAGGTATTTATTAGCGTGTTGAGAGCCATGATGATCAGTTTTTGAGATCAAAGAATTAGAATGCACAAATTAATCACACTCGCACATAAAATCAATGAAATATTTGTAAATTATTTTAATTTCTGGTACTAGGAATTTGACATTTGGAAAAAAAAAAAAACAAACTTTCATGGATTCCTGGTTAAATTTCAAAAAGAATGAAGCATCACGATGAAGGTCATGAAATTTTTGGAATGTTTTTTGTATTGACTTTTTTTTATAATGTCTCTATACAGTGATATATCATGTGTTATTATTCCCATGTGGGCTTCCATGTCTTGTGACTTTACTCATCTATAAATGGAGAAGAAGACATTTATCCATGTATGACAACATTGAAAAATTCTTGCAAAGTCACGATAATGATCTCGTGCCGATAAGGTACACTTACTCGGAGATTAAAAAGATAACCAATGGATTTAAAGACAAGTTGGGTGAAGGAGGCTTTGGCTCAGTGTACAAGGGAAAGCTTCGTAGTGGTCGTTTCGCAGCAGTTAAATTACTGGGCACTTCAAAAGCCAATGGACAAGATTTTATCAATGAAGTTGCCACTATTGGAAGAATTCACCATGTAAATGTTGTGCAACTTCTAGGCTTCACTGTTGAGGGATTGAAGCGTGCTCTTATATACGAGTTCATGCCTAATGGGTCTCTTGAAAGGTATATTTTTTCTAGGCAAGGTAGCATTCCACTAAGCAATGAGAAACTTTATGATATTTCTCTTGGGGTAGCTCGAGGCATTGAATATCTACATCAAGGTTGTGATATGCAAATTTTGCATTTTGATATCAAGCCGCACAACATTCTACTTGATGAGAAATTTATTCCGAAAATCTCAGATTTTGGACTTGCCAAATTGTACCCAACAAATAATCACACTGTGCCCCTCACTGCTGCTAGAGGGACAATTGGATACATGGCTCCTGAGCTATTTTATAAGAATATTGGAGGTGTTTCTTACAAAGCTGACGTCTATAGTTACGGGATGTTATTGATGGAAATGGTAGGAAGAAGAAAGAACTTGAATGCATTGGCAAATCATTCAAGCCAGATTTACTTCCCTTCATGGGTTTATGACCAAGTCAGTGAAGGAAAGGACATAGAAGTACAAGAAGGTGCCGTGGAACATGAAAAGAAAACAACGAAAAAGATGATTATTGTTGCTTTGTGGTGCATACAATTGAAGCCTAGTGATCGTCCTTCAATGCATAAAGTTATAGAGATGCTTGAATCAGATGTTGAGTCCCTGCGAATGCCTCCTAAGCCTTTTGTCACCCCACATCAGGTGCAAGAAGATGATGATAAAGCTAATCATGCAAAGTTATCAGATCCACCAAATGATTGTATTGACTCTTCATATCAGTTTGGTCGTTGATAAGTATGAATATAGATGTTAATTTGTATATGGTATTGCAAAAGTTCTAATCATGGCTTATAGAAGTGGATGATGATCCTATATTTTAGTATTATTATTTCAAAAATGTTATTTTTCCTAATAAAATTGCAAAAAGCTTTTCTTTTATTTATTCTGTTTGTCAATAATAATAATAATAATAATAATATTAAATTGAAACTAACATGAAATTGATAAAAGTGAATTATAACTATAAAGATTAAGCATGTTGTTTTAGAAAGACAAAGGGAGTAATTAGATAGTTATTTCGCTGCAATGATTTTGAAGAAAAAGTTGTATAAACACAAAGAAGATAGTTGCAAGATGGGACCAGACTGCATCATCCTTTCCTTGGTTTCTCGTCTGCTTCACATTTGGAATGGGCCAAAGAGGAAGACGAGCTTGACTGTGCAAGTGGAGGCCATCAAGAGTAATCTTCACGCAATCTCTGACTGATTTCTTTGCATCTGTGGACGAGTAACAAAGCCATTATTTGATTTCTCATAATTAAAAAACTTAAATTTCTCTCTCGATGTTCAGTAGAATATCAAGGCACCCTTTTGGTGCGTAAGCAGCCCTTCTTCTGCTTGAGATCCTATCCACCCACCATCGTTGCAGTGCTACAAAGTGATAGAGTATAGTATAGCGTATGCATATG
Organism: Salix dunnii; assembly: GCA_015731905.1. NCBI lineage: Eukaryota > Viridiplantae > Streptophyta > Magnoliopsida > Malpighiales > Salicaceae > Salix > Salix dunnii. The sequence goes on along the minus strand of CM027675.1, from coordinate 209,564 downwards.
TGTGAGTATGTATACGCAAGGATATCCTGTTAGATATAAATAGGCAACATACGCAGTGTGTGTGCTGTGTGGAAAAACAGAACAGTAAAAGGAAATTTGAAATTTTATATTTTCCCTCTCATTTTCTTATCTCTTCTTCTTCTCTCCTTGCTCTAATCTTCTCTTCTCTGCACATCTAGTGCTAATCTCTACATGGTATCAGAGCTGATAATGCTCACGCAACAAATTTTTTGTTCCAGAATACCTTATTAAATCGTCAAAAATCAAATTCCTCTGTTCTTTCAATTTTTTTTTTTTTTTTTTTTTTACCAGAGGATCAGCTCGGAATTTCTCCAGAAATTGATCAACGATTTTGTGATTGTGCTAAGCTCAGGAATCATGGTTACAGCAGCACAACTTCAGATTTTACAGTCACCGATTACAATGTTGATTTCAACTATCTCCACATCAGTAAATGTGAAGCTCGATGACACGAATTATTTGAACTGGCATTTTCAAATGCATTTGCTATTGGAAAGCAATGGTATTATTGGGTTTGTGGATGGAACCCACCTCTGCCCTTCCACTGTCACCGTTGATGAATGCGGTACACATAACTCTCCCTCTTCTTCTTCTTCAGTTGAGTGCGATGATGTTTTAATTTGGAAATTGCATGATAGGGCAGTTATGCAATTGATTACTGCAACATTATCCCCAATTGCTATGTCCTGTGCAATTGGTAGTGTAAGCTCTAGGGATTTATGGACATGATTGGTGGAACAATTTTCCACAGTCTCTAAAACAAGTATTTTCCAAATGAAGTCAAACTTACAGAATATTAGAAAAGGAGCTGATTCTGCTAGTCAATATTTGCTTAAGATTAAGGAAGCTCGGGATTATTTGATTGCTGCTGGTGTGCATTATTCTGATGAGGATATTGTAATTTTGGCATTAAATGGTCTTTCATCAGAATATAATACATTTCGATGTGTGATTAGAGGAAGGGAGAGTGTGATTACACTGAAAGAATTTCGATCCCAATTGCTTGCTGAAGAGAGGATTGTAGAAACCATTGTCACTGAACCTTCTTATATGTCTGCTATGCATACTATGTCTGCTGCTAAACCTGGCTTGCCTTCTGTAGTTCACCAGCATGATCGATCACAGTCTTTTCAGCCTTATGATAATACTGCATATAAGCCATTCAATAGAGGTAGAGGTAAAGGAAAATTTCACCAAGGGATGAGAAATTTTAACCAGAGGCCTCAATATTATGTCAAACCTCCTATGCATCAGCATTCATCTCGGCCAGTATGTCAGTTGTGCAACAGAGCAGGGCATACTGCTCCTACTTGTGAGTTCAGACGGGATGACAGAAGTAAGTGCAGTATTTGTGGTAAAACAAACCATACTACATGGTATTGTTTTTACAATGACAGTGGCCCTAATTTCAGTGGCTCTACTTATTATTCTCCACCTCAAGCTTCTCAACCGAGTTCATCCCATGCTATGCAAGCCATGAATACAGTATTGTACCCAAATCAGTGTATTGGCTCTGCCAATTTCTCATCAGCTCAGTCTCAGTCCACTCCAGTTCATGCTATGCAATCTATGCATTCAACTCAATCTTCTCCTCAGATGTGGCTTGCTGATTCGGGAGCTACGAACCATATGACATCTGATTTGAGTAATCTGTCATTAGCAGCTCCTTATCCTTCAAATGATGCAGTACAGACAGCCAATGGTGAAGGTTTGTTGGTGTCACATGTTGGAAATTCTGTTGTTTCCACCAGTCCTGCTTCAGTATCTATTAAGCTGCAATCTGTGTTATATGTTCCTCAGTTGACACAAAATCTTTTATCAGTGCATCGTGTTTGCTTGGATAATAATTATAGACTAATCTTTGATGCATTTTGGTTTTGGATTCAGGACAGGGTCACAGGGAGGATAATCTACAAAGGGTGCTGTAATAATGGACTTTATCCCTTGCCATTCATTTCTGCGTCCAAGTCTGGTCTGTTCAACCTTCCATCTCAGCCTCGGTCTTTCTTGGGTCAATTAGTATTGTCTTCCACTTGGCACAGCAGGTTAGGGCATCCTACAAATAGAATAGCTACCTTGATGTTAAACAAGGCTAATGTTCATTGTTCTATTGATTCTATTTCAACAATGTGTCATAGTTGTCTTCAAGGAAAATTTACCAAACTTCCCTTTTATTCCAGTGCAAATAAATCTGTAATTCCTTTCCATACTGTCCATAGTGATGTGTGGGGGCCTTCCCCTTGCGTATCTGTTGATGGGTTTCGATATTATGTGACATTCATTGATGAATGTTCACGATATTGTTGGTTGTTCCCTTTGATAAATAAAAGCGATGTTTGTTCTGTGTTCACTGCATTTTATCATTATGTTCAAACCCAATTTGATTGTCCTATTCAAATACTTCAAAGTGATGGTGGTGGTGAATATATGAGTAAAGCTTTTCAACTTTTTCTTACAAATAAAGGAATTGTGCATCAAAAATCATGTCCATATACTCCTGAACAAAATGGACTTGCTGAGCGTAAACACCGTCATCTAGTTGAAACAACCATTACCTTACTTCAACATGCTAAATTACCTTCCAAATTTTGGACATATGCTGTTAATACGGCAGTGTATCTCATTAATCGCATGCCATCACCAGTTACACAACATCAATCTCCTTATGAAATTCTGTTTAAATCTGCTCCAATTCTTACACATTTGAGAATCTTTGGTTGTGCTTGCTTCCCCTTCTTGCGTCCTTATGTCAATAATAAGTTGCAATCCAAGACTACAATGTGTGTCTTCCTAGGTTATGCTCCTCATTACAAAGGCTATATTTGCTTTGATGTTGTTAGCAATCGCAAATATATCTCAAGACATGTAGTATTTAATGAACATGTCTTTCCTTATGCTACATTTACCTCTATGTCTCAGCCTGTTTCTTCAGCTACTACTCCTTCCATTTTGCCTGTTGTTGACCATCATAATACTGTTGTCATGTCTCCTTTCAATCCTATTTCTTCTAATTCTGTATCTGCTGAAACATCACCATCAAAGTCCATTACTTCAGCATCTTTGCGTGGCTTATCTGCCCCGATGGACCCTCAGTCCAGTTCTGATCATCATGCATCACAGCATATGTCATCTGCTGATTCTTTCAATCCTGAGGGCATATCAGTTATGCTGCAAATTCCTGATATGAATGTGCACCCAATGCAAACTCGGAGCAAGAGTGGCATTTACAAGAAGAAGGCTTACCTTGTATCTAATGTTGATAAATCTCAAATTGAACCATCTACCTACAAGGCTGCAATGAATATTCCAGTTTGGCTGCAGGCTATGAGAGAGGAATTTGCTGCACTTAACTCTCAGAAAACTTGGACTTTGGTTCCTCTCCCTCCTCACAGGAATCTAGTGGGCTGTAAATGGGTGTTTAAGCTGAAGAAGAATTCTGATGGGACTGTTGCACGATATAAGGCCAGGCTAGTGGCACAGGGGTTTAGTCAAGAAGCTGGGATTGATTATGGGGAGACGTTTAGTCCTGTGGTTAAGCCAACCACTGTTAGAATTGTGCTATCCCTTGCTGCACATTTCAAGTGGGATTTAAGGCAACTTGACATCAAGAATGCATTTCTGCATGGTATTTTACAGGAAGAAGTTTTTATGGCTCAGCCACCTGGTTTTGCTGATAGTGATCATCCTCAGCTGGTGTGTAAGCTTCACAAATCCCTCTATGGTCTTAAACAAGCACCTCGTGCTTGGAATGACAGGTTCACTTCATTTTTGCCTACATTGGGATTTCAGTCTACTTTTTCAGATTCTTCCTTATTTGTTAAAACTGCTTCTGCTGGTATTGTTGTGCTTCTTGTATACGTTGATGATATTATCATCACGGGTAGTGATTCATGTGGTATTGGTGATATTATCAAGTCTCTTACAGCTGAATATGATGTCAAAGATTTGGGTAGTCTTCACTATTTCTTAGGCATCCAAATTACTTACACCTCTGCTGGTTTGGTTTTATCACAGTCTCGGTATATTCATGAATTGCTTCTTAAGACAGATATGATGGCTGCCAAGGCTTGTGCTACTCCTTGCCTTCCATATCAAAGGTTGATGAAGGATGATGGTGATTTTTTCGACAATCCTACTCTATACCGCAGCATTGTAGGGGCTCTTCAGTATCTCATCTTCACAAGGCCAGATATTGCCTTCTCTGTGCACCAGGTCTGCCAATTTATGCAACAGCCACGGGTGGAACATTTTATAGCTGTGAAGAGGATTCTTAGGTATCTCAAGGGTACAATGGATGTTGGTATGACTTATGCAAAGGGTTCCTTGGATATCACAGCCTATAGTGATGCCGATTGGGCTGGTGACCCCAATGATCGCAGGTCCACTACTGGTATGGTCATCTTCATTGGAGTCAATCCTGTATCTTGGACATCTAAGAAGCAGCAAACTGTCTCGCGTTCGTCAACTGAAGCAGAATACAGGGCTTTGTCAACCACTTCAGCTGAGCTTGATTGGATTCAACAATTGTTGGTTTTTCTAGGAATTTCTCAATCTCAGCCTCCTGTTCTCTATTGCGATAACCTCTCGGCAATTGCACTCTCATTCAATCCTATTCAACATCAACGGACTAAACACATCGAGATTGATGTTCATTTTGTTCGTGAAAGGGTGGCCAAAGATCAGTTAATTGTTCAGTTTGTTTCTTCCAAGGAGCAATTTGCAGATATTCTCACTAAGGGCTTAGGCTCTCCTCTGTTTCTGGTTCATTTTCGCAATCTCCAGCTTGGTTTCTTCAAGCCAGATATTGAGGGGGGATGATAGAGTATAGTATAGCGTATGCATATGTGTGAGTATGCATACGCAAGGATATCCTGTTAGATATAAATAGGCAACATACGCAGTGTGTGTGCTGTGTGGAAAAACAGAACAGTAAAAGGAAATTTGAAATTTTATATTTTCCCTCTCATTTTCTTATCTCTTCTTCTTCTCTCCTTGCTCTAATCTTCTCTTCTCTGCACATCTAGTGCTAATCTCTACACAAAGAACAACAATTACTGCCCTCCTTCTTCTTCTGGTAATTTCCTTAATATTAGCTCCCCTTTTCGATTAAGCAAAGATCCTGAAAGCTGTGCCGACAAATATGTTGAGCTTGCTTGTGTAAACATGGAGCGCCTAACATTGCACTTGAGCATGGTAAAATATTATGTTCAGGCAATCAATTACAGTGACTCCACAATTCGACTTGTGGATGCTGCTGTTCAGAAGGATGATTGCTTCTCCATCCCTAATCATTCTCTTACAGAAAAAGTGCTCTACTCTCCATTCTATTTTAATAATTATCATTGTCATTATCATTATAAATATTGGCTAGAGAGTTCTGTCTTAACTTTTATATGTTGCGAAACTGAAATACATAATCCTCCAAATTATATTAAGGATACTTCTTCTTGCAAAAATGGCAGTGGTACGACATATAATTATTCTCCCAGCTGTGTCATCATGGAAGGTCATTCCTATGTCCTGGTTGGTGGGGACTTCAAGGATGTACCTGACTTGTGCCGTGTAAATTTGATGTACGCTGTGCAAAACAATATGACAAATATGTCGTATACAGATATCCATGACATTTTGGCAGATGGGTTCGAGCTTAAATGGTCCAATGATATTTACTATCACACAATAATATATCGTACGTCCTCTCTCTCTCTCGCCTTACCTCAATTACTGTATTCTGCAAACCATATTTGCTTTTATTTTATTGAAAATATGGTTTCCGTTCATGTGTTTAGGGTTTAAATCAACCTGCCTGACAACTTAATATTATAAGTTTGTTAAATATCAGCACCGTTGACCCTTCTCTTCTCTCTTTATATGCAGCGGGAGACTTGTTCAACTTGTTTCTTGAAGATGAGGAGGAATGTCCGCTGAATTCTACAAAAAAGATACATTTACTTTACATATTTTCTTCGCAATTGAGGGTTTTCTCTCTCTCTCAATTATATTACCTTTTTTTTAATAAATCATCAAGATTTTGCACGCTGATTCATATTTTATTTTGTTGATTACAGGTATCATCTGGATAGCTTGTCGAACTAAGGGGAGTGAGTTAATTTATTTTGTGTAATTATAGTATTTTACAGAAAGAGTACTAATAATAAATAAAAAAACCCTAAAAAGCTTCATCACATATGCTTTTATTTTGAATGGATAGTAAATCATTCTTTTTTTTTTTTTTGTCATTGTGTTTTTATTTGACAACTTCTTATTGTCATTACCGGTACACCACTGCTCCAGTTTTACTAAGCTTTCTCATGTTGTTTCTCGCTACGACACTTGCCCTTATCAGTAAGTATTTTACTTTGCTTTTATCAGCTTATAGTGAACCAATAAATATATCAGTGAACAAAAATTACAGCTTAAGAAATAATTATTACTCATGACTTGTTTTCATTGCGGTTGTATCCAATATTAGCTTCTACTTATTTTCATTAAATTTATTTAAATGTGGAAAATAATAAGTCCTTGAAATTTAGATATTTCTTACGAGCCCCCCAACTATTTCAAGTTTTGTTAAATTTGTATTATTTTTGCATCAAGTAATGTATCTAATATTCTTTCTACTTTTGTTCTAAATTATAAATTTTAAAGCATTAGAAAGTTCTTATCATTCCCTTTATTATTTGTTTCATAGACTTGCATGGATACTGTTTTCTTTTCAATTTCATGAGGTATTTATTAGAGTGTTGAGAGCCATTGTCGCACGTCGACACACGGCGTACCGGGAGGGTTTTTTTTGTCTCACAATGGAGTTGAGGAGGAGTCGTCACCTGACTGTTGAGGGTTGCTAGGAAAACCCAGTTCTACTGGTCTGGTCAGAGATTCAACGGTAGGGGACTAATTGCGTAAAAGAAAGGTATTAGCACCCCTAGTACACCTTACCTGAAGTAAGCTGCATTATCTATCTTGATGTGATTTTGAATGCTTCAACGGGTCGTATTTATTCATGTGAATAAATCTAGCTTTTGAGATTTTATTATGAGTTTGTGAACCCAAATAAAATATCAGGAAAACATCCATGTAGAAGCCTTAAAAGGATTAGCTATCGTGGATGAGTTTTCCACAATTTTATACCTCGAAAAAATGTTCCGATTAAAAAAGGAATCGGTCACCGCTCAGAATAATCCTGCGAATTTTATTGGTTATTTCTAGATATGCAAATGCTAGCCTACTTGTAGGTTCGTCATTTACTATCTGAAATTAACCATTAATCCTCATGAATTAATTTCATGATTTTTCAATATAGACCGGTTCACCAAAAAATCGGTCACCGCTTAGAATAATCCTGAGAAGTTTTTATACCGTTTCTAGATATGTAAATGTTAGCCTACTTGTAGGTCCGACATTTACTATTTGATTTTAACCATTAACTCTCATTAATTAATTTCACAATTTCTTTCAATGTTGGCCGATTCAAGAAAATCGGTCACCGCCCATAATAATCCTGAGAAGTTTTTTTTATTGTTTCTAAATATGTAAATGTTAGTCTACTTGTAAGTCCGATATTTACTATCTGAATTTAACCATTAACTCTCATGAATTAATTTCACGATTGATCGATTAAAAAAAAATCAATCACCGGTCAAAATAATTATGGGAAGTTTTTTGATAATTTCTAGATAATTATGTGTGGTTGGTGTTGTAGCTGAGTGAAAGAGTGAGGATGTGTGGCTGGTGTTGTGGCTGAGTGAAAGAGTGAGGAAACGAATGGGGAAAAGGGAAGGGTTGGCTGACGGTTGCAATGGGAGAAGGAGAGGGACAGCTCATGGGGAGGAGATGGAGGACATGGCTGCAGCAGCAGGGGTGCTGTGGTTGAGAGCTAGGGGGAGGCTGTTGCAGCTGGCCGTCCATGGGAGAAAGGGAGACGGAGAGAGAGGCTGAACGGAGAAGGAGAGGAAAAGAGATAATGGGGCTGCTGCTTATTATAACATGTAATTAAATAGGAAATATTGTAATCTCATTCTTATGTGGTAATCTCCGCCATTACTATTGTATGTTTCCCTACACATATATATATAGAAAGGATTGGCTAACTATTAGGTTAAGCTTCCTAATCATTCTCAACTTGGTATCAGAGCCCTTGTCCATCAAAACTCTTTTTTTTTCTCCCACAACCGGCCCTAATTCTTCTTCTTCCCCATGGTTCCTCTGTTGCTGCCGCTGACATCTCCCCTTCCACCGGCGCTACATCATCACCGGCCAGCCATGCTCCTCCTGCTGGCCGAGAACAACCTCCTCATGTGGAGAATGTGTTTGACTCTTCTTCCTCTCCTTTGCCTCTCATGGGAACACAAACTTCAGCAATGGTTCCCCTATCAAACACCCATCACGTTGTTTCGTTGAAGCTTACGAACAACAATTATCTCTATTGCAGAATGCAGATGAAGCCATATCTCCTTGGTCAAGGTGTTTTTCACTTTGTTGACGGCTCCTTGCCGTGCCCTCCAGCTCACTCGCTTGACGCTACGGCTATAACTTCCTCTGCCATTAGCCCTTCCTTTCTTCGTTGGAAGCAACAAGACCAACTCATTTTGAGTGCCCTCCTCTCCTCTCTTTCCGTAGATGAGCTGCACCTTGTGGTTGATTGTTCTACTTCGCATTGTGTTTGGCGGACTCTAGAGAAGGCCCTTGCCTCTCCCTCTAATTCTCGCATCATGCAACTTCATGGCTCCTTTCAAGATCTTAGGCAAGGTGATGCCTCGGTTAGCATGTATATGCAGCAAGCCAAAGCATTGTTTGACGAATTGGCTGCTACGGGATGTCCCATGTCCCTTGAAGATTTCAATCTCTATGTGTTTCGTGATCTTCGTGGTGAGTTCAAAGACTTGGTAACTAGCCTCATAACCAAAGCCGAACCCCTCTCATATGCTGATCTTCACAGCCATCTGCTCACTCATGAATTTTTGCACAAAACTTCATTCCATTCCATGGCTGTCGGCGCCTCATCTTCTCCTCTGCCGCAGCAGCCACCACTACTACCAACACCAATGAATTCAGCTAATCATGTGATGGTTAATAACAACCAAAACAGGGGGCGTTATAGGGGTAATTGGCGTCCCAATTACACAGATTTTCAGGCCAAAACAGGGGCCAATTTGCTGCAGATTGGAGGCCAAATTCATGGCAGCAGAACCGGTGAAATTCTGCAGACTCGAGGCAGAATCAGGGGTGGTCTGGACAGCAGCATGTGCGCTGTCAATTGTGCTCTAATTTTGGCCACTCAGCCCTTCAATGCTCCAATTTTCGTGGCAGCACACAATAGCCATCTGCACATCTTGCCGTTGCACATGATTCAGCTGTTGCAAATTGGATTCCCGACACCAGCGCAAATCAACACGTGACACCTGATCTTGCAACTCTAACCGATTCTGCACCTTATCTTGGTAACGATTTCTTGCATGTTGGTGATGGTAAGGCCCTTGTCATATCCCATGTTAGAAATTCTATTTTACATTCCCCAAAACGCATGTTTACATTGACTAATGTTCTTCGCGTACCTCACATTACCAAACCGTTGTTATCTGTTCAGAAATTCTGTCGTGATAATCATGTTTATTTTGAATTTCACGATTCTGTGTTTTATGTGAAGGATCTCATCACCAAGGAAGTTCTTCTTTCCGAGCGAAGTCATGATGGTCTTTATGTCCTCTCCGAGTCTTCAGCTATGTCAATTCCTCAAGCATATTTGTCTCCTTGCATTTCTGCGACTGCTGACTTGTGGCATCGTCGTTTAGGTCATCCAACTCCTCGTATTTTGAATTTATTAGTTTCTGAAAATAAAATTATTTGTACGTCTAGACGATCGTTTACTCAATGTCAAGCATGTCCTTTAGGAAAATCGTCCTGTTTGTCATTACGATCGACGGGTCACAAAACATCACATCCACTTGAATTAATTTTTAGTGATGTTTGGGGACCTGCTCCCATGCTTTCTTCTGATGGTTTTCGTTATTTTGTTATCTTTGTTGATGCGCACACTAAATATATCTGGTATTATCCACTTGTTGCGAAATCTAATGTATTTTCCACGTTTCAACGTTTTCAAACTCTTGTTGAGCGTCAGTTTTCTCGTAAAATTAAATCTGTTCAAACTGATTGGGGTGGTGAATATCGCAAATTAAATAAATTTTTTGAAACCATTGGCATTCACCATCACCTAATTTTCCCTCATACTCATGAACAAAATGGCACAGTTGAACGTCGTCATAGGCATATTGTCGAAACTGGTCTAACCCTTCTAGGCCAGTGTCATGCTCCATTGTGTTTTTGAAATTATGCTATGGAATCATCAGTATATCTTATTAATCGTATGCCTACTCTTGTCCTTCAAAATAAATCTCCTTTTGCGTGCTTGTTTGATCGCACTCCTGATTATAATTTTCTCCGTATTTTTGGGTGTCTTTGTTTCCCATTTCTACGTCCATATCATGCTCATAAATTAGATTTTCGGTCTTCTCCATGTGTGTTCTTAGGCTATAGCTCGTCTCATCTTGGTTATCGCTGTCTTGATTTAGAGTCTAATCGTATCTATATATCCCGTCATGTTCGCTTTCATGAAAATGTCTTTCCTTTTAGGAAATCTGAATAGGTAACAACTACCCCGATAACATCCACTACACCTACCTACCTTCCATCATTGCAACCTCCCTCATGCCTGCCTACCCATTCCCAAATCACAAGAAATAGCAACCCATCTTTACCCGTTGTTTCAGCTGACCCTGCCTCACCATCCCGCACTGCCATACTATCACCACATGCTTATTGTTCCACTGATTTTTGTGCAGGAACAGGTTCTGACTTGCAGGTTTCAGGAGCAGCACAGTCTCGGCCTGAAACCGATATGTCCAGCCCGACAGCAAGTTCACCATCGCCTGCGGTGCAGCCGAGCACCTCCCCGAGTTCACCTCCTGGTTTACATCTTTGTGTTGACCTCTTCTCTTATCCTCTTCAGCACACTCCAGGTACAGGTACTGCTGCTCCTTGTCCCGCTGTTTCTACACACCCCATGGTTCTTCGTCCAAGACAGCCAAAGACAGCACTGATCACCACCACGACAGCCTCATCTACTGCCTCCTTCAGTCGGGTAGATACTCCTCCCTCACATGAGCCACTTGTTTTTAATGATGCAAACAGATATGAGGCTTGGTATAATGCTATGCGTGAGGAAATTCAGGCGCTACGCGCAAACAGCACATGGACTTTGGTGTCGTTTCATCCATCCATGAATGTTGTTGGTAGCCGATGGGTCTACAAAATTAAATGCAGATCTGATGGCAGTATTGAGAGGTATAAGGCACGCCTGGTGGCTAGGGGCTTCACCCAGCAGGAAGGTATTGATTACTCAGAAACCTTTAGTCCTGTTATCAAACAGGCAATGGTACGCTTGGTATTCTCCATTGCAGTTTCGAGTGGTTGGAAAATTCATCAGCTTGACATTCATAATGCCTTCCTTAATGGAGTACTTGATGAAGAGGTTTACATGAAACAACCTTCAGGTTTTGTTGATTCTGCTCTCCCAAGTCATGTATGTCGATTGCATAAGTCTTTATATGGTTTAAAACAGGCTCCGCGAGCATGGTACACGCGTCTGAATGACTTCTTATTGTCCATCGGTTTTCGTGCTTCTAAAGTGGAAACCTCATTGTTTATCTTCTCAGTTGGTAGCGACATTTGCTATCTCTTGGTTTATGTTGATGATATCCTGCTTACGGGTAATAATGTTGTTTTGCTGCAAGGCCTGATTCGGCTATTGAGCTCAGAATTTAAACTTCGAGATTTGGGTGATGTTCATTATTTTTTTGGTATTGAAGTTCAGACTACTAGTAAGGGACTTATGCTTTGTCAACATAAGTATACACTTGACATCCTTACGCGAGCTGGTATGTTATCTTGTAAACCTGTTGATACTCCTATTTCGGCATCTAAAGCCACCATTATGCCTGATCCTTTGTTTCCTGATGCTACTTGTTTTTGCAACTGGTTGGTGCTCTTCAATATCTCACTTTCACACGTCCGGATATCTGCTTCGCTGTTAACCGGGTATGTCAGTTTATGCATGCTCCTACAGAATCTCATTGGGCTGCCGTGAAATGCATCTTGCGTTATCTTCATGGCACAACATCACATGGTTTAAACATTACTCGCAGCTCTTCATTTGCTTTACATGGATTTACGGATGCAGATTGGGCAGGTAGTATTGAGGACAGGAAATCTACGGGTGGTTACCTTGTGTTCTTTGGTCAGACGTCGATTTCATGGAAATCGGGTAAGCAACGCACTCTTGCTCGGTCTTCGACGGAATTTGAATACAAGGCCTTAGCCGATGGCACGACTGAAGTTATCTGGCTTCAGTACTTATTAACAGATCTTAAGATTTCGACCACCTATGCTCCTATCATTTGGTGTGATAACCTTGGCGCCACATACTTGTCTGCAAACCCTGTCTTTCATGCTCGCACAAAATATATTGAGATTGATTATCATTTTGTCCGAGATAGAGTTGCGAAGAAAGAGATTCAGATCCGGTTTATTTCCTCTAAGGATCAACTTGCCGATGTCTTTACTAAGTCACTTCCTGCTCCTTCATTTACGGCTTTCAGATTCAAGCTTCGGGTTGATCCTCCACCCTCAGCTTAAGAGGGCATATTATAGCATGTAATTAAATAGGAAATATTGTAATCTCATTCTTATGTGGTAATCTCCACCATTACTATTGTATGTTGCCCTACATATATATATAGAAAGGATTGGCTAACTATTAGGTTAAGCCTCCTAATCATTCTCAACTCTGCTATGGTGGCTGTCAACAAAGGGGAAGAAAAAAAAATAAAACTGGGTAGGGGCCGCAACTGCCAAAAAAGAGGGTTTATTTAGGGTTTTTTCTTTATGCTTTAGGGTTTTGGCTGGCGGCTGCAGCCCTATGAAAAATTTAGGGTTCTTTATGCCAAAAGAGAGGGTTTTTTTCTTTATCATATACCGTATGTCCTCTCCCTCTTAGCTTACCTCAACCACTGTATTATGCAAACCATATTTGCTTTATTTTATTGCTTTGTTTCCTTTTATGTGTTAAGGGTTTAAATCAACCTCACAGCTTAATATTATAAGTTTGTAAAATATCAACACTGTTGACCCTTCTTTTCTCTCTTTACATGCAGCCGGAGACTTGTTCCACTTGTTTCTTGAAGGTGAGGAGGATTTGTTGGATTGAAAAGTTAACAAGGGTGAACTTAAGTTATTTTTCCTTTGATTTTTTTTGACTTAGTCAGCTGATAAGATCATGTCGATGCAGCTGTTGCACAATTTAATTTAAAATCTGAAATATGTAAATAACGGGGTTGAGATTTTATTTTATTTACTTATTTTTATCATGAACTAAAAACTTGAATTTAATGATTTAGATTCACTGAACATAATGGTCGTACTCCTCAATGAAAATCATTTTACTAAGTGTTTTTCAAGCTCTTGTTTTGCTTTAATAATTATTTATTCTACAACTCATTTTACTAAAATAACATAATGTATTGGATCAAATCATTGAGGTGAGCAAAACTAATAAGAATAACATATCAATGAGGGGACTAACTTTATATGAACTTCAATTCTTAACCTGGAAATTGCCAATTAAAACATTTATTATTTTGGTAAGATTTTTTTGTTTTGGATTTTATGATGGTTTTTTGAGCTTTTTGAGACCATGAATAGGTGCATACCAAGTTGTCTATGATGTTTTTAGGTGTTTTGGTTTTAAAATAAATGGATTACAAATTTGATTTTTGGGTCTAAGAAACCATCAACTTTGTTTACCCATCCACCCCAATGGTTGAAAACTAGAAATAAATATCTTGATCTACATTTTTTATTTTAATAAATAAACTTAGAAAGCATAATCGGGTAAATATCCTGTTTTATGAGATTAAATATCTTGATTTATATTTATATGTTGATTTTTGTTAATCTTATTCTTAGTTGTTTATAATTGTTTTCATGAATTAACACATAATTTTGAAGAAAATATATAAACACAAAGAAGATAGTTGCAAGATGGCACCAAAATTTAAAAGACTTATGCAAAAATCAAGAAAAAAAGAAAAAACAAAGAAAAAAAAAGAAAAGAAAAGATCCCCTACTTTGCGTTTTAAAAATATTTATTTATTTATTTTTACTTTAAATTAATTTTTTTGATGTTTTTAAATTATTTTCAAGTGCTGATATCAAGAATAGATTTTAAAATATAATAAAAAAATATCATTTTAATACATTTCTAAATAAAAAAAAATTTAAAAAATAATTTTATTTAACTTTCAAACATATAGTTATATTTGAGACCTGTCATCACGCGCTGCCACATCATTAGAAAACCACAGTAAAAGTAAGGTTTGATTCAAACTCCACCATAGTATGCAGTCATAGAAAGTGAGTTAGAAATACTTTTTGATGTTTAGCTATGCTATAAAATTAAGTTGCATAATAACTTATTGGTTTTTTTTTTTTTTAATTTTGTTTCATTTTTCTGAGAAGGTTAAAGGATTATGAAATTAAAAAAAATAATGATTATATAAATTACTTTAAATTAAATAAATAATAATCAAAACAATAAGAACCAAATAAAAGATATAAAAATATTGAAAAAGGGTGTGAAATTGATTTTTTTATTTTATAAATTATTTCAAATATGATAATAAAAAAAGATATAAAATTGAAAGAAAACCTCAATTTTCTAAATTATTTTTTTAAGAAAAGACCAGATTTTAGAGATAAAAAAATAAAAAAGGATAAACTTCATTAAAAAAATTATAATTTCATAAATTATCTTAAATAAAATAAATAACAATTTGAAGATAAATATCAAATATAAATAAAAAAATCTAATAATATTTTATTCAAATAATACTTGAAGCTAAGATTCCTTAAATAGAGTTCCTCTGCATCGCATTTAGAAATCTCAAAAATATCGAAATGGATCAAAAAAGGAGAGGATTAAGTGATAAATCATTTGTGATTTTCTTACACCACATACATCATTCTCTTACATGATGCAGACAAGCTTGACCATATTATATCTTTTGTGCATATTATTTTGTGGCTAGTCTGTAGAGTGTTGCTCTCTAGACCATATTATATCTTTTGTGCATATTATTTGATTTCCCATAATTAAAAAAGTTAAATTTCTCTCTCGATGTTCATCAGTAGAGTATCAAGGCACCGCTTTGGTGCGTATGCAGCCCTTCTTCTGCTTGAGATCCTATCCACCCACCATCGTTGCAGTGCTAGAAAGAGCAGCAATTACTGCCCTCCTTCTTCTTGTGGCAATATCCTTAATATTAGCTCCCCTTTTCGACTAAATACCGACCCCGGCAGCGGTGGACACCGATTTGGGAAGCTTGCCTGTGAAAACAACGAGCGCCTAACTTTGCACTTGATGATGGTAAAATATTATGTTGAGGCAATCAATTACAGCGACTCCACAATTCGACTTGTGGATGCTGCTGTTCAGAAGGATGATTGCTTCTCCATCCCTCGTCATTCTCTTACAGAAGAAGAGTTCCCGTATCTATATTTCTATTATGATAATCATATTTATTATCTTATTAAAAAAAATTGGATAGAGAGCTCTGTGTTAGCTTTTATATGTTGCGAAAATGAAATACAGAATCTTCCAGATTATATTAAGGATACTTCTTCCTGCAAAAATGGCAGTGGTACTTCATATATTTCTTCTCCCAGCTGTGTCAACATGGAAGGTCATTCGTTTGTCATGCTTGACGGGGAGATCAAGGATGTACCTGACTTGTGCCGTGTAAATTTGATGTATACTGTTCCAAAAAATGTTAGAAATATGTTGTATACAGATGTCCATAATATTTTGGCTGATGGGTTCGAGCTTTCATGGTCCGCTTATATTCCTAATCTTATAGAACCATACCGTACGTCCTCTGTCTCTCTCTCACACACACACATTACCTGAAGTACTGTATTATGCAACCAAATTTGCTTTATTTTATTGCTTTGTTTCTGTTTATGTGTTAAGGGTTTAAATCTACCTGTCAGCTTAATATTATAAATTTGCTTTATTTTACCCTTCTCTTCTCTTTTGAAATGCAGGAACCCTGTACACCTTGTTTTTTGAAGGTGAGGAGGAATATTACGGTCTTATATTACTTTCCACATTTTCTTCGCAATTGAGGGTTTTCTCTCTCTCTCACTCTCTCGCTCTCAATTATATTACTTTTTTTTAATTGATCATCAAGATTTTGCATATTTTATTTGGTGATTGTAGGTATCGGCTGGATAATTTGTCGAGCTACCGGGGGTGAGTTAACTTATTTTGTGTAATCATAGCATTTTAAAGAAAGATTACTGATATTTTTCTAATAAATAAATAAAATGTTTCAATCATATATGCTTTTGTTTTGAATGAATAGTAAGTCATTCTTATTCTTCTTTTGTTATTGTGTTTTTATTTGGCAGATTCTGATTGTGTTGGGTTCACCACCCCTCTAGTTTTACTAAGTTTTCTCATGTTGTTTCTCGCTATGACACTTGCCTTTATCAGTGAGTATTTTACTTTGCTTTTATCAGCTTATAGTGAACCAATAAATATATCAGCGGAAAAAATTACAGCTCAATAAATAATTATTGCTCATGACTTATTTTCATTGCGGTTGTATCCAATTTTAGCTTCTACTTATTTTCATTAAATTTATTTAAATGTGGAAAATAATAAGCCCTTAAATTTTAGATATTTCTTAGGAGCCCCCCAACTATTAAATTTGTATTATTTTTGCATCAATTAATGTTTCTAATATTCTTTCTACTTTTGTTCTCAATTATAAACAATAATGATTCTAAAGCATTAGAAAATTCTTATCATTCTTTCTACTTTATGTTTCATAGACTTGCATGGATATTGTTTTCTTTTTAATTTCATGAGGTATTTATTAGAGTGTTGAGAGTCATGATGACCAGCTTTTAGAAATTGAAGAGTTAAAATGCACGAATTAATCACACTCGCACATAAAATCAATGAAATATTTGTAAACTATTTTAATTTCTAGTGCTAGGAATTTGACATTTGAAAAAAAAAAAAACTTTCATGGATTCCTGGTTAAACATAAAAAAGAATGAAGCACCACGATGAAAGTGACATGAAATTTTTGGAATGTTTTTTGTATTGACTTTTTTTTTTTTAATGTCTCTATACAGTGATATATCATGTGTTATTATTCCCATGTGGGCTTCCATGTCTTTTGACTTTACTCATCTATAAATGGCGAAGAAGACATTTATCCATGTACGACAACATTGAAAAATTCTTGCAAAGTCACGATAATGATCTCGTGCCAATAAGGTACACTTACTCAGAGATCAAGAAGATAACAAACGGATTTAAAGACAAGTTGGGTGAAGGAGGCTTTGGCTCGGTGTACAAGGGAAAGCTTCGTAGTGGTCGCTTCGCAGCAATTAAATTATTGGGCAATTCAAAAGCCAATGGACAAGATTTTATCAACGAAGTTGCCACTATTGGAAGAATTCACCATGTCAATGTCGTGCAACTGATAGGTTTCACCGTCGAGGGATCGAAGCGTGCTCTTATATACGATTTCATGCCTAATGGGTCTCTTGAAAGATACATTTTTTCTAGACAAGGTAGCATCCCACTAAGCAATGAGAAACTTTATGAGATTTCTCTTGGGGTGGCTCGAGGCATTGAATATCTACATCAAGGTTGTGATATGCAAATTTTACATTTTGATATCAAGCCCCACAACATTCTACTTGATGAGAAATTTATTCCGAAAATCTCAGATTTTGGACTTGCCAAATTATATCCAACAAATAATAACACTGTCCCCCTCACTGCTGTTAGAGGGACAATTGGATACATGGCTCCTGAGCTATTTTATAAGAATATTGGAGGTGTCTCTTACAAAGCTGACGTCTATAGTTACGGGATGTTATTGATGGAAATGGTAGGAAGAAGAAAGAACTTGAATGCATTGGCAAATCATCCAAGCCAAATTTACTTCCCTTCATGGTATTATGACCAAGTCAATGAAGGAAAGGACATAGAAGTACAAGAAGATGCCATGGAACATGAAAAGAAGACAACGAAAAAGATGATTGTTGTAGCTCTATGGTGCATACAATTGAAGCCTAGTGATCGTCCTTCAATGCATAAAGTTATAGAGATGCTTGAATCAGATGTCGAGTCCCTGCGAATGCCTCCTAAGCCTTTTCTCACCCCATCTCAAGTGCAAGAAGATGATGATAGAGGTAATCATGCAAAGTTATCAGATCCACCAAATGATTGCAGTGACTCTTCATATCAGTTTGGTCGATAAAAAGTATGAAAATGCAATATTGAGTCCTCTATCTTATGTAATGCATACTTCTTCTTGCATATAATTCTGCCTCGTCTAATAGTATTTCTTCCCCCAGTTTCATCAATATGGAAAGGTATTCCTATGACATGGTTGGCGATGTTTACTCGGCCGACATACTAGACTTGTGCCTAGTATATTTAATGTGCATGATATTAAAAATATAGCTACAATGTCATTTATATAGATGTGCATGATATTTTGACGTATGATATAATGAAGAAAGAGTGCTAATATTTTGCTAATAGAAGAATCTAATAATAATCTTCTAGCAATAATTTTTTTATGTTAAAAAATAATTTGAGATCTTAGATGTATTTTTTAATATTTATGATCTTCTTTTTATTTTATTATATGCACGCATCACTTTTTTTTATTCACAATAATATTTTTTACTTGATGTCCAAAAATACATTAATAACAACTATCCACTCATTTTTTTGCTTTAATTTTTTTTTTATTCAACCCGCAACGAGGAGGTATGAATAGACAAGTTAACACTTTATTTTGTATTATTAACATATGTAATTCTTGATTTACTTAATTAATATCTAGTATAAATAAAAGACATGGGAAAAACTTGCATGCATAGATTTTTATTTATTTATGATCAGGATTTGTTCTGTAAAAATAACATTGAAAAAGCCTCATATTCAATTATTTTTTACCAAAAAAAACATTTATAAAACGAGAGGCAAAATGAGGGTTTAATAGCTAGTGTAACTAAAAGCCATATGGTCAGTTTTACTATTGAACTAAGTTGATATCTTATTTTACTTGTTTCCTAGAACATGGATTTTTATTTTTCATTTATTTATTTTTTCTTTTTTTGGATCTTTTATGTTTTCTTTCAATTTAATTCTTTAATTTTTATTTAATTTATTATTTAGTTTTAAATTAATCGTGAGTTGATATTCATATTTTTATCATATAATAAAATTAAAAAAATAACATTGTGGATTTCATAACATGAGTTGCCGGGATTAAAAAGTTAACTAGGGTGAACTTGATTTTTTTTTCCTTTCCTAGTCAGTTGATAAGATCATGTAGAGGCAGCTCTTGCACAATTTAATTTAAAATCCTAAATATTTAAATAATTGGGTTGATATTTTATTTTATTTACTTAATGCTTTTTTAATCCTTTGGTTTTTTGTTTCCTTAATCCCATACTTAATTATAATTTTTGTGTTGTTTTTCTTATTATTATTTTTATTTGATAATTATTTTTTTTAAACATCCACGTTCAGGACTTTTATTTTCTGTATCAAATCTTCATATAACCATCTACCTTTTTTTTAATGTTTTATTGTGAAAAAATTAGTTCCAAAATATTTCTTTTATCACTAAGCAAAATGAAATATTCTTAAACAACTTTGCACACCAAAATAATTTCAAATAATACACAATCATTGACATATCAGAACTGGACTGGACTGAAATGTTTTTACCTTCAGGGATCAAGTGCTAGACTACATGAGGTGATCAGAAATTGTTATCAGAAGACTACTAGATGTGCTAATGAAGAATCTGAAAGTAACAAAAGAATCCCTCTTAATGGGGTCTAAAAGGATTAACCTGGACTACTATCCGATTTGTCCAAACCCTGAGCTCACAGTGGAATTGGCCGCCACTCGGATGTCTCGACACTCACAGTCCTCCTCCAAGATGACGTTGGCGGTCTTTATGTCCCAGGAGATGACGATTATTGGATTCATGTTCCTCCATTTAACGGTTCCCTTGTGATCAATGGTGGTGATGCTCTACAAATAATGAGCAATGGTCGATATAAAAGATAAATATCAAATATAAATAAAAAAAAACTACCGTTCATCTCCTGATATGTGATTTTCTTACACCACATGCATCATTCTCCATGTATTCAATGAGATAGGGCCCATGATGCAGACGAGCTTGGCTTTGTAAGTGAAGGTAATCAACAGGTCTTCCCTTTCTTTCATATTAAGAAATTATCTTATTTAAAAACTTAAGTTTATACATAATATTTTAAAATATAATTTATATTATTTTCTAATACATTTCCTCAAGTGAGGTTTTCTAGGGTTGAAACCTGTACAAGCCTACATTATCTTGTATTAGATTTTTATCAAATAAAATGAGAGTGATGAAATTTGAACTCGTAACCACTGGATCAATAAAGTTAAATGGTCTCCCACTTGTTTCACGAACATCCCCCATTGTTAAATGGTCTCCCACTTGTTTCACGATCATTCCCCTTTGTTAAATGGTCTCTGCTTGTGACTGTCTCTTCTTCTAGTGTTATTTCATCCTCCTCCTTTTATAGGCTCATTTGTGCAACTTGCAATATGGGAGTGATGCTTAGGGTCTTATGGTGGTAGGCCGCTGGTATGGCCAAGCATGGGTGCGGGTAATGCTTGGCAAGTAAGTTTTTTTTAAATAATATAAAATAGACTGACAAAATGGAGTGTTACAAAAAGAGTTTTTCGACAGAAAACCAGAAAGAACAATGTTTTTATTTTTAATTTTGGCTTTCGATTTCACCAAAAAAGTTTCGTTACTAAAAATTTTGATATTCTCAATTTAACCTAAAATAGGCTTCCAAATTTAATTTCTTACCAATTAAACCCTTAATAAAATTAATTTAACCCATTTCAAGTATAATTAAGTACTAGTGCTTAATTAAATCCTTCAATTGAGCACTAAATTAATCTTTAAACATAATTACACTTTAAATCGCTCGGATGATTAAATCAAATTTGCCCATAAAAATATAGTTATATCTTTCGACTTAATTTTTAATCTAGTTAATTACTTTAGCCTTGAATCCGTATTTTTCTTCATTTCTGAGCAAAGAAGAGGTTTGACCGGGCTCTCAAAATTGTCCTAAACTTCAACCTTAATTTTTTTGCCGAGACTAGCTCCTTTTATTTTATTTTTGTTATTTTTGGGTAGATTTTGGGGAATAACCCAACAATTCGGTTATGACATTTCTTATGAAAATGATCTAAAAACAACAAAAAAACATATATTTAAAGTAAATATAAATATATATATTTCTCAAGAATACTTTTGAAATGCAATGCCAAATAGGGTCACAATAATGTAATTTATTATTTTTGTGTATTTATTTTTTAATATTGAAATGTTTGACAAATTCCTTTTAAAAACTTATTTTTTATCTTTGTTAAAAAATTAATTTTTTTTATTATTTTTGTTTAAAATAAGATGCATTCTCTTTTTTAATTTTTGAAAGAGTATTTTTTAAAAAAGATTGTTATTTTTTGTTGTTATGTATTTAGTTTTCTAAGTGGTTTTTCTAATTCATCTATATTTTTATGTTATTTTTTGTATAGATGTTTTTATTTATAAAAATAAAAAATATTTAATTTCAAATAATATCTCTAATATTTGGAACCTTGCATGATACATTTATTAGTATTAAATGCAATCAGTTTAATGTAGGTATATGTTTCTATTATCATTTTATTAAATAAAAAAATAATTTTATTTACATATAATATTTATAATGCGTGCAACATTGCATAGTATTTTTGTTCCTTTAATTTCATTCAATCAATTTAATATGTATGTCTATTTTTATTATCATTTAATTGAATAAATATATTATTTAAATAAATACATTCAGAAATCATAATCGGATAAATATTCCGTTTCACATAGCTATTATAGCATGTAATTATATAGGAAATATTGTAGTCTTATTCTTATGTAGTAATCTCCACCATTACTATTGTATATTACCCTAATCATATATATACAAAGGGTTGGCTAACTATTAGGTTAAGCCTCCTAATTCTTCTCAACTTGGTATCAGAGCCTTTGGCCGTCAAAACTCTTTTCTCCCTTTGCACCCGGCCCTAATTTTTCTTCTCACCCATGGACTCATCTGCTGCCACCGTTGCTATCTCCACTGGTGCTGCACCTTCTCCAGCCAGCCATCCTCTTACTGCTGGCCGAGATCAATCCCCACATGTAGAGCATGTTGCTGATTCTTCTTCTCATGATTCTGCCATCCCTTTGTCTCTCTTAGGCACACACTCTTCAGCAATGATTCCCCTATCAAACACTCACCAAATTATCTTGTTGAAACTTACGAACACCAACTATCTCTATTGGAGAATGCAGATGAAGCCTCATCTCGTTTGTCAAGGTGTGTTTAATTTCATTGACGGCTCCTTGCCGTGTCCTCCAGCTCATATGATTGATGTTTCGGCTAGTTCTACTTCTACCCTTAGCTCTCCTTTTCTTCATTGGAAGCAGCAAGATCAACTTATTTTGAGTGCTCTTCTCTCCTCTCTCTCCGTGGATGTGTTGCATCTTGTCGTAGATTGTTCTACGTCCCATTATGTTTGGTGCACTCTTGAGAAGGCCCTTGCCTCTCCCTCTGATTCCCGAATCATGCAACTCCATGGCTCCTTTCAAGACCTTCGGCAAGGTGATGTCTCAGTTAGTATGTACATGAAGCAAGCCAAATCGATATTTGACAAATTGGTTGTTGCTGGTCGCCCTATGTCCCTTGAAGATTTTAATCTCTATGTGTTTCGTGGCCTTCGCGGTGAGTTCAAAGACTTGGTAACGAGCCTAATAACCAAGGCCGAACCACTATCGTATGCTGATCTCCACAGTCATCTCCTTACCCATGAGTTTCTGCACAAAAATTCCTTCAACACGTTGGTTGTTGGTTCCTCTCTGCCGCAGTAGCCACCATTGCTGCCAACACTATTGATTTCGGCTCATCATGCCATGACTAATGTCGCACCCCAAAAATGATTTGGTTTGCGGCGCCATGGCGACTTTCCCCAGTGCGCGGGGAATTCAATGTCGGGGTTCTAATCTTTATTTTCATAAAAAAAGGGAGTCGCCACCTAGTATTATGGTTACTAGGAAACCTAAACTGGTCTTTCAGAGATTCTAGGGTAAGGGACTGGTTGCGTAAAGGGAAGGTTTTAGCACCCCTAGTACGCCCTACCTAAGGTAAGCTGCTTGGTATTTTTGTTTGGCTATGATTTATTATGATTTTGATCTCTCAAAACAATGTTGGTTAAATGACGAATGGGATATCATTCCCGCCGAATATTTTAGATATCAACCCTTAGGATTTATTTATCCAAATACCAACAATGAATAATAATATATCATTCCCGCCGAATATTTTGGATATTAACCCCTTAGGATTCATTTATTCAAATACCGATAGTGAATAATAAATTATCATTCCCGCCGAATATTTTGGATATTAACCCTTTAGGATTTATTTATCCAAATACCGACAATGAATAATAGTATATCATTCTCGCCGAATATTTTGGATATTAAACCCTTATGATTTATTTATCCAAATACCGAGAGTGAATAATAATATATCATTCCCGCCGAATATTTTGGATATTAACCCCTTAGGATTCATTTATCCAAATACCGATAGTGAATAATAAATTATCATTCCCGCCGAATATTTTGGATATTAACCCCTTAGGATTTATTTATCCAAATACTGACAGTGAATAATAGTATATCATTCCCGCTGAATATTTTGGATATTAAACCCTTAGGATTTATTTATCCAAATACCGACAGTGAATAATACAAATCACCAAAAAAAGTTTTTATATTTTTTTGAATATTGGCCAATACCCTTTGGATTTTACAAACATGTTGTAAAATCCAAAAATGCAAGAAATGATTTTTTTCTTTGTAAAATCAATGCTAAAACACATTTTTCTCTTCAAAACCCAAGATAATATATATATTTTTGAAACAAAAACAATTTCTTTTTTTAAAAAATGCTAGTGTATTGGCCGTATACAATAAAATAATACATTTTTTTTAAATATTTTTCTAAAAAAGTTTTTTTTTTATATATATATATATTTTTTATTTTTTGTTTTTTTGTTTTTTTTTTATTTGGCGGGCTGGGCTGCCAGCCCGTTTGGGGCTGGGTTGGAGGTACGGGCTTGAAGCCCGTTCCGAACCGAACAGTAATCGGTTTTTTTTACGTAAAATTTTGAAGAAGATGAACAGTAACAATGGCAGATTTTCGAGTGTGACGAAATGCTTACCTGTTAACACCTTTGTGTAGAGGAGATCGAGGTGGTTCTTCTGGTCATTGTCTCGTCGGAAATGGCGGCTTGAGGTGGCCGGAAGGGTCGTCGGAAAACCTGCTGTCACGTTGCAGGGACTGCTGCTGCCTCGGCTGTCTTCGTCTCTTCCTTCTTCTGAGGTGCTGGATGAGTTGCTACGGTTGGGGGGTGGCTTATGTTGATGATAAGGAGTGATATGGGTGGTCGACAGTGGTGATGCTTGGCTTGGCGGAGAATGAGAGAGAAACAGGGGTCTGGTTTTTTAGAGAGAGAGAGGCAGAAAAACGAGAGAGAATGCTGGGAAGGGTAGGAAAAGATTAACGCATGGCTCTGCAACTTTTTTCTCTACTTCTTCATGGATTTTAACACTGATTTCTCACGTAAAATCCCTCCTCCGCTCTTCTCTGTTTTTCATTTTCTTCTCTGTTCCTCTCCCTTTTTTTTTTCTGGCTCCGTGCACACTGCTATTTATAGCAGAGAAAACCCGAGTTTGGCCATGCATAATGTTTGGAAAGTGTATCAACATCGATAGCAATCAGCGGAGAATTAGGAAGACATAGAGGAGAATAAAAAAAAACGATATGCTGGAGAGAAATCAAAGAGGAAATCACGATTGATTAGGGAAAAATAAAACTTTGATCTGCCTTGCTGTGATGGAGGTGAAAAGGGAAGAAAATCGCGACTGAATAGGAAGGAAATTTGATCTGTTTTGCCGTGATCTCGTGCCTGAGAATTTTCGAATGCCATGCATGCCGGAACAGTAAAATGCAGATTTCAAAATTTTTAAGAAGGTAAAAAATATGATCTGGTCCTTTATAATTTCTTTAATTGCATCCAATTGGATTTAATCTTGTGAGTTTGTGGAATTATATCCCCTTAAAAATTCAATTTCAACCTTAACTTTGCGCGATTTTTTTATTTTGGTCATTGGTTCCTGATTTTCGCGATTTAATCCTCAATCGACCATTAAACTCTCAATTTATTTAATTCGGCCCTGATTTCGCACAAATGACTTAAAAAATCAAATTGATCTCCAAAAATTTCAATTTCATCAATTGAACCCAAATAAAATTTAAGGAACTGATTTCTTACTAACGAAACCCTTAGTAAAATTAATTCGACCAATATAGTTAAATCCTTCAACTGGACCCAAAATTAATTCTGAAAATACAATTATAATTTAAACCAACAATTAGATCAAATTGACCCGTAAAATATAATTTTTTTTTGCTTAGTTTTTACGCAGATTTATCTGATAATAAATTATTTCGACCTTTAATCTACGATTTTCTTTATTTTCGGGTGCAAAAGGGATACGATCGAGTTTTCGAAAACATCCAATATTTCACCTCGATTGACTTGCTGACATCCGACCCCTTTATTTTATTTTTTTGTTATCTTCGAGTAGTTTCGGGGAGTGACCCAAAATTGGGTTATGACAGTTGCCCCCTTCTTTACAATACTTACGACTAAAGTCTTTGTAAAAGACTTTAACTAGTAAGTGTTGTAAAGAAAAAAATGAAGTTGGTCTCATTTTGACGGGTGACCTACCCGGTTAAAATGGTCTCATTTTCAGGGTGACCTACCCGGTTAGAATGGTCTCATTTTTCTGGGTAACCTACCCGGTTAGCATGGTCTCATTTTTCTGGGTGACCTACCCGGTTAGAAGGGTCTCATTTTTCTAGGTGACCTACCCGGTTAGCATGGTCTCATTTTTCTGGGTGACCTACCCGGCTCGAGGAACAAAGTAGCAACGATCTTCAATTCATCCTCCGCGATCTTGTTGTCCTGAAATTCTGTTTCTCCATACTTTCCAAAACTTTGAAATTACATCAGCTTTCGTCACGTCTTTCCTGTCAGGTTAGTGCTATGACAATAATATGCATGTTTTTGTTACCTCTTTAGAAACATAGGTCCCCCCTGTTTGTTGTAGTCTTCTTTCATAGGATGTGCTTCCCGCTTGGTGTATTTTCACGCTTGGTGAAGAGATTTTTCTGTTCCTCATGGGGCCCTTTCTAGCTCCATTGAAGTTTCCTTTCGATGTTTAAAAACTCAAACCGATATATATTTAAAATACAAATTCTAAACATGTTTTGTTTATGCAAATTGATATTTTTAGATGCAAAACACCATTTTTTTATTTTTTATTTTTTATTTTTTTTATTTTTTTTGCCCCCGGTGTGGTATGTCAAATTCAAATAAAATAACTGACACAACATAAATAAATATTATAAGATCATGTGCTTTGTGAAAAATTTCTTGCGATGAGAATTCATGGCCGAATTTTATCTTATTGATTGGGGAGGTTACAAAATATCAGGCATAATACTTCTTTACAGAGTCAGAATTCATAGGCCTAACTAGATCCCCTCCATCCATTCTAGATAATAGCAAAGCTCCTCCCGAGAATGACTTCTTCACCACATAAGGGCCTTCATAGTTTGGGGCCCATTTACTCTGATCTTGCCCTAGCACAAATAATATTTTCTTCAATACCAGATCGCCTTCTTGGAATTTTCGAGGCCGTACTTTTTTATCATATGATTTGGCCATCCTTCTTTGGTATAGTTGATAATGATAGATTGCAGTTAACCTCTTTTCACTGATCAAATTCAATTGTTCATATATGACCTTTGCCCATTCTGCTTCATCTAGTTCAGAGTCTATCAATACTCTTAATGATGGGATTTCTACCTCTAAAGGCATTACTGCCTCCATCCCATACACCAACATGTACGGAGTGGCTCCTGTTGAGGCCCGAACTGCGGTACGGTATGCATGAAGAGCAAATGGCAACATTTCATGCCAGTCCTTATAGGTGACTACCATTTTCTGAACAATCTTCTTGACATTCTTATTAGCTGCTTCTACAGCCCCATTCATCTTTGGTCTATAAGGAGAAGAATTTGAATGCTTGATCTTCCATTTAGCACAGAGTTCTGTTATTAACTTCCCATTGAAGTTCTGTGCATTATCAGTTATAATCTTTTCTGGTGGTCCATACCGACATATCAAATCTCTCTCGACAAACTTCTTTACCACTTTTTGCGTTACATGAGCAAATGACCCGGCCTCTACCCATTTTGTAAAGTAATCGATTGCCACGAGAATGAACCTATGACCATTGCTGGCCTTTGGGTTGATAGGTCCAATCACATCGATTCCCCACATCGCAAAAGGCCATGGAGATAACAAGTTAAATAGAGGGGTCTGAGGGGCATTCATTTTGTCACCGTAGATCTGACACTTATGACATTTGCGGACATAGTCAATGCAATCCTTTTCTAATGTCATCCAAAAGTAACCAGCTCTTTGTATTTTCCTAGCCATCATATGTCCACTAGCATGGGTCGAGCAGATCCCTTCATGGACTTCTCGCAACGCGTTTCTGGCTTCAACTCCATCTAAACATCTCAACAAAATCCCGTCTGATGACCTCTTATACAAAACTTCTTCATCAAGATAAAAATCCATTGCCAATCTCCTCAAAGTCTTCTTTTCGATGTTAGATGCCCCCATGGGATAAGCCTGTTTTTGGATGAAGTTCTTGATATCGTAGTACCAAGGGTTTCCATCTATTTCTCCTTCAACTGAGCAACAATGAGCTGGGTTATTTCTGATGTCAATGTGTATTGGCTGTAAGTTTTGCCCGAAGTCTATTCTAGCCATAGAAGCTAGTGTGGCCAAGGCATCTACAAACTGATTCCCTTCCCTTCCCAGATGTGTGAACTCGATTTCCTCAAATTCTTCGGCCAGTTTAGATAGGTATTCTTGGTAGGGTATTAGCTTTTCTTCTTTGGTTTGCCATTCCCCTTTTACCTGACAAATAATTAGCATTGAATCCCCATACACATCTATCTTCTTTACGTTCAAATCCAACGCCGTCTCTAAACCAAGAATACATGCCTCATATTCGGCTGTGTTGTTAGTGCAACCGAATTGCAATTTAGTTGACACTGGATATTGTTTCTTGTCAGGAGATATTATCACTGCCCCTGCTCCGTTACCACATACATTTACAGCACCATCAAAGTACATAGTCCACCGTTCTAGTTTTCCTTCCTCGACTGAAAGCACATCTTCATCAGGAAAGTCAAAGTCTAACGGCTCATAATCTTCCATAGCATAATCTGCCAAGTGATCAGCAATAACACTCCCTCTTACAGCTTTCCTTGTCATGTACACTATATCATACTCGGATACCAGAACTTGCCACTTGGCAATTCGGCTGGATAAGTAGGGCTTTTCACAGATGTACTTCAACGGGTCTAATTTAGAAATTAACCATGTTGTATGGTACAACATATATTGTTGCAACCTTTTTGCAGCCCATGCTAGCGCACAACATAACTTCTCAATCATCGTATACCTAGACTCATACTCCATGAACTTCTTGCTTAGGTAATAAATGGCCCTTTCCTTTCTTCCGGATTCATCATGTTGTCCAAGCACACATCCCATCGCTATTTCCATCACTGTTAAGTATAATATCAACGGCCTCTTTGGTACAGGAGGGACAAGTAGAGGTGGTTTAAGCAAGTACTACTTGATTTTTTCAAAAGCCTCTTCGCATTCTGCATTCCAAATCCCAGGATTTTTCTTTCTTAGCAAACGAAAGATTGGGTCACAGGTTGTAGTTAATTGGGATATGAATCGAGCAATGTAATTTAACCTTCCTAAAAAACCTCTTACTTCTCTTTCAGTCTTCGGAGCTGGCATGGCCTGAATAGCCTTTACTTTTTCAGGATCTACTTCTATTCCTTTGTCACTCACCACAAATCCTAACAACCTCCCAGATTTCACCCCAAATGAACACTTTGCAGGGTTAAGCCTCAACTTATATTTCCTTAACCTTTCAAATAATTTCTTCAATATCTGGACATGATTCTCTCCTTCTCCATATTTAGCGATCATGTCGTCCACGTATACTTCAATCTCCTTGTGCATCATATTGTGAAATAAAGTTACCATAGCCCTTTGGTAAGTGGCACCGGCATTCTTTAACCCAAATGGCATGACTTTATAGCAGAAAGTCCCCCATGGTGTCACAAAGGTTGTCTTCTCCTTATCTTCTTGCGCCATTTTTATCTGATTATAGCCTGAAAACCCGTCCATAAAGGAATATGTGGAGCTACGAGCTGCATTGTCGACTAACATGTCTATGTGTGGTAGAGGAAAATTATCTTTAGGGCTAGCACAATTTAAATCCCTAAAATCCACACAGACTCGGATCTTGCCCTCTTTTTTGGGTACCACTACTATGTTAGACACCCATTGTGGATATTTGACCACCTCTAAAAAACCAGCGTTCCATTGCTTTTCAATTTCCGCCTTTACTTTGATCTAAACTTCTGGATGCGTTCTTCTTAGCTTTTACTTAATCGGTCTGCAACCTTCTTCCAATGGTAACCTATGTACTACGATATTCATATCTAATTCAGGCATATCCTCATAAGACCAAGCAAAAACATCCATATAATCTCGAAGCAGTGTAATCAAGTCTTCTCTTTCCTTCTGTGTGATCAAAGTTCCTATCTTGAGCTCTCTCTGGCTTTCTTTAGTACTCACATTTATGGTTTCAAGTTCCTCCTTAGCGGGTTTCCAAACCTGTTCGTGTTGTTCTATTAATTTTATGAATTCTCTAATGCTATTTTCATCCCCTTCTTCCTCTTCTACGGCTATTATGTGTTCTTTAAAATTCGGCCATTCATTCTCAGTGTAAAGTGCGGGTGGTGTTGTGGCAGTTCCGCTTTCAGGTTTCCTGAAAGCGGAAAATGAGTGTAAATGCACAAAATAAAATAAACAAAAAGAGAGATGAACTAAAAATGCATGATCTTATAAAAAAATCGGTTCACAACAAAAAACGAAGATAAAATTCGATGGGCTTGTTGAGCCTTTAATTAAAAACAAAAACAAACAAACACTGCTCATTACATTCTGAAAACCAATGGAGCTTCTTGGGTCACCCAATTCTGGAACTTCTCTCCCTTGGCTAGCTTCCGGATACAGGTAGAGGTCGTAGCTTCCTCCAAAGCATAGATGGTTAACTGCGGCAGCTCTTCATCCCTTCTTTCAGATCGAATCTTCCTGGTAATGCCAGCAACCTCCTCCTTTTCCATCGTGTTTATGCTCATGGATGAGAGCTTCTGAAGAGAGCTTTCATGTCTTGGATCAGGTTGTATCACATAAGCAGCTTTTGGGAATGAGACCCTGATTGGAGGAATGACTAAATTTTCTTCATCGGGCTTCCTTCCTTCAATCCTCGCCATTCTCTTCTCCCTTCTTGCCACAGCAGCCCGCTGGTAATCTTCCTTTCTAGGCTTATACCCCAGACCAAATCTTTGCTCTGTAGCCTTCAATTTTGTTATACCAATCCACTCGACCTTCCTTTTTCTTGCGCCAAATTGGGCAGGTATTTTGTGCTTTAAAAGGTTCTTAGCGGCCATTTTAGTGGCCTCTGAGATCCCTGGTTTCCTTCTTATAGTATTCTCAGGCACCCACTCAGTATTCACAACCTCGAACGCATGCAGGTTTCCATCCACACAATCTTCAGCTTCAATGAAAGGGACCGCCACATTTTTCATCATCGATATGGTTTCCTCAGCCTTAACGGTAACCAGGACACCATTGGCGATGTACTTCAAACATTGATGCAACGAGGAGGTAACCGCTCCTGCAGCATGTATCCATGGTCTTCCTAACAGCATGCTATAGGAAGGGTGGATGTCCATCACCTGAAGGGTTACCAAAAAGACTTGTGGACCCATGGCTAGTTCAACTTCGATCGAACCTAACACTTGCCTTGGTGAACCATCATATGCTCTAGCCATTATCACACTTGGCTGCATATGGGAGGGATCTACTGGCATCTCATTCAACATGTGTCTTGGCAACATATTAAGGGCTGAGCCATTATCAATGAGAACTTTACCAATGAGGCAATCCTTGCATCGGACTGTGATATACAGAGGTTTGTTGTGTCCAGTTCCTTCAGCGTCGAGTTCATCTTCAGTGAAATACAAGTAATTTGAAGCATGAATTCTCCCTACTAAGTATTCCATAGTCTTTTGTTCAATATCTTGAGGTACGTAAGCCTCATTTAGTACCTTCTGTAAAGCATTACGATGCGGCTCAGAATTGAGTATTAAAGACATGATGGAGATATTGGCAAGGGTCTTTTTCAACTGGTCCACCACACAGTACTCACTATGCTTCATCAACTTTAGGAACTCGTTCGTTTCTTCTTCTATCACAGGTTTGTTTACCTCCAACTCTTTTTCAAAACCTATTACCTCTTTACCCTTAGCCTTTCTTTGCCTTTCTAGCTCCTCGGGTGTGAAACAATGACCGCTTCGGGTCAAACCACCTATCTCGGTTTGGAACAAAAAAGCTTCATCATTTGAGGTAGCAACATAATTTCCTGGTGCTGCCCTATAGTCTGTCTCTTTTGCATATGAGGGCTTGTATAGTACCAACCTCGAGAGCCCACTAGCTATTGATTGGATCCTACACTTCTCTATCCCTGCTATCTCTCCACTACCTTTCATATTCTCGATCCTTAGCTCCCCTAAAGTCAACATCCTCGTAACCTTTTGATGAAACTCAGTACATTTATCAATGTGATGCCCTTTTTTGTTATGGAACGGGCAAAAGTTGTTTTTGCCCATGTCATGCTTGGTTGATCCCGTCAAATGTCCAGATTGTACCAACATACTGTATAATCTGGTCATGGTCACCTTTAGAAACCTTTCTTCGTTATCAGCTTCCACTGCATTTACCCCATTACTTCCTGCAGCATGCTTGGGCAAGGGATTCAGGTTCACATTGGGTGGATCCTCAATGGTGACCCATCCGATCTTGATCAATTGCAATACCTTCCTCTTAAAAGCTACACAGGTCTCGATGCTATGACCTGCATTACCAGTATGGTATTCGCAAGTCAAATTGGGGTTATGCCAAGCAGGGAAAGGTGGTTTCAAAGCGGGTAGTGGTAGGGGAGCAATATGTCCGATGTTTAGCAACTGTGCGTATAATTCTTTTAAGGTCATGGGCAAAGGTGGTAGTTGTTCTTCCGATTGATAATCTCTCCTTTGAAAATTATTTTGGTTATGTGTGGGGAATTTTGTGTGAAAAGGCTGGTTTGTATTGGAGGGTTTGGAAAAGTTGACGTTGGTGGTTTGGGGTGCAGGTGTTTGATAGCCTTTGTAAATTTTGTCTTTCCCTTTGTATCTATCATCCAGATTATTCACCTCAACTTCTTTTCTTTTCCCGACAAAACCCCTCTTCTCTATGGGTTCCATAATTCTCCCGCTCCGGATTCCTTGCTCAATCCTCTCAGCGATTCGTACTGCATTGTAAAAATGCTGGGCGGAGCTTCCCATCAGGTGCTCGTAGTATGGGGCCCTAAACGTATTGGCAAATAGAGTCACCATTTCTGTCTCTATTAACGGAGGTTGTACATTCACAGCTTGGTCCCTCCATCTTTGAGCATAAGTCCTTACGGACTCCTGAGCTCCTTTCTCCATGGTCATCAAGCTAGTCCTATCAGGAGCAATCTCCATATTAAACTTGTATTGCTTTAAGAAAGCATATGCCAAGTCTGCCCACTTTCTGATCCTGATGTTATCTAACCTCATATACCAGCTAAGGGCCGACCCTGTCAAGCTATCCTGGAAGAAATATATCAATAATTTATCATCGTGTATGAGCTCCGCCATCCAGTAGGAACGAAGATGAGTCTTTGGGCACTTTATCCCCGTATACTTGATAAATTCCAGAACCCTGAACTTCCGCGGTATCACGATGTTAGGCACCAAACATGCTTCGGCTGCCCTAACTGGATCAGATAGATCATTCCCTTCAACTGCTCTTATCCTTTCTTCTAGTGCGGACCACTTGTCATATCTTGCGTGGTCAGAGAATCTAGCGTCTTGCGGTTCCTCATCCGTTAAATCCAAAGTAATAGGAATTGGGATGGGCCGAGTGGATTCAGGCTGCTTCTTTGGTGAGCTTGTCCCTAGAATATGAGGTGCCCCCGGGCTTTGAACCGCCGGTGGTGCTTCATCCGTCTGAGCTGACGTTCCCTCTCTATCTCTTGTTCTTAATGCTTTCTCGAGTAGGCTGGTTAAACGTGCCACGTCATTTCTGACAGCTTCAAGCTCTTTTTGGTATGGGGACTCTGGCTCTATCCTTCCTTCGTTTTCCATTCTTTTTCTCAAACGAGTGTTGTGGATTTTCGCAGGGGGACCTATGTTTCGTAGTTGAGTTGTGTGCATAAATGTATAAGAATGTATGATAAATGCATATGTTATGATGAATATGTTTTAAGTAATGCATGAGTGCATTTTTCGCTTGTGAACTATTAATGGCCAACACTTCATAGAATATGGGTTTCTTGTCACATTGCCGCTGGGAGTACTGCTTTTCGGGTCATTTGCTTAAAGTCATATTCACCAAAAGAAAAGAATTTGCATAAGAGATGGGTCAACGCCCTTTTTATTTATATTGGATAAACTTGCTACATTTTTTGAAAACACAAAAACAAATTAATATTCTTCCTCTGCCATCTCTTTAGCCAAGGGTAGAAAAGTGAATCCGCGGTTCTCGATTGTCTCCAAGAAGGCATCGGTCTCAACTAGACTTCGCCGGTAACGGATGATGTCTCTCCCTACATTTCTTGCATTGGTTCTAATGACCCGAGCGTGCGCCGCAGCTTCGTCCATCTGTTCATCCATCTTGGATATTTTTCCAATGAGCAACATGTTGGTTCTGTTCAATGAAGTATTATTAGCATCGATTTGATCCTTATGTTTTTCTATCAATGCTAGTTTCTCATCCAGATGTTTCAACTTTTCTCTCTCTTTGTCGAGCTTCGTCCTCAAAGTTCCTATCTCGTTTTCCTTAATTGCCAATTCTGCTTCAACAACTTTATCTTCCACAAACTCCGCCAAACGACTTTCTGACATTACATACTTCTTATGCAGTTCTTTATACTTTTCAATTCTATCCATCAACTCACATTGGACCTCTGCAAATTTCTCCTGGTAATATTCTATGCTCTCTTGGCATTCCTTATGTTCGATCTTCAATGCACCGAGTTCAGAGCAACTTTGCATCCACTTCAGATTCATCTCCGTTAGTTCTCTCTCAATTCCCATCCTAACATTCTCCTCCTCAACCATCTTCAGCTCGAGCTTGGTTATTTTTGCATCTCTAGACTGCAATTGCTCATCTAAAAATGCTCTTCTTTTATCACCTTCCAACACCATTTCTTCCATTATCAACTTGTCTCTTCGAGTTTTGCTCAATTCCATCTGAAGCTTTTCGATTTGTTTCCTCAATTCCTCTTCATTGTCGACTCTTTTCCTCTTAGCAGACTTTTCTTCAGTTTGGGGAGACTTGCCTTCTTCATTGGTCGCGGCTGAGGCAACTAAGTCTCTCCATTTTGCATACCCTTCACTTGCACTGGGA
Organism: Salix dunnii; assembly: GCA_015731905.1. Classification (NCBI taxonomy): domain Eukaryota; kingdom Viridiplantae; phylum Streptophyta; class Magnoliopsida; order Malpighiales; family Salicaceae; genus Salix; species Salix dunnii. Next base: position 174,556 of record CM027675.1, on the reverse strand, counting down.
TCTCCTAAACCTTTTATTTCCGCCAAAACTAGATGTTTCCAATCTTGTTTGATGGCCTTCACGACTTCTTGTGCAACGGGCTCCTTAAACAAACCAAAGAATTGAGCAATTCCCTTGGTCCTTGGAATGAATTGCATGCCCCCATGTTGTCTCACCACAAGAGCAGGAGCATAACTCACATAGCTCGTAATCCCTATCAACGGAACCCAACATCTTTGCCCGCAACTCATTAAAACATTCACTGCCTTGACCCAAGGAGCTTTCCATTTGAAACCACTGCTAGGTATAGCTTTTAGTTTTTCTACCCAACCTTGGTTGTCTAGATCTCCCCATTCTTCTTCTTCCACTATCTTTAATGGTTTTCGATTGAACCACCAAAAATTATTAAAAACAGGTTTTTTTGTTTCAATGTGGCTAACCATCCAGATATATAGCAACTGTGTGCAACATCTCACTGCTCCTTTACCGTTTCTTCGACAATGGTTAAGCGTTATGATGGTTTCAGCCAAAATAGAGGCCACTGGGTTGATTTGTGCATTCTCAAATTCCACATAAGCAGCAGCAGCTTCCAAGCTTACTATACCTGTCCGACTTGGGAATAACACAAGGCCAAATATGCCTAAGGCAATTAATCTTTCTTTCGCTAATCCAGACTTCTGTTCTAGTTCCAACTCCAACGTCTTCCATCTCAGACCAGCAGCCTTCTTTTCTAAAAACCTTTCCAAGTTGGGGATCCCGAGCAGCTTCGACAGTTCAGGAATGATTTTGTCACTTCTCAAAGGGAAATAAATTCTATATAAATTATTTGGGAACTCAGTCAACATCCCGTATTCCTCCATAGTAGGACATAGGTCTATGCTACCAAAAGAAAAGCAACGGTGGTCGGGATCCCAAAAATGAACTAGAGCTCGCACCGCTGGGCTTAAAACGTCTATCTTCGCAATCTCCATCAGACGTCCGTATTTCCTAAAAAATGTGTCCTTATCCACATCTTGAAAATGAGTCGTTAACCTATTCACCTCATTTATAATGCAATCTAGATTCTTGATTGGTGATAGCCTCATAGCATTGCCTTTAAGGCAGTCTCCTTCAGTCAATTGTGACAATTCAGAACTTCTCCCATATTCCATGATGGAAAGTTTGGTAGTGGTGGCCATTTCATTCACAAGACCTGTTAGGCAAAAATGTTTTTTAGGGTTTTTCGTTTATGTAAAAATTATTATGCAGAATACATCCTAACGATAGGTCCTAGTTCCTTTACGTGAGACATAGGGTAGGTTTACTACTTGGTCTCTAAAGAGGGTCTCTTGCTATCCCAGTGATCACCCTCGTAAAGGTGATATGGGGGTTTAGCAGATAGCGGGATGGCTCGTGTACCAATCACTACCAGTCTAAACACTCAGCAAAGAGTTGGGGTTTACACAAACTTCAACATTGACTCAAGTCATAGGTAAGCTGCTAGTCCCCCACTTAACTTAAAGTTTAGTGTGTGCTCTCAAAATAATAAAAGTGATGCATGACAAGGCATATTATGATGACAGGAAGTAAAGATGCATGCTAAAGCTTCTATAAACCATCCATATAGCAATTATAAAATATCATAAACAAACAAAATTAATCAAGCTTAGTCCAAAGTCCCCAGTGGAGTCGCCATTCTGTCGCACCCCAAAAAATGTGGTAGCGTGGCATCACAGCGACCGTCCCCGTGAGCGGGGGGAATTCAAATGTTGAGGGGTCTAATCTTTATTTTTGGAAAAGGGGAGTCGCCACCTAGTATTATGGTTACTAGGAAACCTAAACTGGTCTTTCAGAGATTCTAGGGTAAGGGACTGGTTGCATAAAGGGAAGGTTTTAGCACCCCTAGTACGCCCTACCTAAGGTAAGCTGCTTGGTATTTTTGTTCGGCTATGATTTGTTATGATTTTGATCTCTCAAAACAATGTTGGTTAGATGACGAATGGGATATCATTCCCGCCGAATATTTTGGATATCGAACCTTAGGATTGATTTATCCAAATAATAACAGTGAATAATAATATATCATTCCTGCTGAATATTTTGGATATTAACCCTTTAGGATTTAATTATCCAAATACCGATAGTGAATAATAAATTATCATTCCCGCCGAATATTTTGGATATTAACCCCTTAGGACTTATTTATCCAAATACCGACAGTGAATAATAGTATATCATTCCCGCCGAATATTTTGGATATTAAACCCTTAGGATTTATTTATCCAAATACCGACAGTGAATAATACAAATCACCAAAAAAAGTTTTTATATTTTTTTGAATATTGGCCAATACCCTTTGGATTTTACAAACATGTTGTAAAATCCAAAAATGCAAGAAATGATTTTTTCTTTGCAAAATCAATGCTAAAACACATTTTTCTCTTCAAAACCCAAGATAATATATATATAATTTTTTTTGAAATAAAAACAATTTGTTTTTTTAAAAAATGATAGTGTATTGGCCGTATGCAAGAAAATACTACATTTTTTAAAAATATTTTTCTAAAAAAAGTCTTTTTTTATATATATATTTTTTATATTTTTTATTTATTTATTTGGCGGGCTGGGCTCCAGCCCGCCTGGGGCTGGGGCTGGGCCGCCAGCCCTCCTAGGCTGGGCTCCAGCCCGCCTGGTTTGGGCTTGGTCTGCCAGCCCAGCCTATATTGGGCTGGGCTTGCAGCCCGTACGTATTTCTTATTCGGGCCGGGCTTTGTGCCCGACCCGACCCGGTTACTGTTCACAAACAGTAACCGGGATTTTACGTAAAATGAAGAAGATGAACAGTAACAGGGGTTTTTTTCAAGTGTGACGAAATGCTTACCTGTTAACACCTTTGTGTAGAGGAGATCGAGGTGGTTCTTCTGGTCATTGTCTCGTCGGAAATGGAGGCCTGTGGTGGCCGAAAAAGTCGTCGGAAGCTCACGGTCACGTTGCAGTCGACGGGCTGTTCTGCCAAAATCCTTGCCTGAGCTGCTGGATGAGTTTCTGGAGAATTGAGGATGATTTCTGTGATGATAAAACGGCACAAGGTGGATGGCAACAGGTGGCCGGAGTTAAATGCACCGAGAGAGAGAGAGAGAAAACGGTGCTCTGGTTTTTAGAGAGAGAGAGAAGGAAACCGAGAAAACGATGGGGAGCAGGAAGAAGATTGACCCAAAATTTTTAGGTAAGTGATTCTGCCATTATCTCTATTTTCCACATCCTTAACACTATTTCTTGCTCACGTAAATCTCCTGTTTTTCTCCTATGTTCTCCTCTCTTTCTTTTTTTCTCTTCCTACCTTTCGTCCTCCATGCGCTGCTATTTATAGCAGAGATGATCCCAGGTCCCTATAGTGTTTATGGAAAGTTTGATTTAAACCGAGAGAAATCCGAGGGGAATCCGGGATGTGATATTGAAGAAAAATCTGGGAATAAAGTCACGCCAAATATGGAAGAATTTTGATCCGTTTGCTGATTGACAGAGATGAAACGGGAAGAAAATCAATACTAAATAGAAACTTTGATCTGTTTTGCTGATTGATGAAGATGAAACGGGAAGAAGATCAGCATTGTTATGGTCATAAAAATTTGAGTTGTTTTTGCCGTGATCACCGTGCATTTAAACGTGCCTGAAAAATTCAACGCCCATGCACGCCGGAACAGTGCATGATTTTTAAACGCAGATTTCATTTTTTTTTTTAAAATTTAATTGCACCCTATTGGATTTAAACTTGATTTCATGCAATTAAATCCCATCAAAAATTCAATCTCAAACTTAGCTTTGCGCGATGTTTTTATTTTGGTCCTAGGTTCTTTGATTTTCGCGATTTAATCCTTCATTGACCATTAAACTATCAACTTATTCAATTCGGCCCCCGATTTCGTATAATTGACTTGAAAAATCAAATTGGTCTCCGAAAATTTCAATTTTATCAATTAAACCCAAATAAAATTTCAGAAATTGATTTCTTATTAACGAAACCCTTAGTAAAATTAATTCGACCAATATAGTCAAATCCTTCAACTGGACCCAAAATTTTCTGAAAATACAAGTATAATTTAAACCAAAATATAGATCGAATTGGCCCGTAAAATATAATTATATTTTTTTTTGCTTGGTTCTTACGCAGATTTATCTGATAATAAATTATTTCGACTTTTAATCTGCGATTTTCTTTATTTTCGGGTGCAAAAAGGGATACGATCAAGTTTTCGAAAACATCCCATATTTCAACTCGATTGACTTGCTGACATCAGACCCCTTTATTTTATTTTTGTTATTTTCGGGTAGTTTTGGGGAGTGACCCAATATTGGGTTACGACAGTGACGGGTGACCTACCAGGGTCTTATTATGATGGGTGACCTACCCTGATTAAATGGTCTCAATGGTGACGGGTGACCTACCCGGGTCTTATCATGACGGGTGACCTACCCGGGTCTTATCATGACGGGTGACCTACCCGAATTAAACGGTCTCAATGGTGACGGGTGACCTACCCGGGTCTTATTATGATGGGTGACCTACCCTGATTAGATGGTCTCAATGGTGACGGGTCACCTACCCTGATTAGATGGTCTCAATGGTGACGGGTGACCTACCCGGGTCTTATTATGATGGGTGACCTACCCTGATTAAACGGTCTCAATGGTGACGAGTGACCTACCCGGGTCTTATTATGATGGGTGACCTACCCTGATTAGATGGTCTCAATGGTGACCGGTGACCTACCCGGGTCTTATTGTGATGGGTGACCTACCCTGAGTAGATGGTCTCAATGGTGACGGGTGACCTACCCGGGTCTTATTATGATGGGTGACCTACCCTGATTAGATGGGGAACAACCTAGCATTGTTTCTTAGATCGTCTTTCACGGTCTTGATGACCTGAGCTTCTGTTTCTCCCTTTCCTAAAATTTGGAATAACATTGGCTTTCGCCACACACTTCCTATCAGCTTGGTATTGAGACAATATGATATGCATACTTATATATATATATGTGTGTGTGTATATATATATATATATATTTTTTTTTTGAAACATAGGTCCCCCCTATTCTTTGTAGTCTTTCTCGAGAATGTGCTTTCTGCGTCAACTTTTCCAATGCTCGGTGAAGGGCCTTTTGGTTTCATATGGGCCCCAAATCTACTCCGTCGGAGTTCTCTTTTATTACATGGTTTATCATTTTTTTTTTTGCCCCCAGTGTGGTGTGCAAAACATGTCAAGTTTAAGCAAAACTCAAATAGATAAATAGAATAAATGTCATGAGACCATGTCTTTGGTGAATGAGAATTCATGACCGAATTTTATTGATTTGAAAGGTTACAAAATATTAGGCATAATATTTCTTTACGGAATCGGAATTTACAGGTCTAACAAGATCCTCCCCATCCATTCTAGATAATAGCAAAGCTCCTCCCGAGAATGATTTCTTCACCACATAAGGACCTTCATAGTTTGGGGCCCATTTACTCTGATCTTGTCCTGGTATAGATAATATCTTCTTTAGTACCAGATCTCCTTCTTGGAATTTTCGAGATCTAACTTTCTTGTCATATGATTTGGCCATCCTTCTTTGGTATAATTGATGATGACAGATTGCGGCCAACCTCTTTTCGCTGATCAAATTCAATTGTTCATATCTGACTTTTGACCATTCTGCTTCTTCTAGTTCAGAGTCTACCAATACTCTTAAAGATGGGATTTCTACCTCTAAAGGCATTACTGCCTCCATTCCGTATACCAACATGTACGGAGTGGCTCCTGTTGAGGTCCGAACTGCGGTGCAGTATGCATGAAGGGCAAATGGCAACATCTCGTGCCAATCCTTATAGGTGATTACCATCTTCTGGACAATCTTCTTGATATTTTTATTAGCAGCTTCTACTGCACCATTCATCTTTGGTCTATAAGGCAAGGAATTTGAGTGCTTGATCTTCCATTTAGCGCAGAGTTCCGTTATTAACTTCCCATTGAAGTTTTGTGCATTATCAGTTATAATCTTTTCCGGTGGTCCGTACCGACATATCAAGTCCCTCTCAATAAATTTCTTCACCATTTTTTGCGTTACATGAGCAAATGACGTGGCTTCTACCCATTTTGTAAAGTAGTCGATGGCCACGAGAATGAACCTATGACCATTGCTGGCTTTTGGGTTGATAGGCCCAATCACATCAATTCCCCACATTGCAAAAGGCCATGGAGAGATTAGGTTAAATAGAGGCGCCGGAGGGGTGGTGATTTTATCACTGTGGATTTGGCACTTATGGCACTTGCGAACATAGTTCACGCAATCCTTCTCTAATGTCATCCAGAAATAACCAACCCTTTGTATTTTCCTAGCCATCATATGTCCACTAGCATGGGTGGAGCAGATCCCTTCATGAACTTCTCGTAATGCATCCCTGGCTTCAGCTTCATCTAGGCACCTTAGTAAAGTCCCGTCAGATGATTTTTTATACAAAATCTCCCCGTCAAGATAAAAACCCATTGCTAATCTTCTCAAGGTCTTCTTTTCGGTTTCGGATGCCCCCAGGGGATAAGTCTAGTTTCAGATGAAATTCTTAATATCATAGTACCAAGGGTTTCCATCTATTTCTTCTTCGACCGAGCAACAATGAGCTGGATTATTTCTGATATCAATGTGTATAGGCTGCAGGTTTCGTCCAAAGTCTATTTTGGCCATAGAAGCTAATGTGGCTTAAGCATCCGCAAACTGATTTCCGTCCCTTCCTAGATGTGTGAACTCTATTTCTTCGAATTCTTCAGCCAGTCTAGATAAATATTCTTGGTAAGGTATCAGCTTTTCCTCTTTGGTTTGCCACTCTCCCTTTACCTGGCAAATAATTAGCATCGAGTCTCCATACACATCTATCTTTTTTACGTTCAATTCCAATGCAGCTTCTAAACCAAGAATACAGGCCTCATACTCGGCAGTGTTGTTAGTACAACCGAATTGCAACTTAGTTGAAACTAGATATTGCCTCTTGTCAGGAGAGATTATTACTGCCCCCGCTCCATTACCGCATACGTTTACAGCACCGTCAAAGTACATAGTCCAACGTTCTGGTTTCCCCTCCTCAATTGCAAGCACATCTTCATCGGGAAAATCAAAGTTTAATGGCCCGTAATCTTCCATAGCATGGTCTGCCAGGTGATCGGCAATAACACTCCCTTTCACAGCTTTCCTTGTCATGTATACTATATCGTACTCGGCTAATAAGACCTGCCACCTCGCAATTCGGCTGGATAGGTAGGGTTTTTCGTAGATATACTTCAATGGGTATAATTTGGAAATTAACCATGTGGTATGATACAGCATATATTGTCATAGCCTCTTCGCAGCCCATGCTAGTGCGCAACACAACTTTTCAATCATGGTGTACCTAGACTCACACTCTACGAACTTCTTACTTAGGTAATAAATGGCTCTCTCCTTTCTTCCAGTTTCATCTTGTTGCCCCAACACACATCCCATTGCCGTTTCAGTCACGGTTAAGTACAAAATTAATGGTCTTTTTGATACAGGAGGAACGAGTAGGGGTGGATTTAGCAGATACTGTTTAATCTTCTCAAAAGCCTCTTCACATTCTTCATTCCAAACCCCAGGATTATTCTTCCTCAACAAACGGAAAATTGGATCACAAGTCGTGGTTAACTGAGATATAAATCGAGCGATGTAGTTTAGCCTTCCTAAAAACCCTCTCACTTCCTTCTCAGTCTTGGGAGTTGGCATGGCTCGAATAGCCTTTACTTTCTCAGGATCCACTTCTATCCCTTTATTGCTTACCACAAATCCTAACAACTTCCCAGATTTTACTCCGAATGAACACTTTGCGGGGTTGAGTCTCAACTTATATTTTTTTAACCTTTCAAATAGTTTCTTCAATATCTGGACATGATTCTCTTCTTCCCCGGATTTAGCTATCATGTCATCCACATATACTTCAATCTCCTTGTGCATCATGTCGTGAAACAAAGTCACCATAGCCCTTTGGTAAGTGGTTCCCGCATTCTTCAAACCAAATGGCATGACTTTATAGCAGTAGGTCCCCCATGGTGTCACAAAGGTTGTCTTCCCCTTATCTTCTTGTGCCATTTTTATCTGATTATAGCCTGAGAACCCATCCATAAAGGAATACGTGGAACTACGAGCTGTATTGTCAACTAACATATCTATATGCGGTAGAGGGAAATTATCCTTAGGGCTAGCACGATTTAAGTCCCTAAAATCCACACAGACTCTAATTTTGCCCTCCTTTTTGGGTACCACTACTATGTTTGACACCCATTGGGGGTACTTAACCACTTCTAGAAAACCAGCATCCCATTGTTTTTCAATTTCTGCTTTTACTTTGATCAAAACTTCGGGATGTGTTCTTCTTAACTTTTGCCTAATTGGTTTGCATCCTTCTTCCAATGGTAGCCTATGCACTACGATATTCGTGTCTAATCCGGGCATATCCTCATAAGACCAAGCAAATACATCTACATAATCTCGCAGCAGCGTAATCAAGTCTTCTCTTTCCTTTTGTGCGATCAGAGTCCCTATCTTAAGCTCTCTCCGACTTTCTTCATTACCCACGTTTATGGTTTCAAGTTCCTCTTTAGCGGGTTTCCAAACCTGTTCATGTTGTTCTATTAATTTTGTGAATTCCCTATTGTTTTTTCCATCCTCTTCTTCCTCTTCTACAACTATTATATATTCTTTAAAATTCGGCCATTCATTCTCAGTGTAAAGTGCAGGTGCTGTTGTGGAAGTTCCGCTTTCAGGGTTCCTGAAAGCGGAAAGTGAGTGTAAGTGCACAGAACGAAATAACAGAGAAATGAACCAAAAAATGCATGATCTCATTAAAAACATTCGGTTCAAAACAAACTAAGATAAAAATCCGATCGACCTATTAAGCCTTGAATTAAAACGGAACGAAAACAGTAGAAAATAAACAGTCATTACATTTTAACAACCGATGGAGCTTCTTGGGTCTCCCAATTTTGAAACTTTTCTCCCTCTGCTAGCTTCTGAATGCATGTACGGGCGGTGACTTCCTCTAGAGCATAGATGGTCAACTACGGCAGTTCCTCTTCCCTTTCCTCATATTGAGTTTTCTTATCAATACCCTTGACTTCTTCATCCAAAGTATCTATGCTTATGGGTCCCTGATCAGGATGCATCACATAAGAGGCCTTTGGGAATGAGACCCTGATTAGAGGAATGACTAAGTATTCTTCTTCAGGCTTCCTTCCTTCAATCCGCACCATTCTCTTCTCTCTTCTTGCATCAGCAGCCCGCTTGTAATCTTCCTTCTTAGGCTTATACCCCAAATCGAACCTCTGCTCTGCAGCTTTCAACTTTGTTACACCAATCCACTCGGCCTTTCTTTTTTCTGCCTCAATTTGAATTGGAATTTCGCACCTTAATAGGTTTTGCGCGGCCATCTTGGTGGCTTCCGAGATCCTCGGCTTCCTTATCACAGTGTTTTCAGGCACCCACTCGGTATTCACAACCTCGAATGCATGAAGGTTTCCATCCATACAATTTTCAGCCTCAATAAAAGGGATCGCAACATTTTTCATCATCGATATAGTCTCTTTGGCTTTAACAGTAACCAGGACACCATTGACAATGTACTTTAAGCATTGATGTAGTGAGGAGGAGACCACTCCTGCAGCGTGTATCCATGGCCTTCCCAACAAAATGGTGTAAGAGGGGTGGATGTCCATTACTTGCAGGGTTACCAGAAAAATTTGCGGACCGATGGCAAGCTCAACCTCAATTGAACCTAACACTTGCCTTGGTGAACCATCATATGCTCTGGCCATTATCATACTAGGCTGCATATGGGAAGGGTCCACGGGCATCTCGTCCAGCATGTGCCTTGGCAACACATTAAGGGCTGACCCATTATCAATGAGAACTTTACCAATGAGGCAATCCTTGCATCGGACTGTGATATACAAAGGCTTGTTATGGCCCGTTCCTTTAGCATCCAGCTCTTCCTCAATGAAATACAGGTAGTTTGAAGCATGAATCCTTCCTACCAGGTGCTCCATAGTCTGTTGCTCGATATCCTGAGGTACATAAGCCTCATTTAGTACCTTCTGTAAAGCATTTCGATGTCGTTCTGAACTGAGTATTAACGACATGATGGAGATTTTGGCAGGGGTCTTCTTTAATTGATCCACCACACAGTACTCGCTGTGCTTCATCAATTTCAGGAACTCGTTTGTTTCTTCCTCTGTCACAGGCTTGTTCATCTCCAGCTCTTTTTCAAAACCCAATGTTTCTTTACCCTTGACCTTCCTTTGTTTTTCTAACTCCTCAGGTGTGAAGCAACGACCACTTCGGGTCAAACCCCCTATTTCAGATTGGAAAGAAGGAGCTTCAACATTTGTGGTATAAACATAATTTCCTGGCATTACCCTATAATCCTCATCCTTTGTATTGGGGGGCTTAGTTAATACCAACCTGGAGAGTCCACTAGCTGTTGTTTGTATCCTGCACTTTTCTATCCTAGTTATCTCTCTATTGCCTTCCATATCCTCAATCCTTAGTTCTCCTAGCGCCATCATCTTTGCGACCTTCTGATGAAACCCGATACACTCATCGATGTGATGGCCTTTCTCATTATGGAATGGGCAGAAATCATTTCCTCCCATGCTGTATCTGGTTGGTTTCCTTAACTGTCCAGACTGCACCAACATTTCGTAGAGTCTAGCCATTGTCACTTTCAACACTTTTCTTTTATGATCGGCTTCCAACGCATTCACCCCACTACTTCCTGCGGCATGCCGGGGCAAGGGATTTGAGTTCAAATTGGGTGAATCCTTAAAGGTGACCCACCCAACTTTGATCAATTGTAAAACCTTGTTCTTGAAAGCTACACAGGTCTCAATGCTATGACCCGCATTCCCAACATGGTATTCACAAGTCAATTGGGGGTTGTGCCAGGCAGGGAAAGGTGGTTGTGGAGGTGGTACTGGTAGGGGAGCAATCTGCCCAATGCTTAATAACTTAGCATAGAGTTCCTTTAGGGTTATTGGTAAGGGTTGTAATTGTTCTTCTGGTTGTTGATAGTTTCTCCTTTGGTAGTTATTTTGGTTATTCACAGGGAACTTTGGGTGAAAGGGTTGCTTTGGGGTAGAGGTTTTGGGAAAGTTGATGTTGGTGATTTGGGGGGTAGGGGATTGGTAGCTTCTATAATTTATGTCTTTTCCCTTGTACCTGTCCTCAAGGTTGTTCACCTCAACCTCCTTCCTTTTACCAGCAAAACCCCTTTTCTCTACGGGTTCCATAATTCTCCCGCTTCGAATTCCTTGTTCGATCATTTCAGTGATTCGAACTGCATCATAAAAATGCTGGGCTGAGCTACCCATCAGATGCTCATAATACGGGGCCCTAAAGGTGTTAGCAAATAGATTCACCATTTCTGTTTCTATCAACGGTGGTTGCACGTTGATAGCCTGGTCCCGCCATCTCTGAGCATAAGCCCTTACGGACTCCTGAACTCCTTTCTCCATGGTTATTAGACTAGTCCTGTCTGGTGCAATCTCTAGGTTAAACTTGTATTGTTTCAAAAAAGCGTCTGCCAAATCCGCCCACTTTCTGATTCTGATGTTGTCAAGCCTCATATACCAGTTGAGGGCTGTTCCGGTCAAGCTGTCCTGGAAGAAGTATATTAACAACTTATCATCGTGGATAACCTCATCCATCTTGTTATAGTACGAACGAAGATGAGTCTTCGGACACTCTATCCCGGTATACTTTATAAATTCGAGCACCCTAAATTTCCGTGGAATTACAATGTCAGGTACCAGACATGTTTCGGCTGCGCGAACTGGGTCGGATAAATTATTTCCTTCAATTGCCCTTAATCTTTCCTCCAGTGCTGTCCATTTATCATACCCTACATGATAAGGGAATCTGCCGTCTTGTGGACCCTCTCCCGTTAAATCCATTGTAATGGGTATTTGTATAGGCCGGGTGGGATCAAGGTGCTTATTTGGGGTTTTTGTCCCTAAATCTTGTGGCGCCACAGGGCTCTGGACTGCCGGTGGTGCTCTATCAGTTTGAGCGGACGTGCCCTCTCCATCCCTTGCTCTTAAGGTCTTCTCAAGCAAACTAGTTAACCGTGCTACATCGTTCCGCACAGCTTCAAGCTCCCTTTGGTATTGGGATTCTTACTCTGCCCTTTCGCTGTTTTCCATCCTTTTTCTCAACCGAGTGTTGTAGACTTTAGCAGGGGGACCTATGTTTCGTAATTGAGCTGTTTGCATGAATGTATAAGAAAATGTATGATATAATGCATGTGTTGTGATATGCTTTGTGCAAATGCATGAATGCATTTCCCTTGTGAACTTTTAATAGCCGACACCTCATGGAATATGGGTTTCCGTCACATTGCTGCTAGGAGATCTACTTTTCGAGTTATTTGCTTAAGTCACATGCACCAAAAGACTGATTCTTGCAAAAAAAAAAATATGGGTCAATGCCCTTGTCATTTATGTTGGACAAGCCTACTACATTTTGAAAACATAAAGAGGAAAAACAAACTAGTCTTCTTCCTTAGCCATGGGTAGGAAAGCAGATCCGCGATTCTCGATTTTCTCCAAGAAGGCATCGGTCTCAGCTAGACTTTGACGATAACGGATGATGTTTCTTCCTACATTTCTTGCATTGGCTCTAATGACCCGGGAGTGTGCAGTAGCTTCATTCATTTGCTCCTCCATCTTGGACATTTTCTCAATGAGTAACATGTTGGTTTTGTTTAATGAAATATTGTTGGTGTCGATTTGATCCTTGTGTTTTTCCATTAAGGCCAGCTTCTCATCCAAATACTTCACCTTTTCTCTCTCTTTGCTGAGCTTCATCTTCAAAGTTCTTATCTCATTGTCTTTAACTACTGACTCTACTTCAATGGCATTTTGTTCTTCAGACTTTGTCGAACGACTTTCTGACATTACATATTTATTATACAATTCTTCGTACTTCTCGATTCTATCCATCAGCTCACACTGAACCTCTGCAAATTTCTCTTGGTAGAATTCTATGCTTCCCTGGCATTCATTATGTTCAGTTTGCAATACACCAAGTTCAGAGCAACGTCGTGTCAACTTCAAATTTGTCTCTGTTAATTCTTCCTCAATTCGCAATCTTACGCTCTTTTCTTCAACCAAATTTGACTCGAGCTTGGCTATCCTTTCATCTTTAGACTGTATTTGTTCGTCTAAAAATGCTCTTCTTTTATCGCCTTCTACTACCATTTCCTCCATCATTGCCTTTTCCTTCCTGCTTTTGCTCAACTCCACCATGAGCTTCTCTACTTGTCTTCTCAACTCCTCTTCATTATCCACTCTTTTCCTCTTAAAAGGCTTTTCTTTAGATTGGGGAGATTTGACTTCTTCGTTAATCATGGTTGTAGAACCTAAATCTTTCCATCTCGCGTATCCTTCACTTGTACTGGGATCCCTCAAACCTTTTATCTCCAACAAGACTAAGTGCTTCCAATCTTGCCTAATGACCTTCAAAACTTCTTGTGTAATGGGGTCCTTAAATAAACCATAGAACTGAGCAATCCCCTTGGTCCTTGGAATAAATTGCATGCCCCCATGTTGCCTTACCATGAGAGCAGGAGCATAACTCACATATCCGGTAATCCCTACCAACGGAACCCAACGTCGTTGCCCACAACTCATTAGGACATCCATTGCCTTGATCCAAGGGTATCTCCATTTGAAACCACCACCGGGTAAAATTTCTAGCTTCTCTAACCAACCCTGGTTATCTAGATTTCCCCATTCTTCTTCTACCACTATCTCCAAAGTTTTTTGGCTAAACCACCAAAAATTGTTAAAAATCGGCTTTTTCGTTTCAATATGATTGACCATCCAGATGTACAGCAACTGTGTGCAACATCTCATTACTCCTTTCCCGGCTCTTCGGTAGTGATTAAGTGTTATGATGGTTTCAGCCAAAATAGAGGCTACTGGGTTGATCCGAGTATTTTCATATTCTACATAAGCAGCAGCAGCTTCTAAGCTTATTATACCTATTTGGCTTGGGAACAACACAAGGCCAAATATGCCTAAGGCAATCAGTCTCTCCTTTTTTGACCCGGACTTCTTTTCCAGTTCAAATTCTAACATCTTCCATTTTAGACCAGCGGCATTCCTCTCAAAAAATCTTTCTAAGTCAGAGATTTTGAACAGCTTCGACAATTCAGGGATAATCTTGTCAGATCTCAAGGGGAAATAAATTCTGTACAGGTCTCTTGGAAATTCGGTCAACATCCCATATTCCTCTAGGGTAGGACATAAATCTAGGTTCCCAAAAGAAAAACAGCGGTAGTCTGGATCCCAAAAATGAACTAGAGCTCGTACCGCTGGGTATAAAACTTCTACCTTTGCAATTTCCATCAAACGTCCATCTTCCCAAAGAATGCATCCTTATCCACCTTCTGAAAATGAGTTGTTAATTTGTTCACCTCATTTATGATGCAGTTCAGATTCTTAATTGGTGATAAGCTTTCAGCATTGCTCTTAGTACAGTCTCCTTCAGTCAATTGTGCTAATTCAGAATTTTTCCCATATTCCATGATAGAAAGTTTAGTAGTGGTGGCCATTTTGTTCACAAGATCTGCAAGTCAAAATACTATTTAGGCTTCTTCTTTATATGTAAAAGGATATTATGGAGCATACGTCCTAATGATAGGTTCTAGTTCTTTTATGTGAAGCATAGGGTAGGTTTACTACTTGGTCTCTTAAAAGGGTCTCTTGCTGTCCCAGTGATCACCTTCGTAAAGGTGATATGGGGGTTTAGCAGGTAGCGGGATGATACGTATACCCACCATTACCAGTCTAAACACCCAGCAAAGAGTTGGGGTTTACACAAACTTCAACCTTGACTCAAGTCATAGGTAAGCTGCTAGTCCCCCACCTAACTTAAAGTTTAGTGTGTGCTTTCAAAATAATAAAAGTGATGCATGACATGGTATATTATGATGACATGATATAAAAATGCATGCTAAAGCTTCTGAATAAATATAAACAATTCATAGCAAAAAAAAAAAATCAACACATCATAAACAAACAAAATTATCAAGCCTAGTCCAAAATGTCCCCAGCGGAGTCGCCATCCTGTCGCACCCCAAAAAAAATGGAAGCGCGCGTCCCGGCGACCATCCCCGTGAGCGGGGGAATTCAAATGTCGAGGGGTCTAATTTTTATTTTCATGAAAAGGGAGTCGCCACCTAGTATTATGGTCACTAGAAAACCTAAACTGGTTTTTCAGAGATTCTAGGGTAAGGGACTGGTTGCGTAAAGGGAAGGTTTTAGCACCCCTAGTATGCCCTACCTAAGGTAAGCTGCTTGGTGTTTTTGTTTGTCTTATGATTGCTATGATATTGATTTTTAAAAAAAAATTATTGGTTAAATGATGATGAGATATTACCCTGCCGAATATTTCGAATATTAATCCCTTAGGATTTATTTATCCAAACACCGACAGTGGATAACAGCATATCATCCCTGCCGAATATTTTGGATATTAACCCCTTAGTATTTATTTATTCAAACATCGACAGTGAATGATAGCATATTATCCCTGCCGAATATTTTTGATATTAACCCTTTTAGGATTTATTTATCCAAATACCAACAGTGAATAATATGAATCACCGAAAAAGGTTTTAAAGATTTTTGGAATATTGGCCAATACCCTTTGGATTTTACAAACATGTTGTAAAATCTCAAAATGCAAGAAATGATTTTTTTGTGAAATTCATGCTAAAATACATTTTTTCCTAAAAATTCCAATGTAATATGTTTTTTTAAACAAAAAGAATATTTTTTTAAAATATGCTAGTGTATTGGCCGTATGCATAAAAACACATTTTTGTTTTTTTTAGATATTCTCTAAAATATATATATATATATATATATATATATATATATATATATATATATATTATGTTATATTTTTTATATTATTTATTTATATATTTTTTATCTATATTATATATTTTTTTACTATTATTTATATATATATTTTTTATATTTTTACTATTATTTATTTATTTATTTCTGGGTTGCAGCCCAGATGGACCTGGGCCGTCGGCCCATTCAGTCACGGGTCTGGGCCGTTGGCCCAGAGAGTTTTTGGTTTGGGCCTTTGGCCCAGCTAGTCTCCGGATCTGGGCCCCTGGCCCAGCTATCCTGGGCTGGGCTTTGAGCCCGTATGGGCTAAAAGCCCATCTCGCTTGATACCCGGGCCAGGCACGAAGTCCGGCCCGACCCGACCTGACCCGTTACTGTGCACAAACAGTAACCGGGACGTTTTTCATGCAAATGGAGAAGATGAACAGTAAAATGTGAATTTTTCGACTATGACGAATGGAGAAATGGTTGGTACCTTTGTGTAGAGGGCATTGAGGTGGTTCTTTTGGTCGTGGTGGCGTTGAAAATAGTGGCCTGTGGTGGCCGGAATGCACGCCTAAAGGTGACGGACCACGTTGCTGTCGTCGGGGCTGCTGTGTTTTCTTGGCCGGAGAAGGTGGCTGAGGCGCTGGAGCTGTTGGCGGAGACGATGGTGGTGCCTAGGCGGATGTGGTGGTCGACAGTGATGGGAGTTGGCTGCTCGAGAGGAAGAGAGAGAGAGCTTCGGGTCTGTTGCGTTTTTTAGAGAGAGAGAGGAGAAAAATGACAGAGAGTGAGAGTGAAAGGGAGCTGGCGCGAGGGAAATCAGGATTCAAAATTTTTACGTGAGATTTTCTTTGTTTCTTTCAGCTTTTCTTTCTCGTTTTTTTCTCTCCCCTCCTTTGGATCCTGGTCATCGGTTTTTATAGCCACTCAGTCGGGGTTACCGTTGTACATGGTGGGCTGCTTTCGGCTTGTTGGTGGCTCTGGTCAAGTGGCCTGTTGGCGGCAGGTGCAGGAAACTTGTTGGCGGCGAGTGCAGGGGCTTTTCAGCCGGTGCAGTTGGAAAAGGGGTGCTTTAGGGGAAAAGTGCATTTCGGTCCTTTGCTTTGTAATTGTTCTCATTGTAACCCCAATTGGATTTAAAAGTTGTAATTTTATGCAATTGTGCCCCTGTCCAAATTTCAATCATCAACCTTAATTTTGCGCGCCTTTTTCTTTTGATCCCTTATTTTTGATTTACTCAATTTAGCTCTTAATTGACAATTAAACTCTCAATTGTCTTCAATTTGATCCCTCATTGTGCCAAATTAGCTTTGAAAAAATTCAATTGGGTCTCCAAAAATTCTGATTTTCTCAATTGAGTCCAAATTAAATTCAAGAACTTGATTTCTCATTTACTAAACACTTAATAAAGTTAATTTGGTCAATTTAAAGTAAAATTAAGTCGTTGCGCGTAATTAAATTCTTTGATTAGACCCTAAATTAATTCCCAAACATAATTACACGTTTAAAATGGCCAACGATTAAATCGAATTGACCCATAAAAATATAATCATATCTTTCGACTTCATTTCTACGCAGATTTATCTGATAATAAATTACGTTAGCCTTACTCTGCACTTTTCTCCATTTTTGGGCACAAAAGGGTATGATCGAGCTCTCGAAAAAAACAATCAAAATTCTACCTTGATTTTCTACCGATACCACCCCCTTTTATTATTATTTTTTGTTATTTTCGGATAGTTTTGGGGAATTTCTCTATTTAAATTTGTTTGAATGTAACTTATAGTATAACATGAGAATTAAATATTTAAACTTAAAAGCCATGGGAATTATTTCTTGAAATCTTTTAAAATCAACAGTGTTATTTTCAAATTATTCTATTCCTGTAACATTTGCTTAGAATATCCCAATTTTATTTAACAAATATCGTCTTGATTAAATCAAAATCATCCTACACGTTTAGCTTTTTGTTTTTAATATGTGGAGGAGATGTGTTGGACCGTGGTTTTATGTGGCAGGAAGCAATGGAAAATCATTTTTTTACCGACTTTTGATATGAGCTTTTATCTTTCAAATCACCGACCACGACTGTTGCTACTCAATTTTTGATCCAGGTTTCAGAAAAAATATTAAAAAAAGAAAAAAAAATTCCAAAAATATCTTGGTACAAGGGTAAAATTAAACAAATTGAGAGTTTAACGATCAATTAAGGGTCAAATCGCACAAATCAAAAACCAAGGATCAAATTAAAAAAGGCGCGCAAGGTGAAGGCTGTTTTTGAAATTTTACTTATGAAAAACTCTATAAATAGAGATGCTCATCAACAAGAAAAGGAGGGCAAAAAAAAAAAATACACACACTCACACCCCAAACCCTAAACATAAAAAAACCCTAAAAAAATCTCTTCAGCCCCAAGGGCTGCAGCCGTCAGCCCTCTCTTGGCAGCTGTAGCCCCTCCCCATTTTCTCTCCTCCTTTCCCCCTCACTCTCCTTCCCTTCTAGCCAGCAGACCACCATCCAGCCTTAGCTGCAACCCTTCCCCTCTTCAATCAGCCACCACCGTCAGCCACTTGCCTAGCAGATCTACCCTCACTCTCCTCTCCTCCTAGCCTCAAGTCCAGCCACCACAATAGCAGCCTTCCCCTTCTCTCCCTTCCTTTTCGTCCACGGTAGCCGCACCAGCCTTCCCCATTGTCTCCTCCTCTCCTCTCTGCCTTCAGCCATGATAAAGGCCACCATGATCTCCTTCCCTTTCACTTTCTTCGCTCAGCCTTGCCAAATCTGAGCCCCACCATCAGCCACTGTCAGCTTTAATCAGCATAGCCTTTTCCATGGCAGCGACATATCCGACCAGCTCTCTCCCCTCAGCCCAACCCATGGTAGTCCAGCCATCCCAAGAAGAAAACAGGAATAGAATCAGGATCTGAGATCTGAAGAGAATGAAATTGATTTTGTGTTGAGTTTGTTTGCATTTGTTGTGTGTATTTGTTTATGTCCGCAGGTCATCTTGAAACACCCTCGCTAACGAGAAAAAGAAGAGGAAAATAGAAGAAGAAGAAGACGAAGAAGAAGAAGAAGAAAAAGAAGAAAAGAATGAGCCGAGAAGAACAAATCTCTGATCTGAAGGAAGAACAACTCAGTTCCCTCTGTGTTTGTTTGTGTGTTTTTCTATGCTTTGCAGGTCGCATTGAAGGCCACCGCCTACCGAAGAAAGAAGAGAAGAGGTAGGTTTGTTCCCCCCATCCTACTGTTCACGGCAACGGCGCGTGGTTCCACGCGCAGCAGTGACGCGTCACCAGTCCCCTCCTACCGTCACTATTCCAGAACTGCCCCAGAGGTCTTTTCTGTAATTTTCTTTTTATGTTTATGTGTTTATTTGAATTTTTATTGTATTTTTAATTATTATTTGTAAAATGTAATGAGAAAAAAATGGAAAAGATAATGTGTGTGAGTTGTATTTTACTTGTAAAATGTGATGAAAAAGAAATGAAAAAGAGAATGTATGTGTGGTGTATTTTATATATGTTGTTTTGTTAAGAAAAAAGAATATAAAACTATAAAAAAATATGTTTCATTAGCATACGGCCAAAGAGTATTTAAAAAATTTATCTTCGATTTAATAACAAGTTTGTTAAATCTTGAGAATTTGGTTTATATTAAAACAAATTGCGAAATTAATTCATGAGAGTTAATGGTTAAATTTAGATAGTACATGTCGGATCTATAAGTAGGTTAACATTTAAATATCTAGAAACGATCAAAAAAGTTCTCAGAAATATTTTGAGCAGTGGTCGATTTTTTTTTAATCAATCAATCGTGAAATTAATTCATGAGAGTTAATGGTTAAATTCAGATAGTAAATGTCAGACTTACAAGTAGGCTAACATCTACATATCTAGAAACGATCAAAAAACTTCTTAGTATTATTTTGAGCGATGACCGATTTTCTTGAATGGGCCAACTTTGAAAGAAATCGTGAAATTAATTCATGAGAATTAATGGTTTTAATTTCAGGTAGTAAATGCCGGATCTATATGTAGGCTAACATTTACATATTTAGAATTAACCAACAAAATTCATAGGATTATTCTGAGTAGTGATCGATTCCCTTTTTAATCGAAATATTTTTTACGAGACATAAAATTGTAGAAAACCCATCCACGATAGATGATCCTTTTAAGGCATCTACATGGATGTTTTTCCTGATATTTTATTTGGGTTCACGAAAACATAATAAAATCTCTAAAGCTAGATCTATTCACGTGAATAAATATGGCCCGTTGAAGCATTCAAAATCACATCAAGATAGACAATGCAGCTTACCTCAGGTAAGGTGTACTAGGGGTGCTAATACCTTTCCTTTACGCAACTAGTCCCCTACCTTTGAATCTCTAACCAGACCAGTGCAACCGGGTTTTCCTAGCAACCCTCAACAGCCAGGTGGCGACTCCTCCTCAACTCTATTGTGAGACATAAAACCCCTCCCGGGATGCCGCGTGACGACGTGCAACAACAACAATGTAATTTATTAATTAATATACAGTTTTTACTCTCTCTCTTTTTGTTATCATTCATTTTTTTTAAAATTATTTCAGTCTATTTTATTTTTAATATTAAAATGGTAATGAATTGAGTATTGTAAAAATAAATTATATTTTATATTTTTATAAGGTTATTGTGGTTTGTATGTTTGTGAGTAATCAAGGTTGTTTATGTTTACGAGTTTGGTGTGATTTCTTTTTTTTTAATTAAACCTATTTTTTTATTATATATTTTTGTTCTTTATATATTTTAAAAAATGGATTTAAAAAAAGCTATTTTACTAAATTTTATAAGGTCAATAAATTTGTTCACAAGTTTAGCTAGTTAATCTAATTAGTTGGTCTAAGTTTAGCTCTTATTACGCTCCTTCATCTTGAGATACTTGAATCAAACGTTGAGTCCCTACGAATGCCTCCCAACCCTTTTCTCACCCCACATTAGGTGCAAGAAGATGATGATAGAGATAATAATGCAAAGTTATCAAATCCACCAAATAATTGTATCGACTCTTCATATCAATTTGGTTGTTGATAAGAATGATTTGATTAAGTATGAATGTAATGTTAATTTGTATATAGTATTGCAAAAGTACTAATTGTCATCACCCAATTTTTAGGTGATTCCCCAAAAAATACCATAAAATAAATAAAATAAAATAAAAGGGGCTAGTGTCAGTAGAAAAATTAATGTGGAAATTTTGAACGTTTTCGGAAGCCTGGTCGTACCTCTTTTTTGCCCAGAAATGAAGGAAAATACAGATTGAAGGCCAAAATAATTTATTCTTGGATAAATCTGCATAAAAATTAAGTCGGAAGACATAATTATATTTTTATGGGCCAATTTGATTTAATCGTCGGCCGATTTAAAATATAATTATGTTTCAGAATTAATTGAGAGCTCAATTGAAGGATTTCATTAAGCGCAAGAGCTTAATTATACTTTAAATGGGTCAAATTAATTTTATTAAGGCCTTAATTAGTGAGAAATTAAGTTTGAAAGCTCAATCTGGGTTAAATTGAGAAGATTGAGATTTTCGGTGACGAAACTCTTCATAATTAATTGAGAGCCCAATTGAAGGATTTAATTAAGCGCAAGAGCGTAATTATACTTTAAATGGGTCAAATTAATTTTATTAAAGGTTTAATTAGTGAGAAATTAAGTTTGAAAGCCTAATTTGGGTTAAATTGAGACTATTGGAATTTTGGTGACGAAACTTTTTCGAGTGAAATCGAAAGCCAAAATTGAACAAAAAAACATCGTTCTTCCTGGTTTTTCCCATCAATTTTTGTTTTGTAACAACCTATTTATTTCAAAATTAAAAAAAAAAACACACCAAACTTCTGCCGGCAGCATGCTTGGCCATACCACCAGCCATGCTGCCACCACTCCCTCTGCAACACCATTCCTCAATCCCACATACTTTGGACACTTCCCCCATGCCATGGACCATGCCTTATTGGCCTATAAATAAGGAGAGAAAACACTATCACATGGGGGAAGCATACAGGGAGAAAATTTTGAAATGGAGGGATAAAAACCAGGTTGAAAACAGAAGGGGAAATCTTTTGACAGTGAGGACTGTTGCGGGGGGGAACTGGGGGAAGAAGATTTTGAAACGGGGGAAATTTTTCACTGTCATGGGGCTGAGAACTGAGGAGAAACCAGGAAAAAAAAAGAACACTAAGAGAGTGTTGAAATCGAGGGAGAAAAACTGGAAAAAAAAACTACACTATCACGGTGCTTAAAACAGACGAAAAATTAGGGAGCAGACGGGGAAGAACCATGCGCAAAAAAAAAACAAAAGCAAAGAGAAGAGAGAAAAACCAAAGGAAAATACAGACGAGGGCATGCAAAAACACTGAAAAGAACACAAACTCGTAACAGTCCCTCATCCTTTTCCACTTCCACGGCAGCCCTCTCCATCGCCGTTTGCAGCCCCTTCTCTCTCCTGTCAGCCACAGCTGCAGCCACCAGCTCTCTCCTCGCAGCAGCAGCACCCTCCTCACAGCAGCAGCACTCAACCAGCAATCCTCCCTCTCTCTCTCTCCACGACAGCTCTTCTCTCTCTCTCTCTCCACGACAGCTCTTCTCTCTCTCTAAAAACGGACGTGCAGCAGCTCCTCCTCTCCTCCGACAGTAGCCAGTCGATCACCAAGGACCATCCCACCATCACCGGTGAGCTCACTGTGAACTCCAACATTTGCAGAGGAAGCTCCGACGAGCAGCAACAACGGTGATAGCACAGCAACAACCGCGACAGTTGCAAGGCAGCAACATACCAGCCCTTCCAGCCCTCATTCCAGCCACCACAAGCCTCCGTTTTTGACGCCACCACCGCAGGGACAACCATCTCGACCTCCTCTACCCGGTGGCAGTAGCAGGTGAACCTCTCGTCGTGGTCGGCAGACAAGTTACTGTTCACGTTACTGTTCACGTAAATTGCTGTTTACGTGTTTTGCGTTTTGCATTTTTTTTTAATTTAATTTAATTTAATTTCTGGGTTGGGTAATTGTCAAATGTACCCAAAAAGAATTATTTAATGAAATGAGATTGGGTGTGTGAGTTGCATAAAAAAAATATAAAAATTATTAAAAAAAAATTACATTGTAAAAAAAAAAAGTGTTGTTTTCGTGCATACGACCGGATTCCAAAAAATTTCCATCATATTTTTCATAAAAAAATGTTGCATCTTTCTCATGCTTTGAAACAAAATTGGGTATCGTAACCAGTTTACGATTATCCATTGGTATTCGGCCAAAATGTCAAAAATAATTTAACAATTATTTTGTTTTAGCTTTCACGGTGTAAATTTATATTGTAAAGTACACCTGCAGATAAGAAGAATTTTTAAAATTACATTGTAAAGTGCATCCGTAGATAAAAAAAAGTTTTTAACTGCGGTGTAAAATTACATCATAAAGTACATCCGCAAACAATTTTTTTTTTTTTGCAGTGTAAAAATTTTGAACTTAGAAAAAAACAATCAAACAACAATGCAGCTTGCCTTAGGCAGGGTGCACTAGGGGTGATGTGTCTTCCCCTCGCACAACAAGTCCCCTTACTCAAGACTCTCGCAGACCAATAAGTTCCTAGTGACCTTAATACTAGGTGACGACTCCTTATAATTATAGTCATAATTTTTACCGCTATAAAACAACCCCTTTTTTCACCACGCGCCGTTATCTCCCTAAACCCCGGAGGGACAGCGGGGCGTGAAGCGTGAAAAATCGCCGTCGCGATAGATGGCGACTCCACTGGGGACTTTGCTGGAGTGAGCTTTGTTGTTTGATTGTTATTCTTTAGTTCATATTTTACCAATGCATTTTTATTGTTTTAGCGTGCATTTTTAATTTAAGTCCATGCATAACATCGGGTGTGAATTAATTTCATCATGCATTTTAATTTTACAAATAAACCCAATTTTAGGTTAGGTGGGGATTAGCGGTCTGCCTCATGACTTTCAGTCGGGGTTCAGATTCGTGAAACATCCAACAATGAACTGAGTGTTTACTTGATAATGGCGGTCACATCGTGCCCCAAACATTTCTTGTAAACCCCTACACCACCTTCACGTGAGGCGGTCACTGGGCAGTTTATAGACCCTTTGAGACCAGGTAGAAAGCTTACCCCTCATGTAATGACCTAGAGCTTGTCTTTAAACTCCCCGATAATTCACCTGATGTGTATGTACATACATTTGCATCCATATACATCCATCATTGTGCATAACATATTATCAATAGATTGAAATATAGGTCCCCGAAGAGCTCATAACACTCGACTCCATCAGAGAAATATGGAGGACGAAGAACGTTCACACCGTGATCCTCACTTTCAAGAAGAACTAGATTATCTGAAAGCTAGCGTGGCTCATCTTACCACCTTACTCAAGCAAGCACTAAGAAATGCATCTGGTGAGGGTCCTTCAAGTAGACCCGTAGTGGCCGCTCAAACAGAAGCAATGAATCACCATGAAGAGGTGATAGGAGAAAGGGTTCAGGGTCCAGAACAAAATCCAGCTTTCATTCAAGCAACAACGCCAACACATGCCGCAACTCCAATGGTTATAACAGCATCAGAGGGTATCAACCAAGATAAGATGGCGACGTTGGAGGCCAGAATAAGAGCCATTGAAGGGCTGAACTTATACAACCCAGTACATGCTGCAGAGATGTGTCTAGTTCCGCATATTGTGATACCAAAGAAGTTTCGTGTTCTTGACTTTATCAAGTATACTGGGACACAGTGCCCCATCACTCACCTAAAATCATACTGTAACAAAATGGCAGAAGTAGTGCATGATGAAAAATTGCTTATGCATTTTTTTCAAGATAGTTTGAGTGGGGCAACTTTGAATTGGTACATGAGACTAGACAACACCAAGATCCGTAGCTGGAAAGATCTGATAGATGCTTTCATCAAGCAATATAAATATAACATGGACATTGCTCCTGACAGAATAAGTTTGTCCAACTTGGAGAAGATGAATAGAGAAAGCATAAGGGAATATGCTCAAAGATGGAGAGATCTCGCTGCACAGGTACATCCTCCGCTTCTAGATAAGGAGATGGTGACATTATTCGCTAATACGCTAAGAGCACCCTATTACGAACATGTAATGGGCAGCTCAGTACAACAATTCACGGATGTTATAGTCGTGGCAGAGCGAATAGAGCAGGGAATCCAAAGTGGGAGAATTCTCGTACTTGTGGAAAAAAATGGCTTTGAAGGCAAAAGAAAAATAGTCGAGCATTTTAAAGATGACTACAAGGGTAGGAAAAAACAATTTCAAAATTATCATAACCCTTCATCTGAAATTGCCAACATCAATCTTCAAGCCAAAGATCCACCTAAAAATTTCCCAAAAAGAAATTACCAGAAAACCCAAGAACAGCTACCTCCGCTACCATTACCTTTAAATGAGATGTATCAAAAGTTGGTAAGCATTGGGCAAATAGCTCCGGAACCTCAGGCACCTTTACAGCCACCTTACCCCGCTTGGTACAAACCCGACCTCACCTGCGAATACCATGCTGGTGCTGCAGGACATAGCATTCACACTTGTGGTGCCTTCAAGAAGAGGCTCATGCAATTGATCAAAGTAGGGTGTATAACATTCGAAGAAAATCCAGGTCCTACAACTAATTAAGCCTAACGAAAATGAAGTACCGAGTGTCCATATTGTCAAAGTGATCCTGACAAAAGCTTTTGAAAAGGGAGTGCGCCAACATTGGAAAATGAAGATTGCTTCATAATTGGCTTCTATTTTGATCATGTCTTTGCATGGTGTTTTGGCTCTGATTTATCAACAATCTTGCTTGTAATGCCACAAGACCTTTTGTTAAACCATCTTTTCTCTCCAATAATATCATGTATTTTCTTTGACTATGACGTGTTCTTGCTTTTTGTTTGAATAACACAGACATGTCGTATATCACTTCCATCCAAATTATACATGATCCCATGATGTCATCAAGATTTTTGGCAAATCAAAGTCTAGTACGAAAAGAAATGCCAAATTAATGATTGCTTAACAAATATGTTCTAGGAATTCAAAGTATTTCATTGAAGGGTGATCTCATATTCCAAAAACCCACATAATAAGCTAATCTCTTAACTAAACAAATAACCCTAGAACAAATCAAAAATAACATTTCGCATGGAAAAGCAAAGTCTACCGATCCTGAATGCATGTTTTTGAAATGAAGAGAGGCCATCTTTGATATGCCTTCACAAAGTCTCAAATATCCATTGTAGTCCCTATTTGAGCTGAATAATTTTTCTCAATAATTAACCCTAGCTAGGATTACACCCTACACTGGGGGGCAAGTGCGAAGAGAGAAGAACCCTCAATTACGAAGTAGTCCTCAATGACAAAAGATGCCCAAAGAAAGCAGCGGGCATAATCATAAAAAGGTTTTTAGTATACTAGCAAATCAATTCAATAATTTAGTGGTACTAAAAATCCAATGTAGAAAGCAAAATTCTTGGGGGCATGTCAAGTCAACATGATGGCATTGCTAAAAACTCATTCTCAAGAGCTCAAACAACTACCGGGGGGCATGTCAAGAGATTCCAAATAAAATTGTGGGCCATAAATATAAAAGGAGTTTTAGCACATTACAACGAGCCGAGTCAACATGATAGTACTAAAAACCCATGATAAAAAGCCTAAACAAATACTGGGGGGGCATGTCTAGGTAAAACCTCAAACAAAATGTTGAGGGGCATGTCATGAAAATCAATCATGAGGACTAAAAGGAGTATTAAGAGTGAGCACTAAGTGATCCTTACTCTAGAAAACCCTCAAACACTTTTTGAGCCTGCAAATATCTTTTCTTCGTAGCTAGCAGCCTAAGCCTATATTACAAGCCTCATAAAGCCCTTTCTGATCAAATACAAGTAATCTGGATCGATAGGCAATGTTTTTCCATTTGAAATGATTCTTATGAATGCTTCACCAAACTTGATCGAAGCCTTTTTGAAATACAAGACATGCAAACAAGCACTATTTCACATTCTTGTCAAAATCAACATAAAACATGACAATGAGATCACTTGAATTCTTTCGAGAACAAGTATGTTTAAACAAACATCAAAATGGTTTTTATGCTTGGAATGACTTTGAAATTCCAAAAATCTTACATGAAAACAATTTTTCCAAATAACCATCTCTTTCCTACAAACACTTGAAGCCCAAAGCACTAGTGTGGCATGACTTGAATGGGGCAATCAAAATGGTTTTTGTAATTGGAATGATTTTGAAATTCCAAAAATCCCACATGAAAACACAGTCTTTGCAAATAACCAAGCCTTTTCATGCAAACATTACTCTTCAAGCCTAAAACACTTGTGGGCATGGCCAGACTGGGGGGCAATCTATAAATGTAATCGAAGCTGGCTCCATCATTCTTTTTCAAAAAAAAATTTGGATCAAACTCAAGAGGGCATGTTGATATGGAAAATCTATCATCTCTAACGGTCAGAATCTTAAGTTGCGTCTCGAGTAAGCAGAAGTGAGAAGCCGTCAAAGCCAGAAATCCAACCCAAGGAAAGGAAGCTCAGGAAGAAGAAAGGGGACCTATATCTTTCTTGTAAGTATACATGCATCATCATGCATTGCATCCCCATTAAGAATCTAGGAAAGGTTTTGGAAGGATCGTAATTTACAAACTTTCATTCATCATTTTTGTGCGCTTTCAAGCTCCCACCTTTTCCATTTCCTTGAGCATGTTTTTCAACTTTATCTCTTTCCTGATTTTGGGTGTCGTCATGCATTCCATCCCTGTTGAGAATCTAGGAAACGTTTTGGAGGGACCGTAATTTACGAACCTTCATTCATCATTTTTGTGTACGCCTTCAAGCTCTTACCTCTTTAACGCCCTTTTTAGCCTCATCTTCTTTCCTGAATTTGGTTGTCATCACGCATGGCATCTCCTCACTAATAATCTAAGAAATGTTTTAGAGGAATTGTAATTTACAAACCTCCACTTATTTTTTTGTGCGCGCCTTTGAGCCCTTACCACTTTCACATCCATGAGTGCGCTTGCGAGCCTTTCAACAAACACAAATAGAGCATTATTCAACCCTATCTTCTTTATTATTTGAGAGTGCTTTCAGTCATCAACCACCTCAGATAGTGCGCTTTTGCATCGTGTCTCTTTCTTGAACATAGGTGAGTTTTCTAGCCGCCATCAACTAAGATAGTGTGTTGTCCAGCCCTATTTTGCATTCATCTTTGAGTGCATTTTCCAACCCTCACCATCAATTAAAATAATGTGCTTTCCAGTCCTATTTTCCCTTCATCTTCGAGTGTGTTTTCCAACCCTCGATCACTAACAAAAATAGTGCGCTTTCAAGCTCTATTTTCCCTTCATCTTCAAGTGTGTTTTCCAACCCTCGCCATCAATCAAAATAGTGTGCTTTCTAGTCCTATTTTCCCTTCATCTTCGAGTGTGTTCTCCAACTCTCGATCCATCAACTAAAATAGTGTGCTCTTAAGCTCTATTCTCCCTTTCCTCTCTTGAGCGAGTTTTTCAACCCTCAAACATCAATTAGTATAGTGCGCTTCTCAGCCATTCCTTTCCTCTCTTGAGCGAGTTTTCCAGCCCTCAATCATCAATTAGGATTGGTGGGCCTTTGGCCCACCTTGGCTGGCCCATTTGGTTGGGTCAGGCCCGACCTGAATTTTTTATTATTATTTAATAAAAGACAAAAAAAATGTATTAAAAATCACATTGTAAAAAAAACAAGATGTGTTGTTTTCGTGCATACGGCTGGATTCCAAAAAATTTCCATCATATTTTTCGTAAAAAAAATGTTGCATCTTTCTCATGTTTTAAAACAAAATTGGGTATCGTAACCAGTTTACGATTATCCATTGGTAGACGGCCAAAATGTCAAAAATAATTTAACAATTATTTTGTTTTAGTTTTCATGGTGTAAATTTATATTGTAAAGTACACCTGCAGATAAGAAGAATTTTTAACTACGGTATAAAATTACATTGTAAAGTGCATCCGTAGATAAAAAAAATGTTTTTAACTGCGGTGTAAAATTACATCGTAAAGTACACCCGCAGATAAAAAAAAAAATTTTTGCAGTGTAAAAATTATGAACTTAGAAGAAAACAATCAAACAACAATGCAGCTTGCCTTAGGTAGGGTGTATTGGGGGTGATGTGTCTTCCCCTTGCACAACAAGTCCCCTTACTCAAGACTCTCGCAGACCAATAGGTTCCTAGTGACCTTAATACTAGGTGGCGACTCCTTATAATTATAGTCGTAATTTTTACGGCTATAAAACAACCCCTTTTTTCACCGCGCGTCGTTATCTCCCTAAACCCCGGGGGGACGAAGCGTGAAAAATCATCGTCGCGACACTAATCATGGCTTGTAGAAATGGATCGTTTTTCACATATAATTACATCAACAAAGCCAAATAATTTTACATATGGAACACCGAAGATGGTATTCGTAGTATGTAGAAGAGTATTGTTCCCAAGATCTTACAAACCTTTTATGCGATTCGAATTCAATGAATTGCTCAGTAGAACATCAAGGTACCTCTAGGGTGCGTACGCAACCCTTCTTTTGCTAGTGATCCTCTCCCCTCACCGTAGTTGCAGAACAACAATTACAGCTCCCCTTTTCCATTAAGCAACGATCCCGAAAGTTGTGGCAACAAAAACTATGAAAATCCAATACTGAGTCCTCTATCTTATGTAATGGAAGAAGCACTGCATATAATTCTTCTTCCTTAGGCATACTCATAACCTTTTGGATCTTTCTATTATTATTATTTGTTTTGTTTTTACATTGATCACTATCTCAATTACCTCAAATGGCATGCTTTATTTGTGGGAGATGTGTGTGTGTGTGTGTGTAATGCAAAATCATTGCATTGAAGTAAAAAAAGAGAGGATTAAATAAGATGGGGAGTGTGTTCGAAATATATTGGTATACATAGAAACGTATAATAGATAGCAAAACTAACCTGGAAAAAAAAGACCTTAGAATTAATGCCTCCAATTTATTTATGAGAAGAACGATTATTAAATGATTTTTCCTTATTTTTCTCTTCTATATGTCTGATCTCCTACCCAATCTGAGTCTGTGTACCCTGTAATCTCATGAACTTCATTCTTTGAGAATAGTAGTCCTCTTCCTGGTACACTTTTTAAATACCTTAGGATCTGATATACTACTTCCATATGCTCCTCTTCTGGTGAATGCATACACTCACATACCATACTGACTGTATAGGCTATGTTTGGCCGTGTATGTGATAAATATATCAGTTTCCCGACTAACTGTTGGTAACGTCCTTTGTTAGCTGACGTTTGATTCTCTAATTCCCCCAGCTTGTGGTTCATCTCCATAGGTGTATCGACAGCTTTACATGTCAACATTGTAGTTTCTGTTAATAAGTCTAACATATATTTTTGTTGTGATGGACATATCCCAGTTTTTGACCTTGAAACATCAATCCCCAGGAATTACTTTAGTTGTCCAGATCTTTCATTTCAAATTTTGAAGCTAGAAATTGTTATAGCACTTTTCTTTCTTCTATACTGTCGCGACGATGATTTTTCACGCTTCACGCCCCGCTATCCCCTGGGTTTGGGAGAGAATGGCACGTGGTGAAAAAAATGGTGTTTTATAGCCGTAAAAATTATGACTATAATTATAAGGAGTCGCCATCTGGTATTAAATTTACTAGGAACCTAATGGTCTGCGAGAGTCTTGGGTGAGGGGACTTGTTGTGTAAGGGGAAGACGTGTCACCCCCATTGCACCCTACCTAAGGTAAGTTGCATTGTTATTTGATTGTTTTTTTCTAAGTTCAAAATTTTTACATTGCATTTTCAAAAAAACAACTTTTTTTTGTCTGTGGGTATACTTTACGATGTAATTTTACACCGTAGTTAAACACCTTCTTTTTATCTACGGATATACTTTACAATGTAATTGTACACCGTAGTTAAAAACCTTTTTTTATCTACGGATGTACTTTACAATGTAATTTTACACCATAATTAAAAAATTCTTTTTATCTGCAGGTGTACTTTACAATGTAAATTTACACCGCGAAAGCTAAAACAAAATAATTGTTAAATTATTTTTGATATTTTGGCGGAATACCAACGGATAATCATAAACTGGTTATGATACCTAATTTTTTAAAAAAACATGAGAAAAATGCAACATTTTTTTATGAAAAATATGATGGAAAAACTTTGGAATTCGGCCGTATGCACGAAAACAAACATATTTTTTTTAAAAAAAATGTATATTTTGTTTTTATTTTATTTTTTAATTCAGGTCGGGCCTAGCCCAGCTAAATGGGCCAACCTGACCAAGGTGGGCCAAGCCCAACACCGCTGGGTTGGACCAGGCAACTAACTGGGCTGGGCCGAGAGCAACCCAGCACAAAATAAAATAAAACAAAACAGAAAACAGAAAACACGTTAACAGTGATGAACAGTAACTCGGTCGGTCGACCACGACGAGAGGGTCATCTGCCACTGCCACCGTGTAGAGAAGGTCGAAGTGGTTCTTCCTGTCATGGTGGCGTCGAAAATGGTGGCCCGCGGTGGCCGGAGGAGGCAATGGAAGAGGTCTGGTCTGCTGCTGCCGCTTCGCTATCTCGTTGCTATGGCGTCACCAGCTCCGGAGAAGAAGGCTGGGAGCTGCTGCTGGTGATTCCTCTGTCGTGAGGAGAAGCCGCCAATGCTGAGGGAAGGCTGTTGGTGCTCACCGGAAGGTGCTCCTATTGGAGGAGAGAGAGCGCCGGCTACTACTGGTTTTTAAGAGAGAGAGAGTTGCGGTTGGGGAGAGAGAGAGCTAGGCTGACGGGAGAAAGAAGGGAGGGAGGGGGAGGAGCTGCGACGCTGCAACACGAGGAGAGAGAGCTCTGCCGGAGTGACTCTGCCGGCGTTGGAGAAGAAGAACCGAGGGAGACGAAGGGACAGCTGTCAGTGCAAGTTTTTCTGCATGTGGTCGTTGCTCGTCCCCTGTTTTCCCTACGTAAAATTCCTCTAGTTTTTTCTTTGTATTAACTGGTCTCTCCCCGTGACTTTCCCTAAAAAATCTCTCCTCTGTAAATCCCCCTCTCTTTCTACATAAAACTCTCTTGTTTCCCTCTGTTTTTTTAGTTTTCAAGCCCCCTGGTTTTCAGCCCTAGATCGTTCCCCTAGGTTTTTCATCTATGTTCTCTCCAGTTTTCAGCCTTCCCCCTCGTGACAGTCCCTCACTGTCAAAAATTTTTATCCTTGGTTTCTCCTCTCGTTACTGTCAATTTCCCCCCCTGCAATTTTCCCAGATTTTTCTTTCAGTTTTCTACCCCCCCTGTTCATGTATTTTCTTTTGCTATTTATAGCTGAAGGAGGTAAGGTGCAGGGCATGGGGGTGTTGTTCAGGTATGGTGCTTAGGAATGGTGTGGCTTGGCTGGCGGAGAGGCCAACCATGGCTGTCGGCAGAAGTTTTTTTTTTTTTTTAAATAAATAGGTTGTGACAAAAAAGACTTTTTTGATGGGAAAAACCAGGAAGAATGATGTTTTTTTGTTCTCTTTTGACTTCCGATTTCACCCAAAAAAGTTTCATCACCGAAATTCCGATCATCTCAATTTAACCCAAATTAGGCTTCCAAACTTAATTTCTCATTAATTAAGCCTTTAATAAAATTAATTTGACCCATTTAAAGTATAATTACACTCTTGCACTTAATTAAATTCTTCAATTGGGCTCTCAATTAATTAGGAAGAGTTTCGTGACCGAAAATCTCAATCTTCTCAATTTAACCCAGATTAAGCTTTCAAACTTAATTTCTCACCAATTAAACCCTTAATAAAATTAATTTGACCCATTTAAAGTATAATTAAGCTCTTGCGCTTAATTAAATCCTTCAATTGAGCTCTCAATTAATTCTGAAATATAATTACAGTTTAAATCGGCCGACAATTAAATCAAATTGGCCCATAAAAATATAATTATGTCTTTCTACTTAACTTTTATGCAGATTTATCCAATAAGAAATTATTTTAGGCTTGAATCTGCATTTTCCTTCATTTCTGGGCAAAAAAGAAGTACGATAGGGCTTCCGAAAACGTTCAAAATTTCCACATTAATTTTTCTGCCGACACCAACCCCTTTTATTTTATTTTTTTTTATTTTTTGATATATTTTGGGGAATCACCCAGAAATGGGGTGATGACATATACAATCTCCTGTTAGGACCATGTCGTCCACATACACTATTAATGTTGTAATCTTCCTTTCCCTCTATTTTATAAATAAAGTATGATCAAAGTTGCTTTGCTTATAGCCAAATTCCTTCATTGTGGAGAAGAATCTTCCAAAGCAAGCCCGGGGTGACTGTTTTAGACCATTTAACGCCTTCTTCAACTTGCATACTTCGTTCTTACTTGAGGATTTACCTTTATCTCTGGGTGGTAAATCCATGTAAACTTCTTCTTCAAGGTCTCCATTAAGAAAAGCGTTCTTGACATCATATTGTTGCAATACTCAGTCTCGGTTTACTACTAGAGCTATGAGGATGCGGATGGTGTTAATTTTTGCAACCGGGGCAAAGGTCTCCTGATAGTCTATTCCATACTTCTGTGTATATGCTTTTGCAACTAACCTTGCTTTGTACTTGTTTATACTGCCGTCTACCTATAGTTTAACTGTGAAGACCCATTTGCATCCGACAGTTCTCTTCCTTTCGTGTAGTGGACACACCTCCCAAGTGTTATTCTTTTGGAGTGCTTCCATTTCTTCGTTCATTGCCACCGTCCATTTTGGGTCTACTAATGCGTCTTGTACATTACTAGGAATAGATAAAGTAGATAATTGATTAACAGATAATGCATATGATCCTGACAACCTATGAGAAGAAACATATTCACTAATTGGGTATTTAGTCTTGTTTTTCAAATCAGGTTCATAATGTTTCTTCGGGACTCCTCTATTTGACCTCTGCAAGTATTTATTTGCTTTATTTTCAACAATAACAGGAGTTTCATTATCAAGAATAGGGGTTTGATTTACCTGAGAAAGGGCATTTTGGATTGATTCTTCGGTTAATGGTGTAGATATTGGCAACTCTGAAGACAAAGGGGGGTTGTTGCTCGGGAGATTCTGATTGATGTAAAATTCCAAATCTTCACTGTTGTGAGGAGCTACATTAGTTTTCCTTGTTTCCTCAGAAAGGCTCTCAACTATTCTTCCATTTTCTTCTAATTCAAATATATCGTCATTCTCTTCATTGTTTTTCCCTCTGAAGAGATGACCCAGAAGCTCCCCCTGAATAATAGGGTTCCATTTCATGAAAAGAGGTATCCAAGGTCACATGTAACTACGGGTGTAGAGGATCATAACACTGGTACTCCTAAAATTCTAAGTAACTGATAAAGACACACTTCTTCGCACACGGGTCCAATTTACTTTGTAGAACCTTAAGTATGTAAACATAGACTATACATCCAAATATTCTTGGTTCCAGGTTCAGTAAATAAGAGACAGAGAGCAAGGATTCCATCTTTTGTTGAGGAGTTTGAAAATGGAGCACACTGTATGGTGTGTGATTGATCAAGTAGACAGCTAATTTTACTGCCTCACCCCAATAAAACCTAGGCATATCATACTGAATAGTGAGGCACGAATGACTTCCATAATCTATTTATTTTTCCACCGGCTAGCCCATTTTGCTGTGGAGTGTAAGTGCATGAAGTTTGATGTTGAATTCCATGGTTGCCCAAGAATGTACCTAAAATTTGATTCATAAACTCCGTACCATTGTCCGATTAATATGTACGAATCGGCCTCTGTTATTGGTTTATCACCATTTTATGAAATTCCTAAAAGGATGTACTTACATCGCTCTTACTCTGAAGGAGAGAAATCCAAGTCATCTGAGTACACTCATCAATAAATGTAACAAAATAACAAGCATGTGAAAATGACGGGACCTTTGCAGGACCCCAAACATCAGAATGAATAACTGCAAAAGGTTCTAAACTTTTATTCAAATTTGGTAAATAAGGGATACAATGGCTTTTGGCCAGTTCACAAATGTCACATTTAAACTCTAAATTACTGATATTTGAAAAAAGATGTGGTTGTAATTTATTAAGGCACCCAAAAGATAGATGTCCGAGCCTTCGATGGCATAAACATACGAATGCTTGAGCTTTGTCCTTACTGATTGCCTGATGTGTCTCATTGAGTGTTCCCCTCCTTTTTTGATTAACTCTAGATAATAAAGATTATCCTGTCTAACACCATAACCAAAAATCT
This sequence comes from Salix dunnii, assembly GCA_015731905.1. Lineage (NCBI taxonomy): Eukaryota > Viridiplantae > Streptophyta > Magnoliopsida > Malpighiales > Salicaceae > Salix > Salix dunnii. The sequence continues at coordinate 139,303 of CM027675.1, read as the reverse complement.
TCCGGGTCAGAATATCCTGAAAAACACAAAAGAAAGGCCAAAACGTTACAGTGCATGAAAGGGTAGAAGTAATTTGGCTAACCGATAGAAGGTTGTATTCGAATGATGGAACAACAAGGACGGTATCCAGGGTGAGGGAATCAGTCAAGATTATAGATCCTGCTCCAGTAATCGAAGAACTACTACCGTTAGTGGTACAAATAATTGATTGAGAGGAAGGCTTCTAGGGAAATATTTGGGTGTTTGGTTTCTGGGAAAAGCTGGGTTTATAGGGAAAATTTTTGATTTTCTGGGGAAAAATTTGTTGTGTTTGTTTTCTGAGAAAGAAATAGTGATAATTCGAGAATAATAAAAGAGATTGCAAAACTTCGGGGTTGTAGAACTTCGGGGTTGTTTGAGTAGTGATAATTCAAGAATAATACGAATTGGGATGAAGATTAAAGAATTCCCTCTAATACAATGTAAAACTTTAGTAATGTATTAATCTTCAATATATCTTTCAATGTTACAGTGCAGGTATTAATAGTAGTGTATATTTTCTGTTACACTAAAAAACAATACACACAAAACTTACCTAACACTAAAATACAAATTCGGTTATGCTAAAATACAAAGATAACAGCTATATTCTAAATTGTAATATTTAACAGTATATTCTATATTACACTTCCATTATTTCAGAACATATATTTATTTACACTCTAACCCGCATCAGGGATAGGAGCGGAGACGGCAAGAGTGTTGGCCAAGAGAGGTGCGAGGCTGGTGTTGCCACCTAGGAACCTGAAAGCTGCAGAGGATGCCAGGGCAAGGATTTTATCGGAGAATCCTGATGCCGACACCATAGTTTTGGGACTTGATCTTAGCTCTCTCAATTCTGTTCGGAACTTTGTTTCAGAGTTCGAGTCCTTGAACTTGCCTCTCAATCTCCTCATGTAAGAAGATAAACGTTTCGTTTTTTGTTTGGTTGATGAGACAGAAAAAGAAAGTATGAATATAAATGTTAGGTATATTAGTTATATTAGCTCATAAATATATCTTCCATCAATCTCTTACCGGGTAGATTTCTTGGTCTCTTACTACTTTTGAGGAGTATTAACACCCACACACACACGCAACTAATTATCACTGTATAAATATGATTTCATTTTATTTTTTGTTTAGGGGTATCTTCATTCTTTTCTAATATTTGTTTCAGTTTCTCCTTTTTTTTCTTTACAATTTATTTTCTTAAAAAAATTATTATTTATACCTGGGATATTTATTACTCTATACTTGGCCTCTTTATCTTATTTTGTAATTTGTTTTTATAATTCTTTTATTTTAAATGTTTTTTCTTATGAAATATCATATAAAGATTAAGGACATGTTGTTTCACTATAGCAATCGCAATATCATCTCACTTTTCTATTATATTACAAAATTAACTTAAGATCTTACATGTATTTATTAATGTATATGATCTTCTTTTTATTTCATATCAAAAAATACATTAATAACAACTACACATTTATCTTTTTATGCTAGGAAAAAATTATTCAACCCCAGTGAGGGGATTTCATAACACAAGTTGTTGGATTGAAAAGTTAACAAGGGTGAACTTAAGTTATTTTTCCTTTGATTTTGTTTTACCTAGTCAGTTGATAAGATCATGTCGATGCAGCTCTTGCACAATTTAATTTAAAATCTAAAATATATATATATAACGGGGTTGAGATTTTATTTTATTTACTTATTGCTCATTTTTTAATCCTCTGGTTTTTTGTTTCCATATTCCATACTTAATTATAATTTTTGTATCATTTATCTTATTATATTAATCTCCTGGTATTTTTTTTATATAATTTCATCATTAATCTTTTTTAGAAAAATAATTAATTATGTTCTAAGTATAGCTATTTTATTCAAATTAAATAGAGATAAAATGACAAGTCATGCTTCATGAGAGTATATGTATGACAAATTTTACAATGTAGTACAATTCAACTATCCTACAAAATAACTAGATGGGCATAACTAGTAATTAATGATTTAGATCTCAATAATTGCTTTTGAATTTATAAATGACATAAATTAGATGAGAAATAAAATATAAAGAAATTAAGTTATTTTAGTTTTTATCATGCACTAAAAACTTGAATTTAATGATTCAGATTCACTGAACATAATGGCCGTACTCCTCATTGAAAATCATTTTTACTAAGTGTTTTTCATGCACCTGTTTTTGTTTTAATAAGTATTTATTCTACAACTCATTTTACTAAAATAACATAATGTATTGGATCACGTCATTGAGGTGAGCAAAACTAATAAGAAGAACATATCAATTAGGGGACTAACTTTATATGAACTTTAATTCTTAACCTAGAAAATGCCAATAAAAACAGTTATTTTTTTAGTAAGATTTTTTTGTTTTGGAATTTATTATGGTTTTTTGAGCTTTTTGAGACTATGAATAGGTGCATACCAAGTTGTCTATGATGTTTTTAGGTGTTTTTGTTTTAAAATAAATGGATTAAAAATTTGATTTTTGGGTCTAAAAACTCATCAACTTTGTTTTCTCTTCCACCCCAATGGTTGAAAACTAGAAATAAATATCTTGATTTACATATGTTATTTTAATAAATAAATTTAGAAAACATAATCGGGTAAATATCCTGCTTTTCGAGATTAGATATCTTGATTTATATTTATCTGTTGATTTTTGTTAATCTTATTCTTAGTTGTTGTTTATAATTGTTTTCATGAATTAACACATAATTTTGAAGAAAATATATAAACACAAAGAAGATAGTTGCAAGATGAAACCAGAATTTGAATGGCACCTCATTCTTTCCTCATTCCCCACCCCAACCCCAACCCCCTTTTTCTCTTCTCTGTTAGGTCTCGTCTGCATCACATTTGGAATCCGCCAAAGAGGAAGACGAGCTTGACTGTGCAAGTGGAGGTCTTCCCCCTTCTTTCATTGGTCGGTCTTTGACCATGCAATAATTCGAATGCTTTAATTTGTGGCCATTGATTTCCTTTCATATTCATCCAAGATGATATTCCTCCTCACATGATATATATATATATATATATATATATATATATATATATATATAGATGTATCCAACAGCTAGCTTCTGTCCAGTGCAAAGAGATTATTTAAATTCTCTGAAAGTTTAATTTCTAGAGTCCTCTTGCCAGCAAAAGTGCTTACAGTTACAGATGGATACTTCTCATCTTGCTGGTAGAGATTTTGATAAATAATATATTTTGAAAAACAATTCAAAGGAAAAAATAGTAATAAAAATAATGAGTATTAAATATGATATGAAAAGGAATGAAATTGAAAAATATAAAAATAAAATTATCTCAAATAAAATAAATAACAATAAAAAACAATTCAAAAAGAAAAAAAAGCGTTTCGAAAAAGCTTTTGAAAAAAATAAATTTTTTATACTAATATATTAAAGCAATTTAAAAAATAAAAAATTGAAAAAACAAACACTTTCTAATCTAACGGTTCACACTTCACATCCCATCCTTAAAAACACCCTCCATCTCCACCAATTATCACGACCCCACTACAGCACTACCCTCTCCCTCTCAAATAACAGATCTCAATCTTCTCTCTAGACATTTCCTCACAGTGAGGATTTGTTTCTCTTGCATAGTGTGGTGGTTCCTAGCGCAGCAATCAAAGATGCTACATCAAGTATGGATGCATTTCATAGTGACTGGATGCAGTTGATTTTTATGAGCAAACATTACTTCATATTCTCAAGAAAAGTAGATCTCAATCTTCTCTCTCGATCTCAACCTGCTCTCTCTCTAAAACAATGGTGGTCCCAGTTCACACCATCAGCTCGTGAGGAAAGGCCAGAACCAATGGAAGAAATTATATTTTTAGGCTGAAATGGCACACCAGAATGATATCAGTAAGTATGTTTTGGTTAGTATTTCTAGAAAAGACTGGAATTTAAACCGAGATGAAAATGATACCGTTTTGTCTTGGTTTTTTTAATGGCACATAATATTTTGGCTGTTTCGGCTAGAACAAAACGGTATTAACAACCCTTTTTTAAAGATAAAATAAAATATAAATGAAAAAAATCTAATAATATTTTATTCAAATAATACCTGAAGCGAAGATTCCTTAAAATATCGAAGGTCCTCTGCATCGCATTTAGAAATCTCAAAAATATCGAAATGGATCAGAAAAGGAGAGGATTAAGTGATAAATCATTTGTGATTTTCTTACACCACATGGATGGATCATTCTCCATGTCTATTTCAATGAGAAAGGGGGCATGATGCAGACGAGCTTGACTTTGCAAGTGGAGTAAATCTTCAGGCAACTTCCTAATTCGTAATCAGTGAGACTATGACCATGCAAATATTTTGTGGCCACTGATTGATATCCTTTAGTATTGATCGATCCAATTCGTAGCTAGTCTGTAGAGGAGTATTGTTCTCAAGACCGCAATATATTTTTTGTGCATATATAGTGTGACAAAGCCGTTATTTGATTTCCCATAATTAAAAAAGTTAAATTTCTCTCTCGATGTTCAAGTCATTTGACATTAAATTAAAAAATATTATTTTAATATACATATGAATTAATAACAATTTAAAAACAACTTTAACTACACTTTCAAATAGATCCTATATTATTATATTTATAAAATCTAGATTGAACCAAAAACTCAACCTGATATTCAGTCAATTAAAATTTTAATTTGAATTGAGTTTTATTTTAAATTATTATTTTTATTTACTAAAATGACTTTATTTTTAAAAAGAAACTTGAAATGACATCAATTTAAAAGTTTTTTTTTTTTGTTTGAAAGGGAGAGGACACCCATTACAGCTACACACTCACTTTTTTGTGTTAAGAAAAAATTATTCAACCCACAGCGAGGAGATATGAATAGACAAGTTAACACTTTGTTTTGTATTTATTAACATATATAATTCTTGATTTATTTAATTAATATCAAAATAATTTCTTGATATTCATATAACTGTGCACGCCAAAATAATTTCTCATTGATTTCTTCTTCTTCGTTTTTCTTAAAAGAAAAGATAACGATGACTTTGCACACCAGAATATATCACTAAGCAATATATATGAAGGGCTGTTTGGAAGTGCGGTGACGGTTGTATTTTAAAGTGCTTTTCATTTACAAACACATCAAAATGATATATTTTTTTTAAAAAAAATATTTTTGACATCAGTACATCAAAATGATTTAAAAAACCAAAAAATTTCATTTAAAATAAAAAAAATGAATTTTGAACAACCAGCAGTACAACCGCTGTGTCAAATAGGCACCGAGTAGAGAAAATAAACATTATTATTAGATAAACAAGTATATTAAAACACAATCAAAATACATGTCTTTTTGAAAATCCAGGATTTGTGATCAGGATTTTTTTTTATTTATTTATGATCAGGATTTGTTCTAAAAAATAACATTGAAAAAACTCATTTTTAATTTTTTTTTTACCATAAATACATTTATACAACGAGTGGCAAAATGAGAGTTTAATAGCTAGTGTAATTAAAAGGCCCATGGTCAGTTTAACTATGGAACCAAGTTGATACCTTATTTTAATTGTTTCGTAGAAATTGGATTTTTTATTTTTCATTTATTTATTTTTCCTTTATTTCCCGATCTTTTAGGTTTTCTTTCAATTTAATTCTTTAAATTTTTATTTAATTTTATTATTTATTTTTAAATTAATTGTGAGTTGATATTCATATTTTTATCATATAATAAAATTAAAAAAATATTTTGTTCATTTTTCAATCACCGAGTTAAACAAGGAGAGAGAAAAACTACTAAAAAAGATGAAAGATAGAGAAAATAATTGGTTATCGTGATAGTAATGAGAAAATGGTCAAATTTGGTGTCAACGAGCTTCATTCTATAAAAAAAAAGTTTGATGGTAGTGGTTTTTCCTATAAATATATCTATAAGAAAATATCAAGTTTCATTTTGATTTTTTAGGTTTTCCCTATAATAAAATACCTGCAATATTGAGTTTTTTTTATTAATTTTATATTTTAATATTGAATTGATTTAAATTATTTTTTTTTTTATAATAGAATTAAAATAAAAAAAATATATATTATTCAATCCAATAAAAGCTCTCTCTCCTCCACCAGCATAGTCAATGACCACCACCTGGTCTCCTTACTTAGCTTCGGCAGCACTTGCAACAACCCAACTTTCCTTCTTCGGCTCCAGCAACACAGTAGCGACTCCAGTACTGACTGGTAGCTTTTAGTGTCTCTTCCGGCCACTACAGGTTATCATTTTTTACTCCACTATGACGGGAAAACCATCTTGATTTCTTTTATCTGGTAATAGTGACAAGTGAGCCTTTTATTATGATCGGTTGACCACTATTTAAGTGTTCGCGCAACATGTGAACAGTATTAATTGATATTTTGCTCTCTTGTTTTCGTCTACTTTGACTGGGGCTGGAATGCGTGTAATCATTATAAATATTGGCCAGAGAATTCTTTATTAACTTTATTTGCTACGAAAATCAAATACTGAATCCTCCAGATTATATTATGGATACTTCTTTTTGCAAAAGTAGCAGTGGTACTGCATTTAATTCTTCTCCCAGCTGTGTCAACATGGAAGGTCATGGTTGGTGGGGACTTCAAGGATGTACCTAACTTGTGCCGTGTAAATTTGATGTATGGTGTGCTATGTCCTAGTCTCTAATTTTATCTGTACTACTTAATTAATCCTATAGTATTTGCAATCATTAAATAGTCCCTAGACTAGCGATGATGATCCTTTATTTTAGTAATTATTATTTAAAAAATGTATTTTTTCCTAATAAAATTGCAAAAAGCTTTTTCTTTTATTTATTCTATTTTTCAATAATAATAATAAAAATAAATTGAAACTAACATGAAATTGATAAAAGTGAATTATAAATATAAAGATTAAGCATGTTGGTTAAGAAAGACAAAGGGAGTAATTAGATAGTTAATTCACTGCAATAATTTTGATTGCCCTGGAAACTTCAAGCAAGCCGGCTCCATTTTTTATTGACCTGGAAAGGTATTCCTATGTCATGGTTGGCACGAGCTTGACTTTTCTAGAATCTCACCTATAAACTTGACCATGCAATCTCTCGGAAACTTTAATTAATTTGTGGCCACTGATTGATTTCTTTTTGTAGTGATCGATCCAGGATGGTATTCGTAGCTAGTCTGTAGACGAGTATTGCTCTAAAGACCACATTATATCTTCTGTGCATATATAGTGTGACAAAGCCATTATTTGATTTCCCATATTTAAAAAAGTTAAATTTCTCTCTCGATGTTCATCAGTAGAGTATCAAGGCACCGCTTTGGTGCGTATTCAGCCCTTCTTCTTCTAGAGATCCTATCCACCATCCATCATTGCAGTGCTAGAAAGATCAACAATTACTGCGCTCCTTCTTCCTGTGGCAATTTCGATCATATTAGCTACCCCTTTCGATTAAGCAACGATCCTGAAAGCTGTGGCAACAAAAACTATGAGCTTGCTTGTGAAAACAACGAGCGCCTAACTCTACACTTGAACATGGTGAAATATTATGTTCAGGCAATCAATTACAGTGACTCCACAATTCGAATTGTGGATGCTTCTGTTCAGAAGGATGATTGCTTCTCCGTACCTCATCCACTTAGTTTTCGCCCGCTAGATTACTCGGTCAAAAGCCAGTCTACGCTAGTTTTTATAACGTGTGAGAATCCAATACGGACTCCTCTATCTTATGTAATAGATACTTCTTCTTGCAAAAATGGAAGCAGCACTGCATATAATTCTTCTTCATCGTCTAGAAGCATTTCATCTCCCAGCTTCATCAATATGGAAGGGTATTCTTATGTCATGGTTGGCGATGTTTACTCGGCCGACATACCAGACTTGTGCCTTGTAAATTTAATTTATCCCGTGCCTGAATCTCTAATTCTGCCAGAAAACATGGCCAGCATGTCGTCGTATATAGATGTGCATGATGTTTTGACATATGGGATCGAGCTTTCATGGTATTCTGCCTGCTGTGATTCTATCAAAGAGAACCGCTGCGGTTACTTTAATAAAACCACCATGCTCACGTATTGTGGTAAGTATTCTTGTGATTATCCATACCGTATTTTATTTGTTATACAATTATAAAACTTATTCTACAAGCCGTCTTCGTCAATAATGATGCCCCCATATTGTTGATCTATTTCGTGTTAAAATAAGATATGACCTCTTTGCCTTGAATTGCAGTTGGAATCGTGGTCAACTGTTATTTAATAGGTGAGGACAAAAACGATGCAAATTGATATCTTAGGCATTAAATCAAATTATTTATTCATCAAAATTATGCGACTCTCCTTTTCATGATTACAGGTATCGACTGGACAGTAAATCGAATTATGGGTGAGTAAAATTTTTTTTATCAAATTATGAAGAAGGGGAGCTGATGTTTTTTAATCTAATAATAAAATTCTGACGAAATGCAGCAACATGGTTGAAAGTCGTGTGGTTGAAAGTCGTATGGTTGAAATCCACGTATTTACAAGGTGAGGCAATATTCTGTCTTATTTATTCATAAATATATTAGTTTATTCATAAATATATCTTCTAATAATACCTTTCCTTCTGTTTTTTGGTGAATATAGATGGCAACTCGATGTCTTATAGAAACCCAGGTACAGGACTTTATTTCTTCGTCTTTTTTCACTTTTGTGTTAAGAAATATCACCTAAAAGCTCAAGTTTATAGGTGAGATTCTAGAATATGATTTATATTACTATCTAACACGCCCATTCAAGTGAAAGTCTTTTAAATTTGAAACTTGCACAGACTCACATCTCCTTATGCTTTATTTTTATCAAATAGAATAAGGGTGGTGAGATTTAAACTCGTGACCGTTGGGTCAACAAGGCTCTGATACCATGTTAAGAAACTATCTCACCTAAAAGCTCAAGCTTATAAGTGAGACTCTAGAATATAATTTATATTACTCTCTAACATTTTGAGGAGTATTAATATATACACAACTAATTATCACTGCTGATTTTATTTTATTTTTACTTTTTACTTTTTACTTTAGCGGGTATTTATAAATTGTTTTTATGAAAAAATAAAATTGTTTTTAATTTTTATTTTATTTTTTTATTGTCCTCGTGTTTTTCTTGCAGGAACGACCATCGCTTCAAATTTACCAACCACTTTCATGAATCTGATCATGACGCTACTACTTGCGCTACTTGTCCTCTTTGGTAAGTACTGTGCCTTGTTCTTTTGTACTAATTATGAAACATTATAATGTATGCATACCATAAGATCAACAAATTAACACCTTAATTAATATGCATTTATTCATGACAACAAAAATGGAAAATCCAATGCAAGAAAAAATATAATTAAGCTTTATTGCTCATAAATACAAATTTAGATTATTTTTGCCTCAAATTATTGTATTTTATATTTTTTTCAATTATAAATAATGCAGTGAAAAGAAAATCTTTTAATCATAAAAATTATTTTAAGATTTTGTATAATTCATTTTATTATTTGTATCATTATGTTTGTATTTTCACCCAATATTTTTATTAAAGTGTTGAAACATTGGAATATTCATTAATAATGTAAACAAGCATATAAGCTAATGGTTAAGACAATCATGGGCGAAACTAGTGTGTGCATGTTCACACACAAATATTCACACCATAATGAAATAAAAAAATAGTTATGGAAATATAATAATTAAAACTATATATGTTCTTAACATTGATTATTCTTGTAATGTCTCTATACAGTGATATATCACGTGTTGTTATTCTCATGTGGGCTTCCATGTCTTCTGACTTTACTGATCTATAAATGGCGAAGACGACATTTATCCATGTACGACAATATTGAGAAATTCTTGCAAAGTCATAATAATGATCTCATGCCGATAAGGTACACTTACTCAGAGATCAAGAAGATAACCAACGGATTCAAAGACAAGCTAGGTGAAGGAGGCTTTGGCTCAGTGTACAAGGGAAAGCTTAGTAGTGGTCGTTTCGTGGCAGTTAAATTATTGGGCAATTCAAAAGCTAATGGACAAGATTTTATTAACGAAGTTGCCACTATTGGAAGAATTCACCATGTAAATGTCGTGCAACTCATAGGCTTCTCCGTCGAGGGATTGAAGCGGGCTCTTATATACGAGTTCATGCCTAATGGGTCTCTTGAAAAATACATTTTTTCTAAGCAAGGTAGCGTCCCCTTAAGCTATGAGAAACGTTTTGAGATTTCTCGTGCGGTTGCTCGAGGCATTGAATATCTACATCAAGGTTGTGATATGCAAATTCTGCATTTTGATATCAAGCCCCACAACATTCTACTCGATGAGAAATTTGTTCCAAAAATCTCAGATTTTGGACTTGCCAAATTGTACCCAACAAATAATAACACCGTTCCCCTCACTACTGCTAGAGGGACAATTGGATACATGGCTCCTGAACTATTTTATAAGAATATTGGAGGTGTCTCTTACAAAGCTGACGTTTATAGTTATGGGATGTTATTGATGGAAATGGTAGGAAGAAGAAAGAACTTGAATGCATTAGCAAATCATTCAAGCCAAATTTACTTCCCTTCATGGGTATATGACCAAGTCAGTGAAGGAAATGATATAGAAGATGCCATAGAACATGAAAAGAAGACAACGAAAAAGATGATTATTGTAGCTTTGTGGTGCATACAGTTGAAGCCTGGTGATCGTCCCTCAATGCATAAAGTTGTCGAGATGCTTGAATCGGATGTTGAGTCCCTACGAATGCCTCCTAAGCCTTTTTTCACCCCACATCAAATGCAAGAAGATGGTGATAAAGCTAATCATGCAAAGTTATCAGATCCACCAAATGATTGTGTTGACTCTTCATATCAGTTTGGTCGTTAATAATAATGCTTTAATCAAGTATGAATGTATATGTTAATTTGTATATGTTACTACAAAATTACTAAACATGCTTATTAAAATGGATCATTTTTTACTTATAATTACATCAATAAAGCCAGAAAATTTTACATATGGCACAACCTGATTATTTTTCATGTTATTGACTTGACATTTCTTTTTTCCACTAAAAACACTTGCCAAACATGCTATGCAGAGTAGAGAAGGGAGGAGTGGTTTGGTCAATAGAAGTGATTTCAATACTTTTATATCTTTTGGTAAGCTTTTTTATAATCTCATTTATCGTAATTAAAGATGAGAAATAATAATTAAGCATTATAGATCTAATATGTTTGATCATGGAATATGTTTTATACTATATAAATGTGTAGTGAAGGATATCGTCGCACCCTTCATGAGAGTGCAACGTCACTGTAACCCTCTTTGGGAGAGGGAAATCATGTTGGTTTTTTTTTTTTTTTCTAAAAAAGGAGTCACTAGCTAATATTATGTTTACTATAAAACCTAAAAAAAAACATGTTGATGAAAAAAATTGACCCGCAATCATTTTGAGACAAATAATATCAAACATGTTAGATATATAATATTGAACAATTATTTCACAAACTGAAAGTTTTCACTTGATTCTTGTCGTGTTGGTGTTTTTTCATGCTTTGCGCTCCGTTATTCCCGGATTAGGGAGACAACGGCATGCAGTGAAAGGGATGTGTTTTATAGTCGTAAAAATTACGATTATTGTTGCTACCCAAATTTTGACCCTTTATTTTTTATGTTTCGGAAAAAAAACAAAAAAATATAAAAAAAGACAAAAATATATAAAAAGGCAAAAAAAATATAAAAAAGGACAAAATCCAAAAAATATCGTAGTACGGGGGCAAAATTGAACAAATTGAGAATTTAACAATCAATGCAGGGTCAAATCGCACAAATTGGAAATCAAGTACCAAATTGAAGAGGCACGCAAGCTGAGGACTGATTGTGAATTTTGACTTTGAAAAACTCTATAAATAGAGTGTTAAGACCAAAAACAAGGAGGAGGAGGACACACTAAAAAACCCTACACAAAAAAAACCCTAAACCTAATTTTTTTCCAAAGGGGCTGCAGCCGCCACCCTCATCTTTGGCAGCTGCAGTCCCATAATCGGCCACTCCCCATTTTTCAGTCTCCTTTTGCTTCTTCTCCGATCAGACCAACCATCACGGTCTCCCTCCCTTTTTCTTCTTCTCACTGGCACCAGCCAGCCCCGTCCTCACTTTCCCCACACACAACTCTTCCTCTCCGTTTCAGCCTTTGCCTTCAGCCCCTTTCTCAGCCGAACCAAACAGCCACCATTGCAATTTTTTCCAGCCACGATCTCCTTCGTCACTTTCTTCACTTTCCTCTCCATCTCCAGACCATCCTCTCCTCTCCTTCGTCAGCCCCGTCCTCACTTTCCCCGGCCAACCACCATCTTTTCTCCTTCATCAGGCAACCCGGCATCAGCCCTCACTTCCCTTTCTTTTCTTCCCATTTTCTCTTCACCTTTCCCCACGCAGCCCGTCCTCACCAGGCCTCAGCCGCAGACTCCATTTCTGTCACCTCTTTGCCTCCAGCCCTTCTCTCTGGTGACCCACGATCTCCTTCCCCTTCACTTGCCTCTGCAACTCCGGCCACCGCACGAAGGAAGCCCCACACCGTGGCAGTCAGAACAGACTGAGATGAAGAGAACAGATCAGGGAAGGAGAGATCTGAAATCTAAAAAACCTAGCTGCTTTTGATTTTTGTTGGTGTTTGTTTTTGTCTTTGTTTTGCAGTCGCCCCCCCATGGGCACACTCACCGACAAGAAGAAGAAGAGGAGAAAAGAAGAAGATCCGAGAGTTGAAGGAGCCGAGAAGGTAGATCTAAGATTTGAAGAGAGGATTTGATTTTGTGTTTTGCTTGCTGTTTGGCTTGTGTGCATTTTTCGTTGTTTTTGCAGGTCATGGAGGCCATCGCCGGCAAGAGGAAGAAGAGAAGGAGCAGATCTGCTGCCCCCCGTTTTCACTGTTCACCGGCGGCGCGTGGTTCCACGCGCCGCCAGTGGTGGCGGCGCGTGGGCAGACGCGCCACCAGTGCCCTCTGCCTCTGCTACTGTTCCCGGGACTCCCCTGAGTTGTTTTTTTTTTGTAATTTTCCTTTTATGTTTATGTATTTATTTGTATTTATTGTATTTTTAATTATTGTTTGAAATGTAATGAGAAAAGGATGAAAAAAAGGTAATGTGTGTGTGAGTTGTATTTTAATTATAAAATGGGATGAAAAAGAAATGAAAAAGAGATGTGTGTGTGGTGTGTTGTGTTTGTGTTTTATTTATGTTTTGTTAATAAAAAAAATGATTATAAAAAATGAAAATAAAAAATGTGTTTTCTTCGCAAACGGCCAAAGTGTTTTCCCAAAAAATTATTTTAGATTTAATAACAAGTTTATTAAATCTTGTAAATTTGGCTAATATTAAAACAAATCGCGAAATAAATTCTCGAGAATTAACGATTAATTTTAGGTAGTAATTGCCGGATTTACGCGTAGTCCAACATTTACATATTCGGGAATAACCACCAAAATTGTCAGTATTATTTTGAGTGGTGGTCGATTTTTTTTATATGAATCGATCAATCGTGAAATTAATGCATGGGGATTAATGGTTAATTTCAGGTGGTAAATGAATAAACTACAAGTAGGCTAGCATTTACATATCTGGAAATAATCAATAAAATTCACTGGATTATTTTGAGCAGTAACCGATTTCTTTTGCAAATCGGAACATTTTTTCATTTGAATAAATACGACCCGTCGAAACATTCAAAATCACATCAAGGTAGACAATGCAGCTTACCTCAGGTAAGGCGTATTAGGGGTGCTAATACCTTCCCTATACGCAACCAATCCCTTACCCTCGAATCTCTGACCAGACCAGCGCAAATCGGGTGATCCTAGCGACCCTCAACAGCAAGGTGGCGACTCCTCAACAACTCCATTGCGAGACACCAAAAAGACCCTCTCGACGGGGGACGACGCCCTCACTATTTTTTTTGGGGTGCGACAGGATGGCGACTCCACTGGGGACGGTATTTTTTCTGAAAAAATATTGGACTGAGCTTTGAATAATTTTGATGTGATTATTTGTTTTGATGTGTTTGAATTATATGTGTGTTTATTTTTGGTCAAGTTTTTTGCATTTTTTATTTTGTGTATATATACATATGGCCATGCATTTTTAATGGGTTAGTTTTCCTGAAACATAAAAATAAATCCTAACTGGCTATTATTCACTATCGGTGTTTGGATAAATAAATCCTAAGGGGTCAATATCCAAAATATTCGTCGGGAATAATTTGCTATTATTCACTATCGGTGTTTGGATAAATAAATCATAAGCGGTCAATATCCAAAATATTCGACGGGAATAATTTGCTATTTAGAGCTATTGGTGTTTGAATATATAAATCCTAGAGGAGTCTATATCCTGTGTTTGTAGTTTGCAACTTTAAGTTACGTGGGGGACTAGCAGCTTACCTATGACTTGAGTCAAGGTTGAAGTTTGTGTAAACCCCAACTCTTCGCTGAGTGCTTAGACTGGTAGTGATTGGTATACGTATCATTCCATTATCTGCTAAGCCCCCATATTGCCTTCACGAAAGGTGATCACTGGGACGGCAAGAGACCTTGTTTAGAGACCAAAGTAGCAAACTCACCATTTATTGTGCAAAGATTAGAACCAATCATTAGGGTATATGCTCCTTCCATTTTGTTGTGCATTAAGGCAAACCTTTCTTGAAACATCTTCAATTCAAGCCTTTCGGGTGACAGTCGTTATCACTCTGTAAATTTTCAGCGTAGGGTTTAAGCAAAAAAAAAAAAATGCATGTACATTTCAATATTCATTCCCACATTTTTTTATTTATCATGTAATTGTTACCATCACATATCACCTCAAAAGGCGAATCCGTCAAAAAAAAAAAACCAAAAAATATACATTTACATTTCATTGCATTTTCATAATTTGTTTATATTGTTATGATCACGTCGCTCCTCAAAAGGCGAGTCCGTCAAAAAAAAAAAAACCAAAAAAATGTGCATTTACATTTCAACATGCATTTTCACAGTTTGTTTATATAATGTAATTGTTATGATCACGTGTCACTCCTCGAAGAGCGAGTCCGTAAAAAAAAAAAAAACCAAAAAAGCATATATTTTTCAACATGCATTCTCATAGTTTTTGTTTAGCATGCAATTGTTAAAATCACGTGTCACTCAACGAAGAGCGAGTCTGAAAAAAAAAAAAAAAAAAACATGCATACATCTCAACATGCATTCCTATAGTTTGAAATAGGGGTCCCTCAATCTGTCATCCTCCGAAGGGTTAAGAGTCATGGACATATGACACTGCTGAGAAGAACTCACACTGATACGGAGACATCATTCGTTTTTTTTCTGCAAGCCAACAATAGAGTTCTTTGCTCTCTAGTTAAATCAGTCGAGGCATATGCTCAGATATCATCTGCAAAGTGTTAATGCATTCGTCAATGAAGATTGCGGAAAATTCAGGTTCCTGTTGAAGGGATGCAGTTAGTCCATATATGAGTCCAATTTCAGAAAGCAAGCATCAGTCAAAGAAGTTGTCAGTCTATCAGTTGTTGTCTCTCTAAATCATGTGGAGTTTTGTGGCACTATCAGATCAAGGAGTTATATGCCGCCACACATAGTACACCATGTTATTTTGCTAGCAAAGATAAAGTATC
This sequence comes from Salix dunnii, assembly GCA_015731905.1. Classification (NCBI taxonomy): domain Eukaryota; kingdom Viridiplantae; phylum Streptophyta; class Magnoliopsida; order Malpighiales; family Salicaceae; genus Salix; species Salix dunnii. The sequence continues at coordinate 123,582 of CM027675.1, read as the reverse complement.
CCGAGTATGCAAACATAATATGGGATTGTTGAATCTATTCTGGTGTCTGAAAGGTTAAAGCATGTGCACTGCAAGATTACATTGCTCGACGAAATGAAAATTGCCGCAAGAGAGTCTTGTCGTCGTCTAACGAAATTGTTCATGATTGGCGTACTTTTGTGATTTGTTTAGAGTGCTTTCTAACTTGATTCATTTTTTGTCCAATGAGGAGCGCGGTGGAGCGCAAAAAAAAAAAAAAAAAACCTTCTTTTTGCGACATAATCCAGATGAGGGAGATGACTAGTTGCAAGAATTTCAGTATTCAAGTGTGAAAGTTAATCAGCAAAAGGCAAGTCAAGTTTTGTGGAGAATATTATCATCGGCAGTGTCAGTAATGAATTATCGCGATCATGAGCAAGATCAATGAGCAGCGACAATACAGAAATGATTGATTGAAAAGTCTGAGAAAGGTGTCGTAGTCAATAATTTTCTTATGGAATCTCATCGGCCATCACTTTGTTTTGGAGTTAAATCATCATTTCAGTGAAACATGTGTTTTTCTTGTCTTTTTATTGTTTTGAAATCAAGAGATGTTTGACATTTTTATTTTTGACAATATTTTGATCAAACTCCAACATGCAAAATTGAAAGTTTATCATTCTTGAAAATTAAAAAAAAAAATTGATTGTAGAATTGACTCAACTTTGTTTAAATGACATGATAACCAATACTAGGTGACGAAACAAATTTTTGAGCCATACACCGAGTTTTGAACCACATCATAGAACCAAGCTTTATTAGTATGCATATTGACATGTAATGAATTCGGTAGTTATGGACCCGTGAATCATGACTCTTGCACGTCCAAATCATTACACTGGACGAGGTCAAAATTTATCAATTAAAATCAATTTTGCTTGAAATGATAAAAAGCCATCTTTGTTTATTCCTTCACTATTCTTGAAATGTGGATCCCTTGTTAACCCTAATTTGAGCCTGATATTATTTGTTTGAAAAAACCCGACATGGATCACACCCTCATACTGGGGGCAAACACTGGGGGCAAATAAGAGATTTGCAGTTTGAGGATACAATGACAACGTTAGAATTAACAAAAAGAGAGATGTTTAAAAATGAAAAGCCAACATTGGAGAACAAGCAAATTGAGGTAGGACATGACAAAAATCAAGAGTCAATGTTAGGGACAAGTTCAAATATTGAAAAAAAAAGAAAGAAAAAAAAAAGCAAGAAAAAAAGAGAAAAAAGAAAAAAGAAAAAAGAAAAAAGAAAAAAAGAGAATGTTGAACTATACCATGTCCGTCAATATCTTTGGTCAAACCTCATATGGGGAGAAATGTTATTAAGATTATCGAGTCTCCAAGATATGTTATTCATCAAATGAAGATCTTACAGAAGTGTTTTGTTAGACTATATTGAGTGCAACAAAAGATGAAATAACGTTAGATGACAAATGTTGGTTCGGGTTTTAGCATTTCCCTTTTAAGTTTGAAATTGTCAATGAAAGGAATGATATGATTGTAGAGATTCTTAGAGCATTGGTTGGTTGATAAAAATCACGTTAAGATAATTAACGTATTTTTATGAAATCTCTTCTACAAGGATAACAAGAGAAAAGGGTTGACGACTAGCAAATGGTGATCCTTGGTCTTCGAAACCCTTAAACACCTTTTTGAGCCTATGAATATCCTTTTTCTTTTATAGCCATCAACCATAGCCTCATTATATGCTTTTAAAAGTCCTTCTTGATCAAGCAAATAATTTTAACTGATAAGTGGCGCTCTCAAAATTGTTAGAGTTTTTCCATAAGGGTTATAATTTCATGAAGTAAATTACAAGTTGTTATGCATATTGATAAGGTAAAGTACTGAAAAATGAGACAATTTTTTCAACCGAACCTCGGATCTTTACTTGACACTCAAATTGTTTTGGAAAACCCCAAGTTATCACCTCATCGTGTACCATCAAATTTCATACCCAAAATCAGATATTTGAATTGAAACAAAAGAAAACCGTAAAAAGGCAATTTCAATCTCACAATGAGTCAATTACTGTTTGCAAAATACAAAATATTTACAGGTCTGCATTTATTAAATACCGTGTGTTGGGTATTTGACCAAATGAATTTGATTTTCAACAAATGACATCTCTTTGATTTTAATGCAATGATTAGACTTTGGATGCACATGATCATTGAAATCGGTGACTTAATTTCAGAACAAGAAAGATATACAAACAGAGGAAGTATTGACTGGATTTGCAGAATCTTTGACATTGACAATTCTTGATTACCATCAGAAGGCTCGGCAGTCAGAGGCCACAGTGTGGATCTTGATAGGAATGCAGAAATTTCACATCAACTTGGGGGCAAAGAAACACAAGTAAATAATGATTCAGTGAAATTCATCAATTAGCACCAACAGATTTAACTCCGGGTAGCATTGTTTAGGAGAATATGATGGGTTCGCAATTGAAAGTCATCTTCAAATTCTGAAATATCAACTGACTCGTGGGTTTAGTTGTCTCCAAAAAATATTATTGCATGAGTGCATCATGATAAATGTTGAAGAGTGTGCAAGCCGCCAAGATTGACTGAGAAATAATTTGTTTTGAATACCGTTGGCTCAAGGTTCAACTCACTGCCTGAATATGGGAGATAGAAAGAACATCGTCAATGACAATATTATAATTCTTTATTGGACTAAGAAGAATATGTTCAGAAGAAATTGAGTCTGCGATAGAGAGTTTCAGATCGCATGACCAAACATTTGCATCAATTCACGCCGCAATTCATTGCATGAATGTGGATGACGATAGCATTACATCTCTCCTCACGAGTTGAGAGAAATTTATTGATGATACATGGAGCATGCACCGATGAGTTTTGGATGCATTTCTGGATGATTTGACAATTCCATAAGGATTGATGATGACACATGCAGAGGAAATATGATTCAAATGATGAAAAACTTCATGATTGATTGACAACCGAAGATGAGATCAACATTAGCAAGCCTTGCAATGATTGTTAGCAGAGCACACGCAAACCAAAAGCGGTTATTGAGAGAATCCAAGGAAGTTGATGACTTATTACACTCTTTCACAATGAATCAAGTGACACTACACTTGGGGGCAATGTCAGACTTGATAAACAATGAGAGCAGAGATTATCGCAGATAGCCCAAAATAAGCAATGTGCTTAAATTTTGTTGAATGAATGACAACAAAGCTTTGGAGACTATGCAAAGACATCCTACGACATTGGAGCATCAGAGAAAGAGGGACCTATATTTCTCAGGTAAGTACATGCATCATCATGCATTGCATCCCCATCTTCATCAATTACATCCGGGTTGGTCACCCGTTATAATGAGACCTTCACCTTCATTTTTAATTCGGGCAGGTCACCCGTCATAACCAGACCCGGGTAAGTCATCCGTCACTGTCGAGACTCCACTAACTCGGGCAGGTCACCCGTAATAACCAGACCCGGATAAGTCATCCGTCACTATCGAGACTCCACTAACTCGGGCAGGTCACCCGTCATAACCAGACCCGGGTAAGTCATCCGTCACTATCGAGACTCCACTAACTCGGGCAGGTCACCCGTCATAACCAGACCCGGGTAAGTCATCCGTCACTATTGAGACTCCAGCTAACTCGGGCAGGTCACCCGTCATAACCAGACCCGGGTAAGTCATCCGTCACTATCGAGACTCCACTAACTCGGGCAGGTCACCCGTCATAATCAGACCCGGGTAAGTCATCCGTCACTATCGAGACTCTTCTAACCCGGACAGGTCACCCGTCCTAATCAGACCCGGATAGGTCACCCGTCACCATTGAGACCCTTTTAACCATTCTTTCATCTAGGCAGGTCACCCATCACAATGAGACCATCTCCACCATTCTATTTTTCTTTACAACACTTACTATTTAAAGTCTTTTGCAAGCCTTTAGTCGTAAGCATTGTAAAGAGGGGGCATCTGTTGCTACCCAAATTTTGACCCTTTATTTTTTATGTTTCGGAAAAAAACAAAAAAATATAAAAAAAGACAAAAATATATAAAAAGGCAAAAAAAATATAAAAAAGGACAAAATCCAAAAAATATCGTAGTACGGGGGCAAAATTGAACAAATTGAGAATTTAACAGTCAATGCAGGGTCAAATCGCACAAATTAGAAATCAAGGACCAAATTGAAGAGGCGCGCAAGCTGAGGGCTGATTGTGAATTTTAACTTTGGAAAACTCTATAAATAGAGTGTTAAGACCAAAAACAAGGAGGAGGAGGACACACTAAAAAACCCTACACAAAAAAAACCCTAAACCTAATTTTTTTCCAAAGGGGCTGCAGCCGCCACCCTCATCTTTGGCAGCTGTAGTCCCATAATCGGCCACTCCCCATTTTTCAGTCTCCTTTTGCTTCTTCTCCGATCAGACCAACCATCACGGTCTCCCTCCCTTTTTCTTCTTCTCACTGGCACCAGCCAGCCCCGTCCTCACTTTCCCCACACACAACTCTTCCTCTCCGTTTCAGCCTTTGCCTTCAGCCCCTTTCTCAGCCGAACCAAACAGCCACCATTGCAATTTTTTCCAGCCACGATCTCCTTCGTCACTTTCTTCACTTTCCTCTCCATCTCCAGACCATCCTCTCCTCTCCTTCGTCAGCCCCGTCCTCACTTTCCCCGGCCAACCACCATCTTTTCTCCTTCATCAGGCAACCCGGCATCAGCCCTCACTTCCCTTTCTTTTCTTCCCATTTTCTCTTCACCTTTCCCCACGCAGCCCGTCCTCACCAGGCCTCAGCCGCAGACTCCATTTCTGTCACCTCTTTGCCTCCAGCCCTTCTCTCTGGTGACCCACGATCTCCTTCCCCTTCACTTGCCTCTGCAACTCCGGCCACTGCACGAAGGAAGCCCCACACCGTGGCAGTCAGAACAGACTGAGATGAAGAGAACAGATCAGGGAAGGAGAGATCTGAAATCTAAAAAACCTAGCTGCTTTTGATTTTTGTTGGTGTTTGTTTTTGTCTTTGTTTTGCAGTCGCCCCCCCATGGGCACACTCACCGGCAAGAAGAAGAAGAGGAGAAAAGAAGAAGATCCGAGAGTTGAAGGAGCCGAGAAGGCAGATCTGAGATTTGAAGAGAGGATTTGATTTTGTGTTTTGCTTGCTGTTTGGCTTGTGTGCATTTTTCGTTGTTTTTGCAGGTCATGGAGGCCATCGCCGGCAAGAGGAAGAAGAGAAGGAGCAGATCTGCTGCCCCCCGTTTTCACTGTTCACCGGCGGCGCGTGGTTCCACGCGCCGCCAGTGGTGGCGGCGCGTGGGCAGAGGCGCCACCAGTGCCCTCTGCCTCTGCTACTGTTCCCGGGACTCCCCTGAGTTGTTTTTTTTTTGTAATTTTCCTTTTATGTTTATGTATTTATTTGTATTTATTGTATTTTTAATTATTGTTTGAAATGTAATGAGAAAAGGATGAAAAAAAGGTAATGTGTGTGTGAGTTGTATTTTAATTATAAAATGGGATGAAAAAGAAATGAAAAAGAGATGTGTGTGTGTTGTGTTTGTGTTTTATTTATGTTTTGTTAATAAAAAAAATGATTATAAAAAATGAAAATAAAAAATGTGTTTTCTTCGCAAACGGCCAAAGTGTTTTCCCAAAAAATTATTTTAGATTTAATAACAAGTTTATTAAATCTTGTAAATTTGGCTAATATTAAAACAAATCGCGAAATAAATTCTTGAGAATTAATGATTAATTTTAGGTAGTAATTGCTGGATTTATGCGTAGTCCAACATTTACATATTCGGGAATAACCACCAAAATTGTCAGTATTATTTTGAGCGGTGGTCGATTTTTTTTATATGAATCGATCAATCGTGAAATTAATGCATGGGGATTAATGGTTAATTTCAGGTGGTAAATGAATAAACTACAAGTAGGCTAGCATTTACATATGTGGAAATAATCAATAAAATTCACTGGATTATTTTGAGCAGTAACCGATTTCTTTTGCAAATCGGAACATTTTTTCATTTGAATAAATACGACCCGTCGAAACATTCAAAATCACATCAAGGTAGACAATGCAGCTTACCTCAGGTAAGGCGTATTAGGGGTGCTAATACCTTCCCTATACGCAACCAGTCCCTTACCCTCGAATCTCTGACCAGACCAGCGCAAATCGGGTGATCCTAGCGACCCTCAACAGCAAGGTGGCGACTCCTCAACAACTCCATTGCGAGACACCAAAAAGACCCTCTCGACGGGGGACGACGCCCTCACTATTTTTTTTGGGGTGCGACAATTATGATTATTAGGAGTCGCCACCTAGTATTACGGTTACTGAAATCTATTGGTATGTGAGAGTTGGGGTAAGGGACTTGTTGTGCAAGGGGAAGACGCATCACCCCAGTTTACCCTACCTAAGGCAAGTCGCATTCTTGTTTGATTGCTTTTCTAAGTTTAATTTTTCTTACACTACATTTTGAAAACCCTTTTTTTTGTCAACAGATGTACTTTACAATGTAATTTTACACCCAAATAGCTAAACAAAATAATTGTTAAATATTTTTGATATTTTTGCCAAATTCCAACGGATAATCATAAACTGGTTACGATATTCAATTTTCATTCAAAATATATGAAAGATGCAACATATATTTTTTTACAAAAAATATGCTTGAAATTTTTTAGAATTCAGCCATATGCATGAAAGTGACATATTTTTTTTGTGTTTTTAAAATGTAATTTTTTGTAGTTTTTTTTTAAATCGAGTTGGGCTTGGCCTAACTTCATTGGCCGGCTCACCTACTTGGCCCAAAGGCCCAACTCTGCTAGGATTGGGCTGGACCCAGCCCATCCAACTGGGCTGAGCCGAGATCAATCCATCCAGAAGAAAAAAAAAGGGAAAAAAAGGGTTTGTTCATGTACATGAACAGTAATAAACCAACGGTGATGAGACGATTACCTGCTACTGCCACCGGGTAGAGAAGGTTGAGGTGATTGTCCTTACAATAGTGGCATAGAAAATGGTGGCCGGTGGGAGCAATGAAAGGTGCCAGCCTGTGCTGGAGTCGTCCCTGTTGCTTTGTTGTCTCGTCGGCGGTTGGGTTAGGTTGCTGGTGTTAGAGAAGAATTAAGCTTGCGGGGGAGATGTTGGCGTTGGGGGGAGGGCTGGTGGTGATTGATGACCTGCTAGTGCCGGAGAAGAGACTGCTTAACACTGCTGAGGGAGAGGGCCGAACTGGGCTGTTGCAGCGTGGAGAAAGACAGAGTGAGAAACAAATGCAGTGGGAGAGAGAGAGAGAGATGGTTGCTGCGTGGCTGCTACTGGCTGCCGATGAAGAGGCGCTACTCTCACCAGAGCTGAGGAAGAAGAGTTGTGATTGTTTGTTTTCTGTTATTGACGATGATCAGTCGCCTGCCAACCTCTATGTTTTTATTCAGTGTTTCTCTCCAATTTAAATGGTCTCCCATCTGTTTCACAATCATTCCCCATTGTTAAATGATCTCTTCTTGTGACTGTCTATTCTCCCAGTGTTATTTCTTCATCCTCCTTTTATCGGCTCAATTGTATAACTTGGAGTATGGGAGTGATGTCTGGGGTGTTGTGGTGATAGGTTGCAAGATATGGCCAAACATGGTTGCTGGCATGGCATAGCATGGCGCCAGTAATGCTTGGCAAGTAAGTTTTTTTTGTAAATAATATAAAATAGACTAACAAAATGGATTGTTACAAAAAGAATTTTTCGGTGGAAAACCAGAAAGAACGATGTTTTTATCTTTAATTTTGGCTTTCGATTTCACCCAAAAAGTTTCATCACTGAAAATTCTGATCTTCTCAATTTAACCTAAAGTAGGCTTCCAAACTTAATTTCTCACCAATTAAGCCCTTAATAAAATTAATTTGACTCATTTTAAGTATAATTAAGTACTTGTGCTTAATTAAATCCTTCAATTGATCTCTAAATTAATCCTTAAACATAATTACACTTTAAATCATGCGGACGATTAAATCAAATTTGCCCATAAAAATATAATTATATCTTTCGACTTAATTTTTATGCAGATTTATCCGCTAAATAACTTTAGCCTTAAATCTGTATTTTCCTTCATTTCCGAGCAAAAATGAGATTTGACCGGGCTCTCGAAAATGTCCTAACTTCCACCTTAATTTTACTGTCAACACCAACCCCTTTTATTTTATTTTTGTTATTTTTTTGGTAGATTTTGGAGAATAACCCAAAAATTGGGTTATGAAATTTCTTATGAAAATGATCTAAAAAACACCAAATTATGTATGTATGTATGTATGTATGTATGTATGTATGTATATGTTTTTCAAAAATACTTTTGAAATGCAATGCCAAACAGGGTCACAACAATGTAATTTATTATTTTTGTTTATTTTATTTTTTAATATTGAAATGTTTGAAAAATTCCTTTTAAAAAGTTATTTTTATCTTTGTCAAAAAAAAAATTTTATTATTATTTATATTTAAAATAAGATGCATTCTCTTTTTTAATTTTTGAAAGAGTCTTTTTTTTAAAAAGACTTTTATTTTTTGTTGTTATGCATTTAGTTTTCTAAGTGGTTTTTCTAATTCATCTATATATTTTTTTTGTATAGATAAATTTTTATTTATAAAAATAAAAAATATTTAATTTCAAATAATATTTCTAATATTTGGAACCTTGCATGATACATTTATTATTAATTAATGTAATCAGTTTAATGTATCTATATGTTTCTATTATCATTTTATTAAATAAAAAATAATTTTATTTACATATAATATTTATAATGCGTGCAACATGGCATAATATTTTTGTTCCTTTAATTTCATTCAATCATTTTACTATGTATATCTATTTTTATTATCATTTAATTGAATAAAAATATTATTTAAATAAATACATTTAGAAAACATAACCGGATAAATATTCCGTTTCAGAAAGCCATCTACATTTTTCTAAATGTTTTATTGTATATAAATTAGTTCCAATATATTTCATATATCACTGAGCAAAATAAGATATTCTTGAACAACTTTGCACACCAAAAGAAAAGATAGCGATAACTATCTTTTATACAAAACGTTCCTATTTGATAAACTTTTTCTTTCAGTTGCATTATTTTATTATTTAATTAAAATAAAACAAAAAAAAAATACATGTTTTAAATCACATCCTACACAGTTAGTTTTATATTTTTTATTAACGTTTGGGTTAACTTGTCGTATCTCAACTAATTTTATGAGCTCTAAAATTACATAATTAAAACTTAAAATTACAAAAAAAATATATTAATTAAATTACATTCTAAAATCAACAATAATTATATTAGTAACTACATTATTCAAATTTAAAATTAATATATATATATATATATATATATATATATATATATATATATATATATATATAATTTCAATCTCTTATTTCTGGACACCTGTATAGTTATTTAGCTTTTAACTTTAGCTTTTTTTGTTTTAATACGTGGAGGAGGTGTGTTGGACCGTGGGTGGTAGGAAGCAATGGAAAACCTCTTTTGATGTGAGCTTTTAGCTTTCAAATCACCGACCACAACAATGTAGTTTATTAATTAATTAACCAAAAAAAAAAAAAAACTACTCTTCACCTACTCCTATCACATTGTGCATTCTCACCACAATCGATATGCAGTCTCTGATTTTATTTGTACTCCTCAATTAATCCTATAGTCTTTAAAATTATTAAATTAGTCCCTAGACGAGCGATGATGATCCTTTATTTTAGTAATTATTATTTCAAAAATGTCCTTTTTCCTCATAAAATTGCAAAAATCTGTTCTTTTATTTAGTATGATTTTCAATAATAATAATAAACGTAAATTGAAACTAACATGAGATTGATAAAAGTGAATTATAAAAATAAAGATTAAGCATGTTGTTTAAGACAGACAAAGGGAGTAATTAGATAGTTATTTCGCTGCAATCATTTCGAAGAAAAAGATGTATAAACACAAAGAAGATAGTTGCCAGATGGGACCACACAGCATCATTCTTTCCTTGGTTTCTTGTCTGCTTCACATTTGGAATGGGCCAAAGAGGAAGACGAGCTTGACTGACCACGTGGAGGCCATCAAGAGGTTTTCCCCATGGTTGTTCAAATTTCCGAGTTATGAAATACTAATTTCCTGTTTGAAATTGAATTTAAAAAATATTTTAAAAAAATAAAAATATTTTATTTATATTTTTTTGTTTTAAATTAATTTTTTTTATGTTTTAGATTATTTTTAACGTTACTATTGGATAAACAAGTATATTAAAGCACTGTTTTCAATTTTTAAACCTTTTCTCTGTCTTTGTATTCTTTTATTATCTAGTTAAATTAAAACAAAACCAAAATACATGTCATTTAGAAAAAATATTGTTAAAAAAATATTTTTTTTTCATTTTTAATCACTGAGTTAAACAAAAAGAGAGAAAAACTACGGAAAAAGATGAAATATAGAGAAAATAATTGGTTATCGTGATAGTAATGAGAAAATAGTCAAATTTGGTGTCAACAAGCTTCATTCTATTAAAAAAAGTTTGATGATAGTGGGTTTTTCCTGTAATTATATCTATAAAAAAAAGATCAAGTTTCATTTTGATTTTTTAGGTTTTTCTTGTAATAAAATACCTGCAATATTGAGTTTTTCATTAATTTTATATTTTAATATTGGATTGATTTTAAATAGTTTTTTTTATAATATAATTAAAATAAAAAATATATATTATTCAACCCCATAAAGCCTCAACCCGGGCCACAATCTTAGTGATTTAACCCAGATTGATCGGGATAAATCTACTATATCATCATTTAAATGCTAGAAAAAAAATGTTAGGTTACAAAAAAAAAAAGTTAAATATTTTTTTAATAGTCATTCAGGTTATTTCTAAATTATTTTTGTTTTGCATACCATGTTTATATCTCTTGATATTTTTTTATCTTTTAACCTTCATAGTCAAGTGAATCATAATTATAAAGACTTCAAGTTGAGAAACTTTCAAATTGAACTCGCTAAACTATATTTAATCATAATTATAAAGAATTTCTCCATTTAAATTTGTTTTAATGTAACTGATAGTATAACATGAGAATTAAATATTCAAATGTAAAAGACATGGTAATTATTTCTTAAAATCAACAGTGTTATTTCTTCTTCTTTTTTTAACTCTTTGTTTCTTATATATTTTAAAAAAGCTATTTTACTAAATTTTATAAGGTTAATAAATTTTTTTCACAAGTTTAGCTAGTTAATTTAATTAATTGGTTTAAGTTTAACTCTTACTGCGCTCCTTCTTCATCAGATACTTGAATCAGATATTGAGTCCCTACGAATGCCTCCCAACCCTTTTTTCACCCCACATCAGGTGCAAGAAGATGATGATAGTGATAATCATACAAAGTTATCATATCCACCAAATGATTGTTGTCGCATGTCGCTGTGCAGCGTCCCACATCTTGGGAGTTCTTTTTGGTGTCTCACAATGGAGTTGTTGAGGAGTCGCCACCTGGCTGTTGAGGGTCGCTAGGAACACCCGATTGTATTGGTCTGATCAGAGATTCAAGGGTGCGGGACTAGTTGCGTAAAGGGAAGGTATTAGCACCTCTAATACGCCTTACCTGAGGTAAGCTACATTGTCTACCTTGATGTGATTTTGAATGCTTTGACGGGTCGTACTTATTCAAATGAAAAAATGTTCCGATTTGCGAAAGAAATCGGTTGCCGCTCAAAATAATCTAGTGAATTTTATTGATTATTTCCAGATATGCAAATGCTAGCCTACTTGTAGTTTCTTCATTTACCACCTAAAATTAACCATTAATCCCCATGCATTAATTTCATGATTGATCGATTCATAAAAAAATCGACCACCGCTCAGAATAATACTAGCAATTTTGGTGGTTATTCTCGAATATGTAAATGTTAGCCTACGCGTAAATCCTGCAATTACTACCTAAAATTAATCGTTTAATTCTCATGAATTAATTTCGCAATTTGTTTTAATATTAGCCAAATTTGCAAGATTTAATAAACTTATTATTAAATCTAGGATATATTTTGAAAAACACTTTGGTCGTATGCTAAGAAAACATATTTTTTAATTTTATATTCTTTTTCATAACAAAAACAACATAAAAATAAAATACACCAACACACACACACACACACACACACACACACACACACATTCTCTTTTTTCTTTTTCATTATACTTTTACAAATAAAATACAACTCACACACACGTTATTATTTTTTATTTTTCTCATTTACATTTCACAAATAATAGTTCAAATACAATAAATTCAAATAAAAACACATGAACATAAAGAAAAATACATAAAGCAAACAGGAACAGTCCCAGATATTGGTGGCAGTGGCTGGAAGATTGGTGGCATGTCAGCCCACGCGCCACCATCACTGGCGGGGCGTGGAACCACGCGCCGCCGCCGGTGAACAGTAAAGACAGGGGGTGGCCGGATCTGACTCTTTTCTTTCTTCTCCTGCCGGCGGTGGCCTCCACGGCGACCTGCAACACAAGAAAAAAACAGAAAACAACACAATCACAACAACTAGGTTCTCTCCTCTCGGTCCGTTCTTCTTCCTCTTCTTCTTCTCCTCGCCAGCGAGGGTCTCTCGAAGACCTACAAAACAAAGCAAAAATCCACAAACAAAACACACAAAATCAAACCAAATTTCAGATCTATCCTTCTCGGCTTGTTCTTCTCGGTTTGTGCTCCCTCTGCTTCTTCTTCTTCTTCAAGTGACTGGGATGCCGTGGAGGCTGGTTGGTTGGGAGGGAAGGCTGGAGGCAGAGGGGAAGGGCGGAAGCTGAGGAAGGAAAAAAGGTGTGGTCGCCGGTGACTCCAAGCTGCCTCGACAAGAAAAGATAAAAAAAAGAAATGAAAAATAGAGGAGGTGGCTGTGTTTGGAGTCAACTGGATGGAGAAGAAAAAAACATGATCGTGGGGCTACTTGGTTCGGTTGAGAGGGAGAAAAATGAGAGGAAAGTGAGAGTTTAAGGGGGTGGGGGCTGACTTTGGTGGCTGGTTGAAGAGAGGAAGGCTGGCGTGAGAGAAGATGGTGTGGTGTGAGGCCTTGGGTGAGCTTCTATGGTGGCTGGTCGGTGAAGGCACCCTGGGATGAAAAGAAAGGGAAGTGAGGCCTGATGCCGGAGAGAGAAGTGAAGGGAAAATGAAGAGAGTGGGGCTGGTGGCTGGTTGCCTGAGCAGCGGCTGAAGGAAATCAAAATGGGGGAAATATGGGTTGGGGGGCTCCAGTGGCTGCCAAGATGAGGGCTGCGGCTGCAGCCCCCGAAAGTAAAGAAAAATTTAGGGTTAGGGTTTTTAGGGTTTTTAGTTGATGTATGTTTTTTTTTTGTCCCTTTTAATTGTGGTGTTGCACTCTATTTATAGATTTTTTCAATGGCAAAATTCAAAATCAGCCCTCAGCTTGCGCGTCTTTTCAATTTAGTCCTTGATTTCCAATTTGTGCGATTTGACCTTGCATTGACTTTAAATTCTCAATTTGTTCAATTTTGCCTCCGTACCACGATATTTTTTGGATTTTGTCTTTTTTATATTTTTTGCCTTTTTTATATTTTTTTTATCTTTTTTCCGAAACATAAAACTAAAGGGTCAAAATTTGGGTAGCAACAATTGTATAGATTACTCTTCATATCAATTTGATTGTTGATAAGAATGATTTGATCAAGAATGAATGCAATGTTAATCTGTATATGGTATTGTAAAAGTACTAATCATAACTTTTAGAAATAGATCGTTTTTCACTTGTAATTACATCAATAAAGCCTAATAATTTTACATATGGTATCGCGAAGATGGTATTCATGGTAGTATGCAGATGAGTATTGTTCCCAAGATCTTACAAACCTTTTATGCGATTTGAATTCACTGAAAATTCTATTTGAATGTTCAGTAGAACATCAAGGCACCTCTATGGTGCGTACGCAACCCTTCATTTACTAGTGATCCTCTCCCCTCACCGTAGTTGCAGTGCTAGAAAGAACAGCAATTACTGCGCTCCTTCTTCTTGTGGCGATTTCCATCATATTAGCTGCCCTTTTCCATTAAGCAACGATCCCGAAAGCTGTGGCAACAAAAACTATGAAAATCTAATACTGAGTCCTTTATCTTATGTAATGGAAGTAGCAATGCATATAATTCTTCTTCCTCAGGCATACTCGTAACCTTTTGGATCTTTTTATTATTATTATTTGTTTTATTTTTATATTGATCACTATCTCAATTACCTCAAATGGCATGCTTTATTTGTGGGTGATGTGTGTGTGTGTGTGTGTAATGCAAAATCAATGCATTGAAGTAAAAAAAGAGAGGATTAAATAAGATGGGAAATGTGTTCGAAATATATTGGTATACGTAGAAATGTATAATAGATAGCAAAACTAAGTGATAAATCATTTGTGATTTACTTACACCACATGCATCATTTTCCATGTATATTTTGATAGTTTATACACTGTCAAAACTTAATTCTTTATTCTGGGTACAGTTCACTTATATTTACATCAGAAGGAGATAAGAATGGAAAGAATAATCAAATAGTCCTAGTCTAATCTTTATCTCCTTTAATCTCGTAATTTCCTTCCTAATTTGTCGCCTAACAAATTTCCTAATTAGTTGTAATTACAGCTCACGCCAACACTCCCCCTCAAGTTGGTGTGTAAATATCTTGCATGCACAACTTGCTGAGTGAGTTATAGAAGTCTTTGCTAGACACTGTCTTTGTAAGAATGTCTGCCAACTGCTCTTTCGATCTTACAAATGGGAATCAAATTATCTTTGCTTCAAGGTTCTCTTTGATGAAGTGGCGATCTACCTTAACGTGTTTAGTTCGGTCATGCTGAACTAGGTTATGAGAAATGGAGATAGCTGCCTTATTGTCGTAGAAGAGATCCATTTCTGAAGTGGGTGCAAATCCCATTTCCGTGAGTAGCTTCCTCAGCCATAAGAGTTCACATAGACCTTTAGACATTCCTCTGAATTCAGCTTCTGCACTTGACAATGCTACCACCTTTTGCTTCTTGCTTCTCCAAGTTACTAAATTTCCTCCTACAAATACCAAATACCCTGAGGTTGATTTTCTATCGGTGATGTTTCCTGCCCAATCTGCATCTGTATATCCATCAACCCTTAACTGATTATCATGTTTTGAGAACATGAGGCCCTTCCCGGAGCTGACTTTAGGTACTGGAGTATGCGAGTCACTGCTTCCATATGACTTTTACTAGGATTATGCATGAATTGGCTCATAACACTTACCTCGTATGCAATATCTGGTCGAGTGTGAGAGAGATAAATGAGTTTACCAACCAGTCTTTGATACCTTCCCTTATTCGCTGGTACTTGGTCTAAGTATTCTCCAAGTTTGTGGTTTTGAATCATAGGTGTGTCTGCAGGTTTGCATTCCAACATGCCTACTTCTGTTAACAAGTCTAGTATGTACTTTCATTGAGAAAAAAATATACCTTGCTTGGGTCTGGCAACTTCAATCCCCAAAAAATACTTTAGTCCTTCTAGATTTTTCATCTCAAACTCTGTTGCTAGTTGTCTCTGGAGCTGGGACATTTCTTCTACATCATCTCCTGTGATAATTATGTCATCTACATAGACTATCAATGCAGTTACCTTCCCTGACTTATGCTTTAGGAAGAGAGTGTGATCGGAATTGCTTTGTTGGAAGCCATATTTCTTCATTGCGTAACAGAATCTTCCAAACCATGCTCTTGGTGACTGCTTTAGTCCATATAATGCTCGCTGCAATTTACACACCATTTCGGTCTTTGAAGATGCCGTGTAACCTAGAGGAACATCCATATAAACTTCCTCTTTGAGCTCACCGTGGAGAAAAGCATTCTTTACATCATACTGGTGTAATGGCCAATCCAGATTTGCAGCAAGTGACAGTAGTACTTTGATTGTGTTCAACTTGGCAACTGGTGAGAAGGTTTCCTGATAGTCCACGCCATAAGTCTGTGTGTACCCTTTCGCTACCAGTCTTGTTTTATATCGATCAATTGTCCCATCTGCTTGGTGTTTAATAGAGAACACCCATTTACAGCCCACCGTCTTCTTCCCTTCTGGTAGTTGAACAAGAGTTCATGTGTTATTTTTTAGTAGTGCTTCCATCTCTTCTTTTATTGCTTGAGCCCAATTTCGGTCTTTCAATGCCTCATGTACGTTGGTGAGGATATGACACATGGAGAGTTCCTGTGTAAATTCCTGAAGAGGTTTAGAGAGACCTTTGGTGGATACATAGTTGGCAATTAGATATTTTGACCTTCTATCTTCAACTTCTAGAGAATACCTGTTCGGTGGTTTCCCGCAGTTGTTCCTGTGTGGTAACACATACCCCGTAGAAACATTTATATCATTAGTATGTAAGGGTGTTGTAGGAGTACTTACTTCTGGGATACTCTTAGAGGATAATTGGGCTGGTACTTCAGAGAGAGGGGATGCAGAGAGAGGGAATGCAAAGTCGGACATTTCATGCTCCATACTTGAATCCATGCCAGTTTGTATATCAGTATCATCGTGAACCACTGTTAGATTTTCGTCCACCCTTTCTTGATGCAGCTCAATACTTTGTGACTCTATATCTTAGTGGAACAAGTTTACCTCTTCATTTGTCTCCTGTGGTATCTCCTGTTGGAACCATTTCACCTCTTCATTTTGTGTCTCCCCCTGAAGAGGAGAAGTAGATACTGAAGGAGAATAAAACATGTTGGTTTCTAGGAATTGAACATCCATGGTCACAAAGAGACGTCGGGTAGTAGGGTCAAAACAACGATACCCCTTTTGATAAATTCCATAGCCCAAAAACAGACATCGACGTGCACAGGGATCAAGCTTAGAGCGCTGATTTTTATGAAGATATACGTATGCAACACAGCCAAATACCCGAGGAGATAGCATTAACACATTAGGGAGTGTCACATGCGCAGATAAGCATTGGAGAGGAGTTTTAAAGGATAACACTTTAGAGGGCATGTGGTTGAGAAGGTGAACTGCAGTAGATACTGCATCAGTCCAGAAACTTTGAGGCATAGAGGCCCCAAGAAGTAGAGCACGTGCAGTCTCCAAAATGTGTCTATTTTTTCTCTCTGCGACACCATTCTGTTACGATGTTTATGAGCATGATGTTTCATGAATGAGGCCGTGTTGAGTGAAATACGCCTTAAGTTGCGTATTAACATATTCTCCACCATTATCCGAGCGGAGAACTTTAATGGTGGCTCCATACTAAGTACTGATCATCGCATGAAATGTAGTGAAAATATTAAAGACCTCATTTTTATGCTTCATCAAATAGAGCCATGTCATACGGGTGCAATCATCCACAAAAATAACAAACCAACGAATACCAGATATATGTGCAACTGGTGAGGGTCCCCATACATCCAAGTGTATCAAAGCAAATGGAGAGTTACTCTTATTCGTGCTCAGTGGGTAAGTGGCATGGTGACTTTTGGCCAAAATACGAATGTCACACTTCAAATCAGAAATCTGAGTATTTGTAAACAAACTAGGAAAAACATGCTTCAAGTAATGAAAAGATGGGTGTCCTAAGCGACGATGCCATAATCAGATTTGTCTCTCTTTAGTAGATTACAGGCTGCGCATGTGATGTGCTTGGCCTACGTTGATGTCGTCCACATAATATAGTCCCCCTCTCTTAGTACCACGCCCAATTATCTCCTTGGTAAGAATATCTTGAATAAGACAAAAGTTAGAATACATTAGTACAACACACCTTAACTCTTCAGTAAGTTGACCCACAGACATCAATTTATGTGAAAGTGATGGAACAAGTAAAGTATGGGATAAATGTAGTGTAGGAGATAGTGTCACAAATCCGGCTCCTGTGACTGGTGCAATACCACCATTTGCATTGGCAATGCTGGTAAGGCGTGGAGGTGATGATTGAGAGAAATCTGAGGCATCGAAGGTCATATGATCGGTAGCTCCCGAATCAAGGAGCCATGTATTATCCTCTGTATCACTGTGGCTGGTAAAGAGAGCAATGCCCAAGTTACCTGAGTTCAAGTCAGTGGAAGACTCTGTGGAATCTGTGACTGGCTGAATGAGAGTGAGGTGAGACTCTGGGGCAGCAACTTCATTAAGGGCTGAGGCAGCAACTGCAGCTTTGCCTGGGTTCCCACCAACTCCATCATGGCGTTTACCGGCTTGCAAGTCATGCCACCAATCTGGGTATCCATGTAATTGGAAGCAATTCTCCCTTGCGTGTCTATGATTTCCACAGTGGGAACACTTACCTCCATCACTGGTGGTTCGGGTCTTGATTGATTTGTTGTGAGAAGGATTGGCTAACATAAGCCCCTTAGAAGCCAAGACAGCCCCTGATATTCCTTCAGTATTGTGATTGGTCATCACCTGCTGCCGTGTGGCCTCTCGCCTGACATGAGCGTATGCTTGCTCGACAGAGGGAAAGGGTTTCATCTGTAACACATCTGCACGTATCTTATCCAAACGATCATCAAGGCCATCCAAGAACACATATACCTGATCTTCTTGAATGATTTTGTTATACTGCTGAATATCAGCAGAGCATTCCATGGGATTTGGCCTGTGAAAATCAATTTCACGCCATAATCCCTGTAATTCAGTGTAATATTTCTCCAGTGACCCAGAGGCCTGTTTCAAGCGAGTTACTCGCCTACGGAGGTCATACACTTGTGATGTATCACTTCCATCAAAGAAAGTAGTTGCAACTGAGTCCCACACTGCTTTTGCCGTAGGAAAACGAATAAAATTACCAATCAAAGAGGAATCCATAGAAGTAATCAACCAACCTTTAACAATGGCATTATCAGTTCGCCATTTACGAAAGGTTGTGTCTGTTATTGGTGGCTGCGGAAATTTTCCATTAATATACCCCAGCTTGTCTTTACCAGAGATGTACATCTCAACAACTTGAGACCATAGTGCAAAATTGGATCCATCCAGTTTTATGCCAATAGGGGCAGCAGATGTTTCAGTGGTGATGGTCGGAGTATGTGCACTGTTCAACACTTCAGTCATTCTCGTTGTTAGTTCCAGTATGGATTCAGAGGGATTAGGAGTGTTGAGATCTTCAGAGTCTGCCATAGGTTATTGTGGTGTAATATGCGAAGCTAGATCGTAACCTAGCTCTGATACCATGATAGTTTATACACTGTCAAAACTTAATTCTTTATTCTAGGTACAGTTCACTTATATTTACATCAGAAGGAGATAAGAATGGAAAGAATAAAACAAATAGTCCTAGTCTAATCTTTATCTCCTTTAATCTCGTAATGTCCTTCCTAATTTGTCGCCTAACAAATTTCCTAATTAGTTGTAATTACAGCTCACGCCAACATATTTCAATGAGAAAGGGCCCATGATGTAGACGAGCTTGACTTTGCAAGTTGAGGCCATCTAGAGGTCTTCCCCTTTCTTTCATTGGTGGCCGGGGAGTAATCAGTGACACTACGACCATGCAAATATTTTGTGGCCACTAAATGATTTCCTTACGTATTGATCGATCCAATTCGTAGCTAGTCTGTGATCTCAAGACCACAATATATCTTTTGTGCATATATAGTGTAGCAAAGCCATTATTTGATTTCCCATAATTAAAAAAGTTCAATTTCTCTCTCGATGTTCATCAGTAGAATATCAAGGCACCGCTTTGGTGCGTATGCAGCCTTTCTTCTGCTTGAGATCCTATCCACCCACCATAGTTGCAGTGCTAGAAAGAACAGCAATTACTGCCCTCCTTCTTCTTGTGGCAATATCCTTAATATTAGCTACCCTTTTCGATTAAGCAACGATTCTAAAAGCTGTGGCCACAAATTTTTTGAGCTTGCTTGTGAAAACAACGAGCGCCTAACATTCCACTGGAACATGGTAAAATATCATGTTCAGGCAATCAATTACAATGACTCCACAATTCGACTTGTGGATGCTGCTGTTAAGAAGGATGATTGCTTCTCCATCCCTCATCATTCTCATACACAAGCAGAGCTCACGTTTCCGTATTTCTATTATGATGATGATAGTTATTATTATCTTTATAAAAATTGGACAAAGAGTTATGTGTTAGCTTTTATATGTTGCGAAAATGAAATACTGAATCCTCCAGATTATATTAAGGATACTTCTTCTTGCAAAAATGGGAGTGGTGCTGCAAATAAGTCTTCTCCCAGCTGTGTCAACATGGAAGGCCATTCGTATGTCATGGTTGGTGGGCACATCCAGGATGTACCTGACTTATGCCGTGTAAATTTGATGTATCCTGTTCCAAAAAATGTGAGAAATATGTCTTACACAGATGTCCATGATATTTTGGCAGATGGGTTCGAGCTTGAATGGTCCGATTATGCTATTATAGAACCATTCTGTGCGCTCTCTCTCTCTCTCTCTCTCTCTCTCAGATTATACTATTATGATTATGCAAACCATATTTGTTTTATTTTATTGCTTGGGTACCGTTTATGTGTTAAGGGTTTCAATCTACCTGTAAGCTTAATATTATAAATTTGTAAAATATCAACACTGTTGACCCTTCTCTTCTCTCTTGAAATGCAGGAACCTTGTTCAGCTTGTTTTTGGAAGGTGAGGAGGAGGAATATTACTTTACGTATTTACTTTATGTTCTACAAAAATGATACATTTACTCTACGTATTTTCTTCGCAATGGAGATTTTGCACGCTGATTCATGTTTTGTTTTGGTGATTACAGCTGGCGGCTGGATAGGTTGTCGAGTAAACGGTGGTGAGTTAATTTATGTTTTGTAATTAATAAATAAAAGATTACTGATATTTTTCCAATAAATAAGTAAAGGACCGTAAAAGTTTCAATCACATATGCTTTTATTTTGAATGAACAGGAAATCATTCTTCTTCTCCTTCTTCTTCTTCTTTCGTTGTGTTTTTATTTGGCAGCTTCTTATTGTCATGCTTACCGGTTCAACACCCCTCCAGTTTTACTAAGCATTCTCATCTTGTTACTCTCTATGACACTTGTCCTTATCGGTGAGTATTTTACTTTGCTTTTATCAGCTTATAGTGAACCAATAAATATATCAGCGAGCAAAAATTACAGCTCAATAAATAATTATTGCTCATGACTTGTTTTCATTGCGGTTGTATCCAATATTAGCTTCTACTTATTTTCATTAAATTTATTTAAATGTGGAAAATAATAAACCCTTGAAATTTAGATATTTCTTACGAGCCCCCCAACTATTTCAAGTTTTCACTTCATGTTAAATTTGTATTATTTTTGCATCAATTAATGTATCTAATATTCTTTCTGCTTTTGTTCTCAATTATCCACAATATTGATTCTAAAGCATTACAAAGTTCTTATGATTCCCTTTACTGTTTGTTTCATAGACTTTCATGGATACTGTTTTTTTTTTCAATTTCATGGGGTATTTATTACCGTGTTGAGAGCCATGATGATCAGTTTTTGAGATCAAAGAATTAGAATGCACAAATTAATCACACATATATACTCGCACATAAAATCAATGAAATATTTATAAACTATTTTATTTTTTTGTACTAGGAATTTGACATTTGAAAAAAAAAAAAAAAACTTTCATGGATGTCTGGTTAAAAATAAAAAAGAATGAAGCACCACGATGAAAGTCACATGAAATTTTTGGAATATTTTTTGTATTGATTTTTTTTTTGTAATGTCTCTATATAGTGATATATCATGTGTTATTATTCCCATGTGGGCTTCCATGTCTTCTGACTTTACTCATCTATAAATGGCGAAGAAGACATCTATCCATGTATGACAACATTGAAAAATTCTTGCAAAGTCACGATAATGATCTCATGCCGATAAGGTACACTTACTCGGAGATTAAGAAGATAACCAACAGATTTAAAGACAAGTTGGGTGAAGGAGCCTTTGGCTTAGTTTACAAGGGAAAGCTTCGTAGTGGTCGTTTAGCAGCAGTTAAATTAATGGGCAATTCAAAAGCCAATGGACAAGATTTTATCAACGAAGTTGCCACCATTGGAAGAATTCACCATGTGAATGTCGTGCAACTTCTAGGCTTCACTGTTGAGGGATCGAAGCGTGCTCTTATATATGATTTCATGCCTAATGGGTCTCTTGAAAGGTATATTTTTTCTAGGCAAGGTAGTGTCCCCCTAAACAATGAGAAACTTTATGAGATTTCTCTTGGGGTGGCTCGAGGCATTGAATATCTACATCAAGGTTGTGATATGCAAATTTTACATTTTGATATCAAGCCCCACAACATTCTACTTGATGAGAAATTTATTCCGAAAATCTCAGATTTTGGACTTGCCAAATTATATCCAACAAATAATAACACCGTCCCCCTCACTGCTGCTAGAGGGACAATTGGATACATGGCTCCTGAGCTATTTTATAAGAATATTGGAGGTGTCTCTTACAAAGCTGACGTCTATAGTTATGGGATGTTATTGATGGAAATGGTAGGAAGAAGAAAGAACTTGAATGCATTAGCAAATCATTCAAGCCAAATTTACTTTCCTTCATGGGTTTATGACCAAGTCAATGAAGGAAAGGACATAGAAGTACAAGAAGATGCCACGGAACATGAAAAGAAGACAACGAAAAAGATGATTGTTGTAGCTCTGTGGTGCATACAATTGAAGCCTAGTGATCGTCCTTCAATGCATAAAGTTATAGAGATGCTTGAATCAGATATCGAGTCCCTGCGAATGCCTCCTAAGCCTTTTGTCACCCCATCTCAAGTGCAAGAAGATGATGATAGAGGTAATCATGCAAAGTTATCAGATCCACCAAATGATTGCAGTGACTCTTCATATCAGTTTGGTCGATAAAAAATATGAAAATGCAATATTGAGTCCTCTATCTTATGTAATGCATACTTCTTCTTGCATATAATTCTGCCTCGTCTAATAGTATTTCTTCCCCCAGTTTCATCAATATGGAAAGGTATTCCTATGACATGGTTGGCGATGTTTACTCGGCCGACATACTAGACTTGTGCCTAGTATATTTAATGTGCATGATATTAAAAATATAGCTACAATGTCATATATATAGATGTGCATGATATTTTGACGTATGATATAATGAAGAAAGAGTGCTAATATTTTGCTAATAAAAGAATCTAATAATAATCTTCTAGCAATAATTTTTTTATGTTAAAAAATAATTTGAGATCTTAGATGTATTTTTTAATATGTATGATCTTCTTTTTATTTTATTATATGCACGCATCACTTTTTTTTATCCACAATAATATTTTTTACTTGATGTCCAAAAATACATTAATAACAACTATCCACTCATTTTTTTGCTTTAATTTTTTTTTATTCAACCCGCAGCGAGGAGATATGAATAGACAAGTTAACACTTTGCTTTGTATTATTAACATATGTAATTCTTGATTTACTTAATTAATATCTAGTATAAATAAAAGACATGGGAAAAACTTGCATGCATAGATTTTTATTTATTTATGATCAGGATTTGTTCTGTAAAAATAACATTGAAAAAGCCTCATATTCAATTATTTTTTACCAAAAAAAACATTTATAAAACGAGAGGCAAAATGAGGGTTTAATAGCTAGTGTAACTAAAAGCCATATGGTCAGTTTTACTATTGAACTAAGTTGATATCTTATTTTACTTGTTTCCTAGAACATGGATTTTTTATTTTTCATTTATTTATTTATTCTTTTTTTGGATCTTTTACGTTTTCTTTCAATTTAATTCTTTAATTTTTATTTAATTTATTATTTAGTTTTAAATTAATCGTGAGTTGATATTCATATTTTTATCATATAATAAAATTAAAAAAATAACATTGTGGATTTCATAACATGAGTTGCCGGGATTAAAAAGTTAACTAGGGTGAACTTGATTTTTTTTTTCCTTTCCTAGTCAGTTGATAAGATCATGTAGAGGCAGCTCTTGCACAATTTAATTTAAAATCCTAAATATTTAAATAATTGGGTTGATATTTTATTTTATTTACTTAATGCTTTTTTAATCCTTTGGTTTTTTGTTTCCTTAATCCCATACTTAATTATAATTTTTGTATTGTTTTTCTTATTATTATTTTTATTTGATAATTATTATTTTTAAACATCCACGTTCAGGACTTTTATTTTCTGTATCAAATCTTCATATAACCATCTACCTTTTTTAATGTTTTATTGTGTAAAAATTAGTTCCAAAATATTTCTTTTATCACTAAGCAAAATAAAATATTCTTAAATAACTTTGCAAACCAAAATAATTTCAAATAATACACAATTATTGACATATCAGAACTGGATGGACTTGGACTGGACTGAAATGTTTTTACCTTCAGGGATCAAGTGCTAGACTACATGAGGTGATCAGAAAGTGTTATCAGAAGACTACTAGATGTGCTAATGAAGAATCTGAAAGTAACAAAAGAATCCCTCTTAATGGGGTCTAAAAGGATTAACCTGAACTACTATCCGATTTGTCCAAACCCTGAGCTCACAGTGGAATTGGCCGCCACTCGGATGTCTCGACACTCACAGTCCTCCTCCAAGATGACGTTGGCGGTCTTTATGTCCGAGGAGATGACGATTACTGGATTCATGTTCCTCCATTTAACGGTTCCCTTGTGATCAATGGTGGTGATGCTCTACAAATAATGAGCAATGGTCGATATAAAAGATAAATATCAAATATAAATAAAATAAACTACCGTTCATCTCCTGATGTGTGATTTTCTTACACTACATGCATCATTCTCCATGTATTCAATGAGATAGGGCCCATGATGCAGACGAGCTTGGCTTTGTACGTGAAGGCCGTCAAGAGGTCTTTCTTTTCTTTCGTATTAAAGAAATTATCTTACTTAAAAATTTAAATTTATACATGATACTTCAAAATATAATTTATATTATTTTTTAATACATTCCCTCAAGTGAAACTTTTTGGGATTGAAACTTGTACAAGCCTATATTATTTTATGTTAGATTTTTATCAAATAGCATAAGAGTGGTGAGATTTGAACTCGTGACCGCTAGGTCAATACAGTTCTGATACTATGTTAAGGAACCATCTTATCTAAAAATTTAAATTTATAGGTGAGACTCTATAATATAATTTATATTATTCTCTATCACTTCAATGGTAGCCGGGGAGGAATCTTCAGGCAACTTCCTAATTCTCAATCAGTGAAACTATGACCATGCAGATATTTTGTGGCCACTGATTGATTTCCTTGCGTATTGACCGATCCAATTCGTAGCTAGTCTTTAGACGAGTATTGCTCTCATGACCACATTATATCTTCTGTGCATATATAGTGTAACAAAGCCATCATTTGATTTCCCATAATTAAAAAAGTTAATTTTCTCTCTCGATGTTCATCAGTATTGTATCAAGGCACCGCTTTGGTGCGTATTCAGCCCTTCTTCTGCTTGAGATCCTATCCACCATCCATCGTTGCAGTGCTAGAAAGATCAACAATTACTGCGCTCCTTCTTCTTGTGGCAATTTCGATCATATTAGCTACCCCTTTCGATTAAGCAACTATCCTGAAAGCTGTGGCAACAGAAACTATGAGCTTGCTTGTGAAAACAACGAGCGCCTTACTCTACACTTGAACATGGTGAAGTATTATGTCCAGGCAATCAATTACAGTGACTTTTCAATTCGAATTGTGGATGCTTCTGTTCAGAAGGATGATTGCTTCTCCGTACCTCATCCACTTAGTTTTCGCCGGCTAGATTACTCGGTCAAAAGCCATTCTACGCTAGTTTTTATAACGTGTGAAAATCCGATACGGAGTCCTCTATCTCATGTCATGGATACTTCTTCTTGCAAAAATGGAAGCAGCACTGCATATAATTCTTCTTCCTCGTCTAGCAGCATTTCATCTCCCAGCTTCATCAATATGGAAGGGTATTCCTATGTCATGGTTGGCGTTGTTTACCCAGCCGACATACCAGACATGTGCCTTGTAAATTTAATTTATCCCGTGCCTGGATCTCTAATTCTGCCAAAAAACATGACCAGCATGTCGTCGTATATAGATGTGCATGATGTTTTGACATATGGGATCGAGCTTTCATGGTTTTCTGCCTGCTGTGATTCTATCAAAGAGAACCGCTGCGGTTACTTTAATAAAACCACCATGCTCACGTATTGTGGTAAGTATTCTTGTGATTATCCATACCGTATTTTATTTGTTATACAATTATAAAAACACATATTGTTGATCTATTTAGTGTTAAAATAAGATATGACCTCTTTGCCTTGAATTGCAGTTGGAATCGTGGTCAACTGTTATTTAATAGGTGAGGACAAAAACGATGCAAATTGATATCTTAGGCATTAAATCAAATTATTTATTCATCAAAATTATGCACACTAACAGCGATTCTCCTTTTCATGATTACAGGTATCGACTGGACAGTAAATCGAATTGTGGGTGAGTAAATTTTTTTTTATCAAATTATGAAGAAGGGGAGCTGATGTTTTTTAATCTAATAATAAAATTCTGACGAAATGCAGCGACATGGTTGAAAGTCGTATGGTTGAAATCCAGGTATTTACAAGGTGAGGCAATATTCTGTCTTATTTATTCATAAATATATTAGTTTATTCATAAATATATCTTCTAATAATACCTTTCCTTCTGTTTTTTGGTGAATATAGATGGCAACTCGATGTCTTATAGAAACCCAGGTAGAGGACTTGCTTTATTTCTTCGTCTTGTATCACTTTTGTGCCAAGAAACCTCATCTAAAAGCTCAAGTTTATAGGTGAGACTCTAGAATATGATTTATATTACTCTCTAATACACTCCTTCAAGTGAAAGTCTTTTGAACTTGAAACTTGTACAAGCCTACATCTCCTCGTACTTTATTTTTATCAAATAAAATGGGGGTGGTGAGATTCGAACTCGTGACCGCTGGGTCAACAAGGCTCTGATACCTGTTAGCTTTTGGTGATTTTGTTTGTTGTATTTTGTAGGTGAGCTTGATAATGTTTAGAGAGAAGAAGATAGAAACAGAGAGGAGAGCAATTTCCCGAGAAGAAGATAAGTTGTATATTCTGATTGTTGTATCTTTTCTGTTTGATAAAATGCTCATTTATATAGTATGAGCAGAGCATGCAATACATGTGTTTTACATTTGCAACTACCTGTAACTGAATTACAGCTGTAATTACACTTAGTCAACAATTGTACAGCTGTAACTTGAACCCCTGCTTCTTTCTCTTCTTCGTTTACTGCATTTCCAGCTCAGCATCATCTCTTCTGCATTCAGTTAATTCCAGCTCAGCAACTTACATTCCAACAGCCTCTCCTAAGTTGCTGACTGGTTTAACTCCAAGATTCACCCGTAATCTAGGTTCAATTTTGTCGTGGACACCCATTTGACCCCAATGACTGGTTTGTCTACTGGTCGATTCACCAATTCTTCTTTTTGGGCATGTATAGCTTCCAAGTCTGCCAGCATAGTATAAACCTGCTGTGTCAGAATCTCTGTTCTAAATGATACATTCTGATTTTCTTCAAGTTTCTTTGTGAGAGCAGAAGGTTCATCTCCTCTCTCTCTTGACATCATCTTAAGTTCCAAAATCTGGGCTTCATCCAGAAAATCGAGTTCTTCTTGCAAGATTTTCATTTCTTGACAGCTTTGCCTCTTCTCCTCTGCTAACTTTGAAATTGAAGACTTAGTCTCACTTAGCTTTGATTCAGCCACGTGCAATTTTGATTTCATGTCATCAATATCGCTTGCCAACTTCGGATCCACTGCATTCGTTGTAATGATTTTCTTATTCAGTGAACTGGACTCCATATCCTGTGCTAGCTTTGAATGCTCATTGCTAACAACATCCTTATCTTGCTTCAACTCGTCGTCCTGTGCTAGCTTTAACTCCTCACTGAAAATGTCAATAACTGGTACCCGATCTGAGTCATTTGACAACTTAGATTCCTGATCATGAATCACATCCCTCTCTGGCTTCAACTTTACATCCTCATCTGTATTGGATTCCTCACTTCTGTCTTCTTCTATGTCAGTAGGGGAAACCTTGTCCCTTATACTTGTTACATGACAAGCATAAAATGCATTTGCAATGAACACTTTTTCCTCCTTTTGTGCACAATTTGCCAATTGCTTGTAATCTTTGCAATCATTTGTGTTGTGTCCAAATTGATTGCATCTTCCACATTTAGGCTGACCTTTATACCTGCAAACACCATGATGAAATTTCTGACAAGTGCTACATTGTGGTTTGGTATTCAGCTGATTGTTGTTCATATTTCTATACTGTGAATTGAATGTATTTCCATGGCTTGTTTCAGCTCTTTGATTCCAGTTCATGTTGTGATTATTCATCAGATTTCTCCCTTGATTCCAGCTTGAATGACCTTGATCTTGTCTCGGCCACCTAGGAATACATTTTCCATGTGAATGTCTGTTTGCAGCAGCATGCCCTTGGTTATAACCAACCTTAAGGCTGCTGAATGCCTTTTCAATTCCTGCACTACTTTCCCTTTCATCATGCAGGTCTTCTCTTCTGTCAAAAACTTTGACAGAAGCTATCACTTCTTCAGTTCTTAGTACATCCAGATCTCTTGTTTCTTCAATGATAGAAACAATAGACCTATACCTTCTACTCAAGCTCATTAATAACTTTTGCACAATTCTCTTTTCAGGCACTTCTTCACCAAGTGACTTCAAGTTGTTCACTACCTCGAAAAACTTGGCTAGGTAATGCTCTAAACTCTCATTTTCTCCCATTCTCATGTACTCAAACTCACCTCTCACAGCTTGTAACTTCACTGCCCTTACTCTTTTATCCCCTCTATATTCTCTCTTTAGCACATTCCAAGCTCCTTGTGCTGTTTTTTCGTTTCTAATTCTAGGAAAGAGCTCATCTGTCAATGCTCCTTGTATGATACTTAATGCCTTGGCATTTTTGATCCTATTTTCCTTAGAAACAACAGCTTCTTCAGTTTCAGCCTTCTTCTCTTTTGATCCACTAGCTTCTTCACTAGATTCATCTTCTGCCTTCGATTTAACTGTCACTGCAGAGTTTGTGTTGATGCCAAACTCAATCACATCCCATAGATCATATGCTATGAGGATTGTCTCCATCTTAACTGACCAAAAGTCATAGTTTTCTCCATTGAACTGAGGTGTTCGTAAATCACCACTGCTCAACATTTTTCCTTTTTTTTTTCAGTTTGTATGATCACAGATTTTTTTACTCCCTTGTTGATCAAACCAGCTCTGATACCATGTTGACTTTTGGTGATTTTGTTTGTTGTATTTTGTAGGTGAGCTTGATAATGTTTAGAGAGAAGAAGATAGAAACAAAGAGGAGAGCAATTTCCCGAGAAGAAGATAAGTTGTATATTCTGATTGTTGTATCTTTTCTGTTTGATAAAATGCTCATTTATATAGTATGAGCAGAGCATGCAATACATGTGTTTTACATTTGCAACTACCTGTAACTGAATTACAGCTGTAATTACACTTAGTCAACAATTGTACAGCTGTAACTTGAACCCCTGCTTCTTTCTCTTCTTCGTTTACTGCATTTCCAGCTCAGCATCATCTCTTCTGCATTCAGTTAATTCCAGCTCAGCAACTTACATTCCAACAGCCTCTCCTAAGTTGCTGACTGGTTTAACTCCAAGATTCACCCGTAATCTAGGTTCAATTTTGTCGTGGACACCCATTTGACCCCAATGACTGGTTTGTCTACTGGTCGATTCACCAATTCTTCTTTTTGGGCATGTATAGCTTCCAAGTCTGCCAGCATAGTATAAACCTGCTGTGTCAGAATCTCTGTTCTAAATGATACATTCTGATTTTCTTCAAGTTTCTTTGTGAGAGCAGAAGGTTCATCTCCTCTCTCTCTTGACATCATCTTAAGTTCCAAAATCTGGGCTTCATCCAGAAAATCGAGTTCTTCTTGCAAGATTTTCATTTCTTGACAGCTTTGCCTCTTCTCCTCTGCTAACTTTGAAATTGAAGACTTAGTCTCACTTAGCTTTGATTCAGCCACGTGCAATTTTGATTTCATGTCATCAATATCGCTTGCCAACTTCGGATCCACTGCATTCGTTGTAATGATTTTCTTATTCAGTGAACTGGACTCCATATCTGTGCTAGCTTTGAATGCTCATTGCTAACAACATCCTTATCTTGCTTCAACTCGTCGTCCTGTGCTAGCTTTAACTCCTCACTGAAAATGTCAATAACTGGTACCCGATCTGAGTCATTTGACAACTTAGATTCCTGATCATGAATCACATCCCTCTCTGGCTTCAACTTTACATCCTCATCTGTATTGGATTCCTCACTTCTGTCTTCTTCTATGTCAGTAGGGGAAACCTTGTCCCTTATACTTGTTACATGACAAGCATAAAATGCATTTGCAATGAACACTTTTTCCTCCTTTTGTGCACAATTTGCCAATTGCTTGTAATCTTTGCAATCATTTGTGTTGTGTCCAAATTGATTGCATCTTCCACATTTAGGCTGACCTTTATACCTGCAAACACCATGATGAAATTTCTGACAAGTGCTGCATTGTGGTTTGGTATTCAGCTGATTGTTGTTCATATTTCTATACTGTGAATTGAATGTATTTCCATGGCTTGTTTCAGCTCTTTGATTCCAGTTCATGTTGTGATTATTCATCAGATTTCTCCCTTGATTCCAGCTTGAATGACCTTGATCTTGTCTCGGCCACCTAGGAATACATTTTCCATGTGAATGTCTGTTTGCAGCAGCATGCCCTTGGTTATAACCAACCTTAAGGCTGCTGAATGCCTTTTCAATTCCTGCACTACTTTCCCTTTCATCATGCAGGTCTTCTCTTCTGTCAAAAACTTTGACAGAAGCTATCACTTCTTCAGTTCTTAGTACATCCAGATCTCTTGTTTCTTCAATGATAGAAACAATAGACCTATACCTTCTACTCAAGCTCATTAATAACTTTTGCACAATTCTCTTTTCAGGCACTTCTTCACCAAGTGACTTCAAGTTGTTCACTACCTCGAAAAACTTGGCTAGGTAATGCTCTAAACTCTCATTTTCTCCCATTCTCATGTACTCAAACTCACCTCTCACAGCTTGTAACTTCACTGCCCTTACTCTTTTATCCCCTCTATATTCTCTCTTTAGCACATTCCAAGCTCCTTGTGCTGTTTTTTCGTTTCTAATTCTAGGAAAGAGCTCATCTGTCAATGCTCCTTGTAT
Source organism: Salix dunnii (assembly GCA_015731905.1). NCBI lineage: Eukaryota > Viridiplantae > Streptophyta > Magnoliopsida > Malpighiales > Salicaceae > Salix > Salix dunnii. The sequence continues at coordinate 92,270 of CM027675.1, read as the reverse complement.
GATACTTAATGCCTTGGCATTTTTGATCCTATTTTCCTTAGAAACAACAGCTTCTTCAGTTTCAGCCTTCTTCTCTTTTGATCCACTAGCTTCTTCACTAGATTCATCTTCTGCCTTCGATTTAACTGTCACTGCAGAGTTTGTGTTGATGCCAAACTCAATCACATCCCATAGATCATATGCTATGAGGATTGTCTCCATCTTAACTGACCAAAAGTCATAGTTTTCTCCATTGAACTGAGGTGTTCGTAAATCACCACTGCTCAACATTTTTCCTTTTTTTTTTCAGTTTGTATGATCACAGATTTTTTTACTCCCTTGTTGATCAAACCAGCTCTGATACCATGTTGACTTTTGGTGATTTTGTTTGTTGTATTTTGTAGGTGAGCTTGATAATGTTTAGAGAGAAGAAGATAGAAACAAAGAGGAGAGCAATTTCCCGAGAAGAAGATAAGTTGTATATTCTGATTGTTGTATCTTTTCTGTTTGATAAAATGCTCATTTATATAGTATGAGCAGAGCATGCAATACATGTGTTTTACATTTGCAACTACCTGTAACTGAATTACAGCTGTAATTACACTTAGTCAACAATTGTACAGCTGTAACTTGAACCCCTGCTTCTTTCTCTTCTTCGTTTACTGCATTTCCAGCTCAGCATCATCTCTTCTGCATTCAGTTAATTCCAGCTCAGCAACTTACATTCCAACATCCTCTCCTAAGTTGCTGACTGGTTTAACTCCAAGATTCACCCGTAATCTAGGTTCAATTTTGTCGTGGACACCCATTTGACCCCAATGACTGGTTTGTCTACTGGTCGATTCACCAATTCTTCTTTTTGGGCATGTATAGCTTCCAAGTCTGCCAGCATAGTATAAACCTGCTGTGTCAGAATCTCTGTTCTAAATGATACATTCTGATTTTCTTCAAGTTTCTTTGTGAGAGCAGAAGGTTCATCTCCTCTCTCTCTTGACATCATCTTAAGTTCCAAAATCTGGGCTTCATCCAGAAAATCGAGTTCTTCTTGCAAGATTTTCATTTCTTGACAGCTTTGCCTCTTCTCCTCTGCTAACTTTGAAATTGAAGACTTAGTCTCACTTAGCTTTGATTCAGCCACGTGCAATTTTGATTTCATGTCATCAATATCGCTTGCCAACTTCGGATCCACTGCATTCGTTGTAATGATTTTCTTATTCAGTGAACTGGACTCCATATCCTGTGCTAGCTTTGAATGCTCATTGCTAACAACATCCTTATCTTGCTTCAACTCGTCGTCCTGTGCTAGCTTTAACTCCTCACTGAAAATGTCAATAACTGGTACCCGATCTGAGTCATTTGACAACTTAGATTCCTGATCATGAATCACATCCCTCTCTGGCTTCAACTTTACATCCTCATCTGTATTGGATTCCTCACTTCTGTCTTCTTCTATGTCAGTAGGGGAAACCTTGTCCCTTATACTTGTTACATGACAAGCATAAAATGCATTTGCAATGAACACTTTTTCCTCCTTTTGTGCACAATTTGCCAATTGCTTGTAATCTTTGCAATCATTTGTGTTGTGTCCAAATTGATTGCATCTTCCACATTTAGGCTGACCTTTATACCTGCAAACACCATGATGAAATTTCTGACAAGTGTTGCATTGTGGTTTGGTATTCAGCTGATTGTTGTTCATATTTCTATACTGTGAATTGAATGTATTTCCATGGCTTGTTTCAGCTCTTTGATTCCAGTTCATGTTGTGATTATTCATCAGATTTCTCCCTTGATTCCAGCTTGAATGACCTTGATCTTGTCTCGGCCACCTAGGAATACATTTTCCATGTGAATGTCTGTTTGCAGCAGCATGCCCTTGGTTATAACCAACCTTAAGGCTGCTGAATGCCTTTTCAATTCCTGCACTACTTTCCCTTTCATCATGCAGGTCTTCTCTTCTGTCAAAAACTTTGACAGAAGCTATCACTTCTTCAGTTCTTAGTACATCCAGATCTCTTGTTTCTTCAATGATAGAAACAATAGACCTATACCTTCTACTCAAGCTCATTAATAACTTTTGCACAATTCTCTTTTCAGGCACTTCTTCACCAAGTGACTTCAAGTTGTTCACTACCTCGAAAAACTTGGCTAGGTAATGCTCTAAACTCTCATTTTCTCCCATTCTCATGTACTCAAACTCACCTCTCACAGCTTGTAACTTCACTGCCCTTACTCTTTTATCCCCTCTATATTCTCTCTTTAGCACATTCCAAGCTCCTTGTGCTGTTTTTTCGTTTCTAATTCTAGGAAAGAGCTCATCTGTCAATGCTCCTTGTATGATACTTAATGCCTTGGCATTTTTGATCCTATTTTCCTTAGAAACAACAGCTTCTTCAGTTTCAGCCTTCTTCTCTTTTGATCCACTAGCTTCTTCACTAGATTCATCTTCTGCCTTCGATTTAACTGTCACTGCAGAGTTTGTGTTGATGCCAAACTCAATCACATCCCATAGATCATATGCTATGAGGATTGTCTCCATCTTAACTGACCAAAAGTCATAGTTTTCTCCATTGAACTGAGGTGTTCGTAAATCAGCACTGCTCAACATTTTTCCTTTTTTTTTTCAGTTTGTATGATCACAGATTTTTTTACTCCCTTGTTGATCAAACCAGCTCTGATACCATGTTGACTTTTGGTGATTTTGTTTGTTGTATTTTGTAGGTGAGCTTGATAATGTTTAGAGAGAAGAAGATAGAAACAAAGAGGAGAGCAATTTCCCGAGAAGAAGATAAGTTGTATATTCTGATTGTTGTATCTTTTCTGTTTGATAAAATGCTCATTTATATAGTATGAGCAGAGCATGCAATACATGTGTTTTACATTTGCAACTACCTGTAACTGAATTACAGCTGTAATTACACTTAGTCAACAATTGTACAGCTGTAACTTGAACCCCTGCTTCTTTCTCTTCTTCGTTTACTGCATTTCCAGCTCAACATCATCTCTTCTGCATTCAGTTAATTCCAGCTCAGCAACTTACATTCCAACAATACCATGTTAAGAAACTATCTCACCTAAAAGGTCAAGCTTAGAAGTCAGACTCTAGAATATAATTTATATTACTCTCTAATATTTAGAGGAGTATTAATATATACACAACTAATTATCACTGCTGATTTTATTTTATTTTTACTTTTTACTTTAGCGGGTATTTATAAATTGTTTTTATGAAAAAATAAAATTGTTTTTAATTTTTATTTTATTTTTTTATTGTCCTCGTGTTTTTCTTGCAGGAACGACCATCGCTTCAAATTTACCAACCACTTTCATGAATCTGATCATGACGCTACTACTTGTGCTACATGTCCTCTTTGGTAAGTACTGTGCCTTGTTCTTTTGTACTAATTGTGAAACATTATAATGTATGCATACCATAAGATCAACAAATTAACACCTTAATTAATATGCATTTATTCATGACAGTAAAAATGGAAAATCCAGTGCAAGAAAAAATATAATTAAGCTTTATTGCTCATAAATACAAATTTAGATTATTTTTGCCTCTAATTATTGTATTTTATATTTTTTTCAATTATAAATAATGCATTGAAAAGAAAATCTTTTAATCATACAAATTATTTTAAGATTTTGTATAATTCATTTTATTATTTGTATAATTATGTTTGTATTTTCACCCAATATTTTTATTAAAGCGTTGAAACATTAGAATATTCATTAATAATGTAAACAAGCATATAAGCTAATGGTTAAGAAAATCATGGGCAAAACTAGGATGTGCATGTTCACACACAAATTTCACACCATAATGAAATTAAAAAATAGTTATGGAAATATAATAATTAAAACTATATATGTTCCTAACATTGATTATTCTTGTAATGTCTCTATACAGTGATATATCATGTGTTGTTATTCTCATGTGGGCTTCCATGTCTTATGACTTTACTAATCTATAAATGGCGAAGACGACATTTATCCACGTATGACAATATTGAGAAATTCTTACAAAGTCATAATAATGATCTCATGCCGATAAGGTACACTTACTCGGAGATCAAGAAGATAACCAACGGATTTAAAGACAAGCTAGGTGAAGGAGGCTTTGGCTTAGTGTACAAGGGAAAGCTTAGTAGTGGTCGTTTCGTGGCAGTTAAATTATTGGGCAATTCAAAAGCTAATGGACAAGATTTTATGAACGAAGTTGCCACTATTGGAAGAATTCACCATGTAAATGTCGTGCAACTCATAGGCTTCTCCGTCGAGGGATTGAAGCAGGCTCTTATATACGAGTTCATGCCTAATGGGTCTCTTGAAAAATACATTTTTTCTAAGCAAGGTAGTGTCCCCCTAAGCTATGAGAAACGTTTTGAGATTTCTAGTGCGGTTGCTCGAGGCATTGAATATCTACATCAAGGTTGTGATATGCAAATTCTGCATTTTGATATCAAGCCCCACAACATTCTACTTGATGAGAAATTTGTTCCAAAAATCTCAGATTTTGGACTTGCCAAATTGTACCCAACAAATAATAACACCGTTCCCCTCACTACTGCTAGAGGGACAATTGGATACATGGCTCCTGATCTATTTTATAAGAATATTGGAGGTGTCTCTTACAAAGCTGACGTTTATAGTTATGGGATGTTATTGATGGAAATGGTAGGAAGAAGAAAGAACTTGAATGAATTGGCAAATCATTCAAGCCAAATTTACTTCCCTTCATGGGTATATGACCAAGTCAGTGAAGGAAAGGATATAGAAGATGCCACAGAACATGAAAAGAAGACAACGAAAAAGATGATTATTGTAGCTTTGTGGTGCATACAGTTGAAGCCTGGTGATCGTCCCTCAATGCATAAAGTTGTCGAGATGCTTGAATCGGATGTTGAGTCCCTACGAATGCCTCCTAAGCCTTTTTTCACCCCACATCAAGTGCAAGAAGATGGTGATAAAGCTAATCATGCAAAGTTATCAGATCCACCAAATGATTGTGTTGACTCTTCATATCAGTTTGGTCGTTAATAATAATGCTTTAATCAAGTATGAATGTATATGTTAATTTGTATATGGTACTGCAAAATTACTATACATGCTTATTAAAATGGATCATTTTTCACTTATAAATACATCAATAAAGCCAGACAATTTTACATATGGCACAACCTGATTATTTTTCATGTTATTGACTTGACATTTCTTTTTTCCACTAAAAACGCTTGCCAAACATGCTGTGCAGAGTAGAGAAGGGAGGAGTGGTTTGGTCAATAGAAGTGATTTCAATACTTTTATATCTTTTGGTAAGCTTTTTTATAATCTCGTTTATCGTAATTAAAGATGAGAAATAATAATTAAGCATTATAGATCTAATATGTTTGATCATGGAATATGTTTTATACTATATAAATGTGTAGTGAAGGATACCGTCGCACCCTTTGTGAGAGTGCAACGTCACGATAACCCTCTTTGGGAGAGGGAAATCATGTTGGGTTTTTTTTTTTTTTCTAAAAAGGGAGTCACTAGCTAGTATTATGGTTACTAGAAAACCTAAAAAAAAACATGTTGATGAAAAAAATTGACCCGCAATCATTTTGATAGAAATAATATCAAACATGTTAGATCTATAATATTGAGCAATTATTTCACATACTGAAAGTTTTCACTTGTTTCTTGTCGTGTTTTTCACGCTTTTCGCCTCGTTATTCCTGGATTAGAGAGACAACGGCATGCAGTGAAAGGGATGTGTTTTATACTCGTAAAAATTACGACTATGATTATTAGGAGTCGCCACCTAGTATTACGGTCACTAGGAAACCTATTGGTATGTGAGAGTCGGTGTCATCACCCGATTTTTGGGTGATTCCCCAAAATAAAATAAAAAATAACAAAAATAAAATAAAAAGGGTTTGGCGTTGATAGAAAAATCACGGTGGAAATTTTGGAAATTTTATGAGGCGAGTCGAATCTCTTTTATGCCCAAAAATGAGAAAAAATACAAATTCAAGGCAAAAATGAAGTCAAAAATCATAATTATATTTTCTATAAGCCAATTTGATTTAATCATGGGCTAATTCAAAATATTATTATATTTGAGAATTAATTTAGGGTCCAATTAAAGAATTTAATTAAGTGCAAGGACTTAATTATGCTTTAAATTGGTTAAATTAATTTTATTAAGGGCTTAATTGATGAAAAATTGAATTCTTGAATTTAATTCGGCCTAATTGACAAAATCAGAATTTTTGAGACCCAATTGAATTTTTCCAAGCTAATTTGGCATAATTAGGGACTAAATTGAAGACAATTGAGAGTTTAATTATCAATTGAGGGCCAAATTATGGGAATCAGAAGTGAGGACCCAAAATGAAAAAGTCGCGCAAAGTCGAGGATAATGTTCAAATTCGGACAAGGGCACAATTGCATAAAATTACATATTTAAATCCAATTAAGGGTGCAATTTAACAATCACAAATTAAAGGACCAAAGTGAATTTTCACCTCCCCAAAGCCGCCAACAGCATGCACCGATCAGCCTTCGCCGACCAGCCACCTGAGCGCCCGCCGACCAGCCACCGTTGCAGGCACGCCAGCCGCCACGCCACCGACCAACCAGCCGCCGTGTCAGGCCAAACTCCCCTATAAATAGCCATGCACGACGGCCTGAGGGAGAACAGGGAAGAAAAACGCAGAAAAACTGAGGAAAAATTTACGCAGAAGAGAGAAGGAAATAGAGGAAAATTTGCAGAGGTTTTAGCAAATAAAAACAAGCAAAAACAAGCACAAAAATCACGCCATTATCTTCATCTTCCTCGGCGTCAGCTCTCCTTCTGTCTCTTCCCGGTTTCACAACCCCTTTCTCTCTCTATATTCAGTCTCTCGGTTCCCTCTCTCTCTCCGCCGTGAAAGGCCATTAAACCACCCATTACCACCCTTATCACCACCGTGAACCTTCCCTATACACGAGCAACCAAACCACCCTCTCAGGCGAATCAACGACCACGGTGACAATGGCAGCAACGAGAACCCGTTGACTTCCGACGCCTACTCCGGCCACTACAGGCCACCGTTGGTAACGCCACCATGACAGGAATCATCACCTCGACCTCCTCTACACAAAGGTACTAACAGGTGAGCCTTTCGTCATAGTTGAAAAAAAACACTATTCATCATCTTCCTCATGCATGAACAGCGGGACGCAATTTGCGTCCCCTGTTCATGCGGACTAAGGATAGTTGGTGGGCCTGGCTCCATGCCCGGCCCATATGTATAGAATCTGTGGGCTTCCAGCCCGTGAGGACTGGAACCCAGCCCAAAACCATATGAGCTTCCAGCCCGTGAAGGCTGGAAGCCCAACCCACATCCATATGGGCTTCCAGCCCGTGAGGGCTGGAAGCCCAGCCCAAGACCATTTGGGCTTCCAGCCCGTGATGGCTGGAAGCCCAGCCCAAGACCTTCTGGGCTTCCAGCCCATTCCAGGGTGGGCTGTCAGCCCACTGTGCTGACAGCCCAGCCCATTAAAAAATAAAAAATAAAAAATATTTTTATTTTTATTTTTATTTTCCCTATTACTTTTTTATTACAAAAAAAAAGATTTTCAAAACATGTAAAATGTGTTGTTTTCGTGCATACGGCCGAATTCCAAGATTTTTCAAGCATATTTTTTTTGTAAAAAAAATATTGCATCTTTCTCATGTTTTAAAACAAAATTGGATATCGTAACCGGTTTATGATTATCCATTGGGATTCGGCCAAAATATCAAAAATAATCAAAACCATTTTTGTTTTATCTATCAGGGTGTAAATTTACATTGTAAAATACATCCATGGATAAAAATTTTTTTTTACTACGGTGTAAATTTAAATTGTAAATTACATCCGTAGATTAAAAAAAAAACGATTTCTTACCAGCGGTGTAAAATTACATCGTAAAATACACCCGTAGAAAAAAAAATTTATGCTGTGTAAAAAAAATTAATTAACTTAAAAAAAAACAATCAAATGACAATGCAACTTACCTTAGGTAGGGTGCAGTGGGGGTGATGCATCTTCCCTTGCACAACAAGTCCCCTTATCCAGACTCTCGCAGACCAATAGGTTCCTAGTAACCTTAATATTAGGTGGCGACTCCTTATATTTATAGTCGTAATTTTTACGGCTATAAAATAAACACTCCCATTTTCACCGCGCGTCGTTGTATGCCAAAACCGTCCGGACAGATGGGGACTCCACTGGGGACATCGCTCGACTGAGCATTGTTTATTTGATTGTTTTTTTTTTTTAAGTTCATTTTTTTTTACTCGCATTTTTACTGCTTTAGCATGCATTTTAATTTCAAGTCATGCATATCATTGAGTTTGAATTAATATCCTCATGCATTTTATTTCTTGAATAAACCCAATTCTAAGTTAGGTGGGGATTAGCGGTCTGCCTCATGACTTTCAGTCGGGGTTCAGATTCGTGAAACATCCAACTATGATCTGTGTGTTTACTTGATAATGGCAGTCACATCGTGCCCCAACCATTTCTTGTAAACCCCCATACTACCTTCACGTAAGGTAGTCACTGGGCAGTTCATAGATCTTTTGAGACTAGGTAGAAAGCTTACCCCTCATGTAATGGCCTAGAACTTGACTTTGGGTACGAACTCCCTGATAATTTGTCAATGTGTATGTATATACATCTGCATTTGCACGCATTCATCACTGTACATAACATATCATCATCAGATTGAAATATAGGTCCCCAAAGAGTTCCTACCACTCGACTCCAGCAAAGAAATATGGAGGACAAAGAGCGTGCACGCCGTGATGCTCATTTCCAAGAAGAACTAGATTCTATAAAAGCTAGTGTGGCTAGTCTCACCAGCTTACTCGAGCAGGCATTAAGAAATACCTCTGGTGAGGGTCCTTCAACTAGACCCGCAGCGGCTGCTCCAGCACAAGCAATGAACCATCAGGAAGAGGTGACTGGAGAAAGGGTTCAGGATCCGCAACAAAACCCAGCTTTCATGCAATCACCAGTGCCGCCACCTGCGCCAACTCCAATAGTTATAGAAGCATCAAGGGGTATCGACCAAGATAAGATGGCAACCCTGGAAGCCAGGATAAGGGCCATTGAAGGGGTGAACCTATATGACCCAGTACATGCTGCTGAGATGTGTCTAGTTCCGAATGTCGTGATACCAAAAAAGTTTCGTGTTCCCGAATTTATCAATTACACTGGAACACAGTGCCCCGTCACTCACCTAAAGTCATACTGTAACAAAATGGCAGAAGTAGTGCATGATGAAAAATTACTTATGCATTTTTTCCAAGACAGTTTGACTGGGGCAGCCTTAAATTGGTACATGAGACTAGACAGCACCAGGATCTGTAGCTGGAAAGATCTGGTAGATGCTTTCATTAAGCAATATAAGTATAACATGGACATTGCTCCTGATAGAACAAGTTTGTCCAACCCGGAAAAGAAGGACAGAGAAAGCATAAGGGAATATGCTCAGAGATGGAGAGATCTTGCTGCACAGGTGCACCCCTCACTTCTAGATAAAGAGATGGTGACTTTATTCGCCAACACGTTAAGACCGCCCTATTACGAGCATGTGATGGATAGTTCAGCACAACAATTCACGGATGTTGTAGCCGTGGCGGAGCAAATAGAGCAAGGAATCAGAAGTGGTAGAATTTTTGCACCTGTGGAGAAAAGGGGCTTTGAAGGCAAGAGAAAAGATGTAGAGCATTTTGAAGACAATTACAAGGGTAATAAAAGCCAATTCCAAAATAACCCTTCATCTGAAATTACAAACATCAATCTTTAAGCCAAAGATCCACCTAAAAATTTCCCTAAAAAAAATTACCAGAAAACCCAAGAATGGCGTCCCCCGTCGAGAGGGTCTTTTTGGTGTCTCGTAATGGAGTTGTTGAGGAGTCGCCACCTTGCTGTTAAGGGTCGCTAGGATCACCCGATTTGCGCTGGTCTGGTCAGAGATTCGAGGGTAAGGGATTGGTTGCGTATAGGGAAGGTATTAGCACCCCTAGTACGCCTTACCTGAGGTAAGCTGCATTGACTATTTTTGACGTGGTTTTAAATGTTTCGATGGGTCATAATTATTGAAATGGAAAAAATGTTCCGATTTTCAAAAAAAATCGGTTGTCGCCCAAAATAATCCAGTGAATTTTATTGATTATTTCCAGATATGCAAATGCTAGCCTACTTGTAGTTTCTTCATTTACCACCTGAAATTAACCATTAATCCCCATGCATTAATTTCATGATTGATCGATTCATAAAGAAATCGACCACCGCTCAGAATAATACTGATGATTTTGGTGGTTATTCCTGAATATGTAAATGTTAGCCTACGCGTAAATCCGGCAATTACTACCTAAAGTTAATCGTTAATTCTCATGAATTAATTTCGCGATTTGTTTAATATTAGCCAAATTTGCAAGATTTAATAAACTTGTTATTAAATCTATGATATATTTTGGAAAACACTTTGGCCGTAGCAAATGAAAACACATTTTTATATTTTACTTTATATTCCTTTTTCTTCAACAAAACAATATAAATAAATGAAAATATAAAACACAACACAACACAACACACACACACATTCTCTTTTCATTTTCTTTTTCATCGCATTTTATAATTAAAATACAACTCACACACACATTATCTTTTTCCATCCTTTTCTCATTACATTTCAAACAATAATTAAAAATACAATAAATCCAAATAAATACATAAACATAAAAGGAAAATTACAAAAAGCAACTCAAGGGAGTCCCGGGAACAGTAGCAGAGGCAGAGGGGCACTGGCGGCACGTCTGCCCACGCGCCACCACCACTGGCGGCGCGTGGAACCACGCGTCGCTGGTGAACAGTGATTACAGGGCGACAGCAGATCTGCTCCTTCTCTTCTTCTTCTTGCCGGGATTGGCCTTCCGGTGACCTGCAAAAACAACGAACAATGCACACAAACCAAACAGCAAGCAAAACACAAAATCAAATCCTCTCTTCAGATCTCAGATCTGCCTTCTCGGCTCATTCAACTCTCGGATCTTCTTCTTTTCTCCTCTTCTTCTTCTTGCCGGTGAGTGTGCTCATGGGGGGGCGGCTGCAAAACAAAGACAAAAACAAACACCAACAAAATCAAAAGCAGCTGGGTTTTTTAGATTTCAGATCTTTCCTTCCCTAATCTGTTCTCTTCATCTCAAACTGTTCTGACTGCTCGCGGTGTGGGGCTTCCTTCGTGCGGTGGCCGGAGTTGCAGAGGCAAGTGAAGGGGAAGGAGATAGTGGGTCACCGGAGAGAAGGGCTGGAGGCAAAGGGGTGACAGAAATGGAGGCTGCGGCTGAGGCTTGGTGAGGACGGGCTGCGTGGGGAAAGATGAAGAGAAAATGGGAAGAAAAGAAAGGGAAGTGAGGGCTGATGCCGGGTTGTCTGATGAAGGAGAAAAGATGGTGGTTGGCCGGGGAAAGTGAGGACGGGGCTGACGAAGGAGAGGAGAGGATGGTCTGGAGATGGAGAGGAAAGTGAAGAAAGAGGACAGGGGACTGTGGGGTTGGTCGGAGAAGAAAAAAAACAAAAAAGGGAAGGCTGGAAAAGGGAGGTTGGTCTGGGGGCCGAGGAAAAGGAAAGTGAAGAGAGGGAAAAATGGGGGAGGGGCTGCAGCCGCCGCTGGTGACTGCAGCCCCGAAGAAGAAAGGAAAAAAAATGGGTAAATTAGGTTTAGGGTTTTTTGTTTTAGGGTTTTTGTGTGTGTAATTTTTGGTCCCTCTTTCTTGTGGCTTAACATTTTATTTATAGAGTTTTTTTCAAAGAAAAATTCACAATCATCCCTCAGCTTGCGCGCCTTTTCAATTTGATCCTTGATTTCCAATTTGTGCAATTTGACCCTGCATTGACTGTTAAATTCTCAATTTGTTCAATTTTGCCCTCTTACCACGATATTTTTTGGATTTTGTCCTTTTTTATATTTTTTTGCCTTTTTATATATTTTGTCTTTTTTATATATATTTTTGTCTTTTTTCCGAAAAATAAAAAATAAAGGGTCAAAATTTGGGTAGCAACAGATGCCCCCTCTTTACAATGCTTACGACTAAAGTCTTGTAAAAGACTTTAAATAGTAAGTGTTGTAAAGAAAAAAAATAGAATGGTAGAGATGGTCTCATTGTGACGGGTGACCTACCCGGATGAAAGAATAATTAGGAGGGTCTCAATGGTGACGGGTGACCTTCCCGAGTTAGTTGGAGTCTCGATAGTGACAGATGACTTACCCGGGTCTGGTTATGATGGGTGATCTGCCCGAGTTAGTGGAGTCTCGATAGTGACGGATGACTTACTTGGGTCTGGTTATGACGGGTGACCTGCCCGAGTTAGATGTGGTCTCAATGGTGACGGGTGACCTACCCGGGTCTCATTATGACGGGTGACCATCCCAGATGGAAGTTGGGGTCTCAATGGTGACGGGTGACCTACCCGGATGGAATTGGTGAAAAAAATGGGATGAAGGTCTCATTATAACGGGTGACCGACCTGGTGGAAAATGGAGGAAGAGAGTCTCATTATAACGGGTGACTGACCCGGTGGAAGATGAAGGTGAAAGTCTCATTATAACGGGTGACCAACCCGGATATAGTTGATGAAGATGGGGATGCAATGCATGATGATGCATGTACTTACCTGAGAAATATAGGTCCCTCTTTCTCTGATGCTCCAATGTCGTAGAATGTCTTTGTCTAGTCTCCAAAGCTTTGTTGTCATTCATTCACCCAACTTAAGCGCATTGCTTATTCTGGGCTATCTGCGATAATCTCTGCTCTCATTGTTTATCAAGTCTGACCTTGCCCCCAAGTGTAGTGTCACTTGATTCATCGTGAAAGAGTGTAACAAGTCATCAACTTTCTTGAATTCTCTTAATAATAACTCTTTGGTTTGCGTGTGTTCTGCTAACAATCAATGCAAGGCTTGCTAATGTTGATCTCATCTTTAGTTGCCAATCAGTCATGGAGTTTTCCATTAACTAAATCATATTGCTTCTGCATATGTCATCATCAATCTTCATGGAATTGTCAGGTCATCCATAAATGCACCTAAAACTCATCGTCGCATGATCCATGCTATCATCAATAAATTTCTCTCAGCCTGTGAGAAGAGATGTAATGATATCACCACCCACATTCATGCGATGAAATATGCCTTGAATTGATGTGACTGTTCGGTCATGCAATCTGAAACTCTCCGTCGTAGACTCAATTTCTTCTGAATAAACTCTTCTTAGTCCATGCAAAAAAATATATGGTTGTCATTGACGAGGTTCTTTCTGTCTTCCATATTCACGCAGTGAATTGAACCTTGAGTCGACTGACTTCAAAGAAAATTATTTCTCAGTCAATCTTGGTGTCTTGCATACTCTTCAACATTTATCAAGATGCACTTATGCGATAAAATCTTTTTGGAGACAACCAAATCCGCGAGTCAGCTGATATTTCAAAATCTGAAGATGCCCTTCAACTGCGATGCTAGTCTCAACCGTTGCTAGAGCTTGTTAAATCATCATATTTTACTAAGCAATGCCGCCCTGAGTTGAATCTGTTGGTGCTCATTGATGAATTTCACTGGATCATTATTTACTTGTATTTCTTTGCCCCCAAGCTGATGTGAAATTTCTGCATTCTTATCAAGATCCACACTGTGGCCTCTGACTGCTGAGCTTTCCGATGATAATCAAGAATTGTCAATGTCAAAGATTTGCAAATCCAGTCAATATTTCCTCTGTTTGTACATCTTTCTTGTTCTGAAATTAAGTCACCGATTTCAATGATCATGTGCATCCAAAGTCTAATCATTGCATTAAAATCAAAGAGATGTCATTTGTTGAAAATCAAACTCATTTGGTCGAATACCCAACACACGATATTTAATAAATGCTGATCTGTAAATATTTTGTATTTTGCAAACAGTAATTGACTCATTGTGAGATTTAAATTGCCTTTTTACGGTTTTCTTTTGTTTCAATTCAAATATCTGATTTTGGGTATGAAATTTGATGGTACACGATGAAGTGATAATTTGGGGTTTCCAAAACAATTTGAGTGTCAAGTAAAGATCCGAGGTTCAGTTGAAAAAATTGTCTCATTTTTCAGTACTTTACCTTATCAATATGCATAACAACTTGTAATTTACTTCATGAAATTATAACCCTTATGGAAAACTCTAACAATTTTGAGAGTGCCACTTATCAGTTAAAATTGTTTGCTTGATCAAGAAGGACTTTTAAAAGCATATAATGAGGCTATGGTTGATGGCTATAAAAGAAAAAGGATATTCATAGGCTCAAAAAGGTGTTTAAGGGTTTCGAAGACCAAGGATCACCATCAGCTAGTCGTCAACTCTTTTCTCTTGTTGTCCTTGTCGAAGAGACGACATAAAAATACGTTAATTATCTTAACGTGATTTTTATCAACCAACCAATGCTCTAAGAATCTCTACAATCATATCATTCCTTTCATTGACAATTTCAAACTTAAAAGGGAAATGCTAAAACCCGAACCAACATTTATCGTCTAACGTTATTCCATCTTGTTGCACTCAATATAGTATAACAAAATAATTCTGCAAGATCTTCATTTGATGGATAACCTATCTTGGAGACTCGATAATCTTTATAACATTTCTTTTCACATGAGATTTGACCAAAGATACCAATGGACATGGTATAGTTCAATATTCTCTTCTTTTTTCTTTTTTCAATTTTTATCTTTTTTCAATTTTTTTTCTTTCTTTCTTTGTTTTTTTTTTTTTTTTTTTGAACTTGTCCTTAGCATCGACTCTTGGTTTTTTCTGTCATGTCCTACCTCAATTTTCTTGTTCTCCGATATTGGGTTTTCATTCTTAAACATCCCCTCTTTTGTTGATTCTAATATTGTCACTGCATCCTCAAACTACAAATCTCTTATTTGCCCCCAGTGTGAGGGTGTGATCCATGTCGGGTTTTTTTCAAAGAAATATAATATCAAGCTCAAATTGGGGTTAACAAGGGATACACATTTTAAGAATAGTGAAGGAATAAACAAAGATGGCCTTTTATCATTTCAAGCAAAATTGATTTTAATTGATAAATTTTGACCTCGTCCAGTGTAATGATTTGGACGTGCAAGAGTCATGATTCACGGGTCAATAACTACCGAATTCATCACAAGTTAATATGCATACTAATAAAGCTTAGTTCTATGATATGGTTCAAAACTCGGTGTATGGCTCAAAAATTATTTGGTCACCTGGTATTGGTCATCATGTCATTTAAACAAAAATCGGGCCAATTTTGCAATCAAAGTGTTTTTAATTTTCAAGAATGATAAACCTTCAATTTTGCATGTAGAAGTTTGATCAAAATTTTTTGTCAAAAATAAGACTGTTAAACATCTATTGATTTCAAAACAACAAAAAGACAAAGAAACACATGTATCAATGAAATGATGATTTAACCCTAAAACAAGGTGATAGTCGATGAGATTCCATAAGACAATTATTGACGGTGCGACACTTTTCTCAGAATTTTCAATCAATCATTTCTGTATTGTCGCTGCTCATTGATCTTGCTCATGATCGCGATAATTCATTACTAACACTGCCGATGATAATATTCTCCACAAAACTTGACTTGCCTTTTGCTGATTAACTTTCACACTTGAATACTGAAATTCTTGCAACTAGTCATCTCCCTCATCTGGATTATGTCGCAAAAAGAAGGCAGTTTTTTTTTTTTTTTTTGCGCTCCACCGCGCTCCTCATTGGACAAAAAAATGAATCAAGTTAGAAAGAACTCTAAACAAATCACCAAAGTAGGCCAATCATGAACAATTTCGGTAGACGATGACAAGACTCTCTTGCGGCAATTTTCACTTCGTCGAGCAATGTAATCTTGCAGTGCACATGCTTTAACTTTCCAGACACCAGAATAGATTCAACAATCTCATATTATGTTTGTACACTCGGGATACTTTATCTTTGCTCGCAAAATAACACGGTATACTGTGTGTGGCGGCATACAACTCCTTGATCTGACAGTGCCACAAAACTCCACATGATTTAGAGAGAAAGCAACTGATAGACTGACAACTTCTTTGACTGGTGCTTGCTTTCTGAAATTGGACTCATATATGGACTAACTGCATCCCTTCAACGGAAACCTGAATTTTCCGCAATCTTCATTAACGAATGCATTAACACTTTGCAGATGATATCTGAGCATGTGCCTCGACTGATTTAACTAGAGAGCAGAGAACTCTATTGTTGGCTTGCAGAAAAAAAAAAAAGACGAATGATGTCTCTGTATCAGTGAGTTCTTCTCAGCAATGTCATATGTCCATGACTCTTGACCCTTCGGAGGATGACAGATTAAGGGACCCCTATTTCAAACTATGGGAATGCATGTTGAGATGTATGCATGTTTTTTTTTTTTTTAGACTCGCTCTTCGAGGAGTGACACGTGATTTTAACAATTGCATGGTAAACAAAAACTATGAGAATGCATGTTGAAAAATATATGCTTTTTTGGTTTTTTGGTTTTTTTTTTTTTTTTGACGGACTCGCCTTTTGAGGAGTGACGTGATCATAACAATTACATTATATAAACAAATTGTGAAAATGCATACTTTTTTTTTTTTTTGCTTAAACCCTACTCTGAAAATTTACTGAGTGATAACGACCGTGTCACCCGAAAGTCTTGAATTGAAGATGTTTCAAGAAAGGTTTGCCTTAATGCACAACAAAATGAAAAGAGCATACACCCTAATGATTGGTTCTAATCTTTGCACAACAAATGGTGAGTTTGCTACTTTGGTCTCTAAACAGGGTCTCTTGCCGTCCCAGTGATCACCTTTCGTGAAGGCAATATGGGGGCTTAGCAGATAATGGGATGGTACGTATACCAATCACTACCGGTCTAAGCACTCAACGAAGAGTTGGGGTTTACACAAACTTCAACCTTGACTCAAGTCATAGGTAAGCTGCTAGTCTCCCACGTAACTTAAAGTTGCAAACTACAAACGACAGGATATAGACTCCTCTAGGATTTATTTATTCAAACACCAATAGCCCTAAATAGCAAATTATTCCTGTCGAATATTTTGGATATTGACCGCTTAGAATTTATTTATCCAAACACCGATAGTGAATAATAGCAAATTATTCCCGTCGAATATTTTGGATATTGACCCCTTAGGATTTATTTATCCAAACATCGATAGTGAATAATAGCAAGTTATTCCCGTCGAATATTTTGGATATTGATCCCTTGGGATTTATTTATCCAAACACCGATAGTGAATAATAGCTAGTTAGGATTTATTTTTATGTTTCAGGAAAACAAACCCACTAAAAATGCATGGCCATATGTATATATACACAAAATAAAAAATACGAAAAACTTGACCAAAAATAAACACACATATAATTCAAACACATCAAAACAAATAATCACATCAAAATTATTCAAAGCTCAGTCCAATATTTTTTCAGAAAAAATACCTGTCCCTAGTGGAGTCGCCATCCTGTCGCACCCCAAAAAATGGTGAGCGCGTCGTCCCCCGTCGAGGGGGTCTTTTTGGTGTCTCGTAATGGATTTGTTGAGGAGTCGCCACCTTACTGTTGAGGGTCGCTAGGATCACCCGATTTGCGCTGGTCTGGTCAGAGATTTGAGGGTAAGGGACTGGTTGCGTATAGGGAAGGTATTAGCACCCCTAGTACGCCTTACCTGAGATAAGCTGCATTGACTATTTTGACATGATTTTAAATGTTTCGATGGGTCATAATTATTGAAATGGAAAAAATGTTCCGATTTTCGAAAAAATCAGTTGTCGCTCAAAATAATCCAGTGAATTTTATTGATTATTTCCAGATATGCAAATGCTAGCCTACTTGTAGTTTCTTCATTTACCACCTGAAATTAACCATTAATCTCCATGCATTAATTTCATGATTGATCGATTCGTAAAGAAATCGACCACCACTCAGAATAATACTGATGATTTTGGTGGTTATTCCTGAATATGTAAATGTTAGCCTACGCGTAAAATCCGGCAATTACTACCTAAAATTAATCGTTAATTCTCATGAATTAATTTCACGATTTGTTTTAATATTAGCCAAATTTGCAAGATTTAATAAACTTGTTATTAAATCTAGGATATATTTTGGAAAACACTTTGGCCGTAGCAAATGAAAACACATTTTTATATTTTACTTTATATTCCTTTTTCTTCAACAAAACAATATAAATAAATGAAAATATAAAACACAACACAACACACATACACATTCTCTTTTCATTTTCTTTTTCATCGCATTTTATAATTAAAATACAACTCACACACACATTATCTTTCTCCATCCTTTTCTCATTACATTTCAAACAATAATTAAAAATACAATAAATCCAAATAAATACATAAACATAAAAGGAAAATTACAAAAAGCAACTCAGGGGAGTCCCGGGAACAGTAGCAGAGGCAGAGGGGCACTGGCGGCGCGTCTGCCCACGCGCCACCACCACTGGCGGCGCGTGGAACCACGCGTCGCTGGTGAACAGTGATTACGGGGCGACAGCAGATCTGCTCCTTCTCTTCTTCTTCTTGCCGGGATTGGCCTTCCGGTGACCTGCAAAAACAACGAACAATGCACACAAACCAAACAGCAAGCAAAACACAAAATCAAATCCTCTCTTCAGATCTCAGATCTGCCTTCTCGGCTCATTCAACTCTCGGATCTTCTTCTTTTCTCCTCTTCTTCTTCTTGCCGGTGAGTGTGCTCATGGGGGGGCGGCTGCAAAACAAAGACAAAAACAAACACCAACAAAATCAAAAGCAGCTGGGTTTTTTAGATTTCAGATCTTTCCTTCCCTAATCTGTTCTCTTCATCTCAAACTGTTCTGACTGCTCGCGGTGTGGGGCTTCCTTCGTGCGGTGGCCGGAGTTGCAGAGGCAAGTGAAGGGGAAGGAGATAGTGGGTCACCGGAGAGAAGGGCTGGAGGCAAAGGGGTGACAGAAATGGAGGTTGCGGCTGAGGCTTGGTGAGGACAAGCTGCGTGGGGAAAGATGAAGAGAAAATGGGAAGAAAAGAAAGGGAAGTGAGGGCTGATGCCGGGTTGTCTGATGAAGGAGAAAAGATGGTGGTTGGCCGGGGAAAGTGAGGACGGGGCTGACGAAGGAGAGGAGAGGATGGTCTGGAGATGGAGAGGAAAGTGAAGAAAGAGGACAGGGGACTGTGGGGTTGGTCGGAGAAGAAAAAAAACAAAAAAGGGAAGGCTGGAAAAGGGAGGTTGGTCTGGGGGCCGAGGAAAAGGAAAGTGAAGAGAGGGAAAAATGGGGGAGGGGCTGCAGCCGCCGCTGGTGACTGCAGCCCCGAAGAAGAAAGGAAAAAAAATGGGTAAATTAGGTTTAGGGTTTTTTGTTTTAGGGTTTTTGTGTGTGTAATTTTTGGTCCCTCTTTCTTGTGGCTTAACATTTTATTTATAGAGTTTTTTTCAAAGAAAAATTCACAATCATCCCTCAGCTTGCGCGCCTTTTCAATTTGATCCTTGATTTCCAATTTGTGCGATTTGACCTTGCATTGACTGTTAAATTCTCAATTTGTTCAATTTTGCCCTCGTACCACGATATTTTTTGGATTTTGTCCTTTTTTATATTTTTTTGCCTTTTTATATATTTTGTCTTTTTTATATATTTTTTTGTCTTTTTTCCGAAACATAAAAAAGAAAGGGTCAAAATTTGGGTAGCAACAACAAACATCAATCTTTAAGCCAAAGATCCACCTAAAAATTTCCCTAAAAGAAATTACCAGAAAACCCAAGAATGGCTACCTTTGCTACCATTGCCTTTGAATGAGATGTATCAAAAGTTGATAAGCATTGGGCAAATAGCTCCAGAACCTCAGGCACCTTTGGAGCCACCTTACCCCCATTAGTACAAACCCGATCTCACCTGCAAATATTATGCTGGAGCTGCAGGACATAGCATTCCCACTTGTGGTGCTTTTAAGAAGAAGCTTATGCAATTGATTAAAGCAGGGTGGATAACATTCGATGAAAATCCAGGTTCTGCACCCAATTAAGATTCACAGAAATGGGGTACCAAGTGTTTGCATTGTTAAAGTGAGGTCATCCAAGCTTTTGTAAAGAGGGTGCCGATATCAGAAGATGAAGTCTGCTTTAATGATTTCCTTTTATTTTGGTCATGTCTGCACAATATGTTCATGTTTTAACTTGTTGGCAATATTGCTTGTAACGCCACAAGACTTTCCTTGTTAAGCAAGCATTTCTCTTCAATGATCATGTATTTTCTTGTGTTTATGATTTTTTTTTAACACAAGTGCACCTAATATCCTTCCATCAAAATTATACATGATCCCATAATTTCATCAAGATTTTTGGCAAATCAAAGTCTAGTACAAAAAGGAATGCCAATTTGATTTTTGTTTAACAAATGTGTTCTGGGAATTCAAAGGATTTCATTGAAGGGTGATCTCATACCCCAAAAATCTGCATAATAAAGCTAAGCACTTAGCTAAACAAATAATCCAAAAATTCAAAAAATATTTCGCATGGAAAAGCAAAGCTTAGCGATTCAGAATGCATGTATTTTGAAATAAGGAGAGGCCATCTTTGATATGCCTTCACAAAGTCTTAAATATTCATTGCAGTCCCCATTTGAGTCGTATAATTATTTTTCTGATAATTAACCCTGACAAGGATCACACCCTACACTGGGGGGCAAGTGCGAAGAGAGAAGAACTCTCAATTACAAAATAGTCTTCAATGACAAAAGATGCCTAGAGAAAACTGGGTGGCGTAAACATAAAAAGGTTTTTAGTACACTAGCAAATCAATTCAATATTTTAGTAGTACTAAAGATCCAACATAAAAAACCTAAAAAATTTCTGGGGGGCATATCACAATAAAAGCCCAAACAAATACAGGGGGGCATGTAAAGAGATACCCAAGTAACATTGTGGGCTATAAACATAAAAAGAGTTTTAGTACATTACGACGAGCCGAGTCAACATGATAGTACTAAAAACCAATGATGAAAAGCCCAAACAAATACTAGGGGGCATGCCATGAAAATCAATCATGAGGACCAAAAAGAGTTCTAAGAGTGAGCACTAAGTGATCTTTAGTCTAGAAAACCCTCAAATACCTTTTAAGCCTTCAAATATCTTTTCTTCGCAGCCAGCACCTGAGCCTACATTACAAGCCTGATAAAGCCCTTTCTGATCAAATACAGGTAATCTGGATCGATAAGCAATGCTTTTCCATTTGAAATGATTCTTACGAATGCGTCACCAAACCTGATCGAAGCCTTTTTGAAATACAAGACATGCAAATAAGCACCATTTCATGCTCTTGTCAAAATCGACATAAAACCTGACAATGAGATCACTTGAATTCTTTCGAGAACAAGTTTGTTTAAACAAATATCAAATTGGTTTTTATGCTTGGAATGGCTTTGAAATCCCCAAAAATCTTGCATGAAAATCTTTGCAAATAACCATCCCTTTCCTGGAAACACTTGAAGCCTAAAACGCTGGTGTGGCAGGACCTGACTGTGGCAATCAAAATAGTTCGTGTTTGGAATGACTTTGAAATTCCAAAACTCCCGCATGAAACACAATCTTTGCAAATAACCAACCCTTTTCATGTAAACACTACTATTGAAACCCAAAACACTTGAGGGGCATGACTAGACTGGGGGGCAATCTACAAATGCAATTGAAGCTGGCTCTATCAATCCTTTTCAAATAATCTGGATCAAACTCAGGAGGGCATCTATCATCTCCAGCGGTCAAAATCTTAAATTATGGCTCGAGTAAGCAGAAACGAGAAGCCGTCAAAGCCAATGATCCAAACCCTAGTAAAGGAAGGCATGAAGAAGAAAGGGGGACCTATATTTTTCAGGTAAGTATACATGCATCATCATGCATTGCATCCCCATGGAGAATATAGAAAATGTTTTGGAGGGATCGTAATTTACGACCTTTCGTTCATCATTTTGTTCACGCTTTCAAGCTCCCACCTTTTCCATTTCCTTGAGCATGCTTTTCAGCTTTATCTTTTCTTTTGAGTGTTATCATGCATTCCATCCCATCGAGAATATAGGAAATGTTTTGAGGGATCGTAATTTACAAACCTCCATTCATCATTTTTGTGTACGCCTCCAGGCTCTTACCTCTGTGTCGCGTTTTTTAGCCTCATCTTCTTTCCTGAATTTGGTTGCCATCATGCATGGCATCTTCCCATTAGAAATCTAAGAAATGCATTGGAGGGGTTGCAATTTACAAACCTCCACTCATTGTTTTGCGTGCGCTTTCGAGCCTACCACTTTCACATCCCTGATTGCGCTTGCGAGCCTTTCAACAAACACAGATAGAGTGTTTTTTAACCCTATCTCTTTCCTTATTTGAGTGTGCTTTCAGTCATCAAGCAATTCAGATAGCACATTTTTTTTATCATGTCTCTTTTTGAACATAGGCCCTCCTTCTAGCACCATCAATTAAAATAGTGTGCTTTCCAGCCCTATTTTTCCCCCCACATATTCGAGTGCGTTTTCCAACCCTCGTCATCAATTAAAATAGTGTGCTTTCCAGCCCTATTTTCGCCATCAATTAAAATAATGTGCTTTCCAGCCCTTTTTTTTTCTTCTTCTTTCTCCATCTTCGAGTATGTTTTCCAACCCTACATCATCAATTAAAATAGTGTGCTTTTCAGCCCTATTTTTCGAGTGTGTTTTCCAACCCTCGGCCATCAACTAAAATAGTGTGCTTTCTAGCCCTATTTTTCTCCATCTTCGAGTGCGTTTTCTAACCCTCGACCACCAGTTGAAATAGTTGTTTTCCATCTATATTTTTCCATCCTCTTCGATTGTGTTTTCCAACCCTCGACTATCAATTCAGATAGCACACTTTCCAGCCCGATTTCTCCATCATCTTCGAGTGCGTTTTCTAACCCTCAACTTACATCCTAGATAGCGAAGCTTTGTAGCCCTATCTTCCATTCCATGAAATCTTTACATCCTCACCAGGGCAGGTCGCCCATTACATCTCTTTGCTTTTACCATCCTCACCTGGGCAGGTCGCCCATTACAACAAGACCATCTCTTTGCTTTTACCAAGACCATCTTTGTGTTTCTCACATTTCTCGCTTGGGTAGGTCACCCATTACAATGAGACCATTATCTGTGTCAATCACAAGTAACACCATTTTCCATCCTTTTTGAGTGTCCTCATTAGGCTCCAATTCTTAGGTAGTGCGCTTCCTAGCCCTATCTTACCATTCCTTTCTGAGTGCGCTTTATGGCCCTCATTTTCATTTTGGATGGATTGACCATTTCTTGGTTTGATAAATCCATTTTCTTTTTCTTTATAACGCTTACTAACTAAAGTCTTTTACAATACTTTAGTCGTAAGCATTGTAAAGAGGGGGCAACTGTCATCACCCGATTTTTGGGTGATTCCCCAAAATAAAATAAAAAATAACAAAAATAAAATAAAAGTGGTTTGGTGTCGGTGAAAAAAAAATCACGGTGGAAATTTTGGAAATTTTATGAGGCGAATCGAATCTCTTTTATGCCCAAAAATGAGAGAAAATACAAATTCAAGGTAAAAATTAAGTCAAAAATCATAATTATATTTTCTATAAGCCAATTTGATTTAATCATGGGCTAATTCAAAATATTATTATGTTTGAGAATTAATTTAGGGCCCAATTAAAGAATTTAATTAAGTGCAAGGACTTAATTATGCTTTAAATTGGTTAAATTAATTTTATTAAGGGCTTAATTGATGAAAAATTTAATTCTTGAATTTAATTCGGGCCTAATTGAGAAAATCAGAATTTTTGAGACCCAATTGAATTTTTCCAAGCTAATTTGGCATAATTAGGGAATAAATTGAAGACAATTGAGAGTTTAATTATCAATTGAGGGCCAAATTGCGGGAATCAGAAGTGAGGGACCAAAATGAAAAAGACGCGCAAAGCTGAGGATAATGGTGAAATTCGGACAAGGGCATAATTGCATAAAATTACATATTTAAATCCAATTAAGGGTGCAATTATAACAATCACAAATTAAAGGACCAAAGTGAATTTTCACCTCCCCAAAGCTACCAACAGCATGCACCGATCAGCCTTCGCCCCCGACCAGCCGCCTGAGCGCCCGCCGATCAGCCACCGTTGCAGGCACGCCAGCCACCACACCGCCGACCAGTCGGCCGCCGTGTCAGGCCAACTCCCCGGGGGAGAAAAGAGAAGAAAAACACAGAAAAAACTGAGGAAAAATTTATGCAGAAGAGAGAAGGAAATAGAGGAAAATTTGCAGAGGTTTTAGCAAATAAAAACAGGCAAAAACAGGCATAAAAATCACGCCATTATCTTCATCTTCCTCGGCGTCAGCTCTCCTTCTGTCTCTTCCCGGTTTCACAGCCCCTTTCTCTCTCTATATTCAGTCTCTCGGTTCCCTCTCTCTCTCCGCCGTGAAAGGCCATTAAACCACCCATTACCACCCTTATCACCACCGTGAACCTTCCCTATACACGAGCAACCAAACCACCCTCTCAGGCGAATCAATGACCACGGTGACAGTGGCAGCAACGAGAACCCGTTGATTTCCGACGCCTACTCCGGCCACTACAGGCCACCGTTGGTAACGCCACCACGACAGGAATCATCACCTCGACCTCCTCTACACAAAAGTACTAACAGGTGAGCCTTTCGTCATACTTGAAAAAAAACACTATTCATCATCTTCCTCATGCATGAACAGCGGGACGCAATTTGCGTCCCCTGTTCATGCGGACTGAGGATAGTTGGTGGGCCGGGCTCCATGCCCGACCCATATGTATAGAATCTGTGGGCTTCCAGCCCGTGAGGACTAGAAGCCCAGCCCAGAATTGAATGGTCTTCCAGCCCATGAAGGCTGGAAGCCCAGCCCATGACCCCTTGGGCTTCCAGCCCGTGAGGCTGGAAGCCCAGTCCATCAGGGTGGGCTGTCAGCCCACTGTGCTGACAGCCCAGCCCATTAAAAAATAAAAAAAATAAAAAAATAAAAAATAAAAATAAAAAAAATAAAAAAATAAAAAATATTTTTATTTTTATTTTTATTTTCCCTACTACTTTTTAAAAAAAAAAGATTTTCAAAAGATATAAAATGTGTTGTTTTCGTGCATACGGTCAGATCCCAATATTTTTCAAGCATATATTTTTTTTTTGTAAAGAAAAATATTGCATCTTTCTCATGTTTTAAAACAAAATTGGATATCGTAACCGGTTTATGATTATCCATTGGGATTTGGCCAAAATATCAAAAATAATCAAACCCATTTTTGTTTTATCTATCAGGGTGTAAATTTACATTGTAAAATACATCCATGGATAAAAAAAATTGTTGCTACGGTGTAAATTTAAATTGTAAATTACATACGTAGATAAAAAAAAAACGATTTCCTACCAGCGGTGTAAAATTACATCGTAAAGTACACCCGCAGATAAAAAAAACAAATAAATATTTTTTTTATGCAGTGTAAAAAAATTTAACTTAGAAAAAAACAATCAAATGACAATGCAGCTTACCTTAGGTAGGGTGCACTGGGGGTGATGCATCTTCCCCTTGCACAACAAGTCCCCTTATCCAGACTCACGCAGACCAATATGTTCCTAGTAACCTTAATACTAGGTGGCGACTCCCTTATAATTATAGTCGTAAATTTTACGGCTATAAAACAAGCACCCCATTTTCACCGCGCGCCGTTATGGCGGGGCGCGAAGCACGTAAAAATCGTCGTCGCGACAGTTGGGGTAAGGGACTTGTTGTGCAAGGGAAAGACGCATCACCCCAGTTTACCCTACCTAAGGCAAGTCGCATTCTTGTTTGATTGCTTTTCTAAGTTTAATTTTTTCTTACACTACATTTTGAAAACCCTTTTTTTTTCAACGGGTGTACTTTACAATGTAATTTTACACCGAGATAGCTAAAACAAAATACTTGTTAAATATTTTTGATATTTTTGCCAAATTCCAACGGATAATCATAAACTGGTTACGATATTCAATTTTCGTTCAAAATATGTGAAAGATGCAACATATATTTTTTTACAAAAAATATGCTTGAAATTTTTTGGAATTCGGTCGTATGAATGAAAGTGACATATTTTTTTTGTGTTTTTAAAATGTATTTTTTTGTAGTTTTTTTTTAAATCGAGTTGGGCATGGCCCAACTTAATTGGCCGGCTCACCTACTTGGCCCAAAGGTCCAACTATGCTAGGATTGGGCTGGACCCAACCTATCCAACTAGGTTGAGCCGAGATCAATCCATCCCAGAAGAAAAAAAAGAAAAAAATGGAAAAAAAAAAGAGGGTTTGTTCACGTACATGAACAGTAATAAACCAACGGTGATGAGAGGATTACCTGCTACTGCCATCGGGTAGAGGAGGTTGAGGTGGTTGTCCTTATAATAGTGGCATAGAAAATGG
Source organism: Salix dunnii (assembly GCA_015731905.1). Taxonomy (NCBI): domain Eukaryota; kingdom Viridiplantae; phylum Streptophyta; class Magnoliopsida; order Malpighiales; family Salicaceae; genus Salix; species Salix dunnii. Next base: position 65,750 of record CM027675.1, on the reverse strand, counting down.
TGGCCGGTGGGAGCAATGAAAGGTGCCAACCTGTGCTAGAGTCGTCCCTGTTGCTTTGTTGTCTCGTCGGCGGTTGGGTTAGGTTGCTAGTGTTAAAGAAGAATTAAGCTTGCGGGGGAGATGCTGGCGTTGGGGGGAGGGCTGGTGGTGGTTGATGACCTGCTGGTGTTGGAGAAGAGACTGCTTAACACTGCTGAGGGAGAGGCCGAACTGGGCTGTTGCAGCGTGGAGAAAGAAAGAGTGAGAAAAAAATGTAGTGGGAGAGAGAGAGAGATGATTGCTGCGTGGCTGCTACTGGCTGCCGATGAAGAGGCGCTACTCTCACCAGAGCTGAGGAAGAAGAGCTGTGATTGTTTGTTTTCTGTGATTGACGATGATTAGTCGCCTGCCAACCTCTATGTTTTTATTCAGTGTTTCTCTCCAATTTAAATGGTCTCCCATCTGTTTCACAATCATTCATCATTGTTAAATGATCTCTTCTTGTGACTGTCTCTTCTCCCAGTGTTATTTCATCATCCTCCTTTTATGGGCTCAATTGTGCAACTTGCAATATGGGAGTGATGTTTGGGGTGTTGTGGTGGTAGGTTGCAAGGTATGACCAAACATGGTTGCCAGCATGGCATAGCATGGCGCCGGTAATACTTGGCAAGTAAGTTTTTTTGTAAATAATATAAAATAAACTAACAAAATGGATTGTTACAAAAAGAATTTTTCGACGGAAAACCAGAAAGAACGATGTTTTTATCTTTAATTTTGGCTTTTGATTTCACCCAAAAAGTTTCATCACTGAAAATTATGATCTTCTCAATTTAACCTAAAGTAGGCTTCCAAACTTAATTTCTCACCAATTAAGCCCTTAATAAAATTAATTTGACTCATTTTAAGTATAATTAAGTACTTGTGCTTAATTAAATCCTTCAATTGGTCTCTAAATTAATCCTTGAACATAATTACACTTTAAATCATGCGGACGATTAAATCAAATTTGCCCATAAAAATATAATTATGTCTTTTGACTTAATTTTTATGCAGATTTATCCACTAAATAACTTTAGCCTTAAATCTGTATTTTCCTTCATTTCCGAGCAAAAATGAGGTTTGACCGGGCTCTCAAAAATATCCTAAACTTCCACCTTAATTTTTCTGTCGACACCAACCCCTTTTATTTTATTTTTGTTATTTTTTGGTAGATTTTAGAGAATAACCCAAAAATTGGGTTATGAAATTTCTTATGAAAATGATCTAAAAAACACCAAATTATATATATATATATATATATATATATATATATATATATATATATATATAGAGATATGGATGTATGTATGTATGTATGTATGTATATGTTTTTCAAAAATACTTTTGAAATGCAATGCCAAACAAGGTCACAACAATGTAATTTATTATTTTTGTGTATTTTATTTTTTAATATTGAAATGTTTGAAAAATTCCTTTTAAAAAGTTATTTTTATCTTTGTCAAAAAATTAATGTTTTTTTTATTATTTATATTTAAAATAAGATGCATTCTCTTTTTTAATTTTTGAAAGAGTCTTTTTTAAAAAAGACTGTTATTTTTTGTTGTTATGCATTTAGTTTTCTAAGTGGTTTTTCTAATTCATCTATATTTTTTTTTTGTATAGATAAATTTTTATTTATAAAAATAAAAATATTTAATTTCAAATAATATTTCTAATATTTGGAACCTTGCATGATACGTTTATTATTATTTTATGCAATCAGTTTAATGTATGTATATGTTTCTATTATCATTTTATTATATAAAAAAATAATTTTATTTACATATAATATTTATAATGCGTGCAACATTGCATAATATTTTTGTTCGTTTTATTTCTTTCAATCAATTTAATATGTATATCTATTTTTATTATCATTTAATTGAATAAAAATATACATTTAGAAAACATAACCGGATAAATATTCCGTTTCACATAGCCATCCACATTTTCCTGAATGTTTTATTATATACAAATTAGTTCCAATATATTTCATATATCACTGAGCAAAACAAGATATTCTTAAACAACTTTGCACACCAAAAGAAAAGATAGCGATAACTATCTTTTATACAAAACGTTCCTATTTGATAAACTTTTTCTTTCAGTTGCATTATTTTATTATTTAATTAAAATTAAACACAAAAAAATACATGTTTTAAATCACATCCTACACCGTTAGTTTTATATTTTTTATTAAGGTTTGGGTTAACTTATCGTATCTCAACTAATTTTATGAGCTCTAAAATTACATAATTAAAACTTAAAATTACAAAAAAAATATATTAATTAAATTACATTCTAACATCAACAATAATTATATTAGTAACTACATTATTCAAATTTAAAATTAATATATATATATATATATATATATATATATATATATATATATATATATATATATATATATAATTTCAATCTCTTATTTCTGGACACCTGTATAGTTATTTAGCTTTTAACTTTAGCTTTTTTGTTTTAATACGTGGAGGAGGTGTGTTGGACCGTGGGTGGTAGGAAGCAATGGAAAACCTCTTTTGATGTGAGCTTTTAGCTTTCAAATCACCGACCACAACAATGTAGTTTATTAATTAATTAACCAAAAAAAAAAAAACTACTCTTCACCTACTCCTATCACATTGTGCATTATAATCGAGATTAAACAAATATGACGACACGCATTCTCACCACAATCGATATGCGGTCTCTGATTTTATTTGTACTACTCAATTAATCCTATAGTATTTAAAATCATTAAATTAGTCCCTAGACGAGCGATGATGATCCTTTATTTTAGTAATTATTATTTCAAAAAGGTCCCTTTTCCTAATAAAATTGCAAAAAGCTGTTCTTTTATTTATTATGATTTTCAATAATAAAAATAAAAAGTAAATTGAAACTAACATGATATTGATAAAAGTGAATTATAAAAATAAAGATTAAGCATGTTGTTTAAGACAGACAAAGGGAGTAATTAGATAGTTATATCGCTGCAATCATTTTGAAGAAAAAGATGTATAAACACAAAGAAGATAGTTGCCAGATGGGACCAGACATTGAATGGCACCTCATTCTTTACTTGTTTTTTTTTTTTTTTTCTCTTATTGACTTCTAGGAAGCCTCCTCATCGTGAGATCGTCCCGTCTGCATCACATTTAGAATGGGCTTGACTTTACAAGTGGAGTAATCTTCACGCAACTACTTGATACTTGATCAGTGAGACTATGACCATGCAATCTCCCGTCTGATTGATATCCTTTCTGTAGACGAGTGTTGTTCTCAAGATCTGGAAACTTCAAGGAAGCCTCCTCATTCCCCAACCCCCATCTTGTATCTTTGTGCAAAGTGTAACAAAGCCATCATTTGATTTCCCATAATCAAAAAAGTGAAACTTCTCTCTCGATGTTCATCAGTAGAATATCAAGGCACCCCTTTGGTGCCTATGCAGCCCTTCTTCTGCTTGAGATCCTTTCCACCCACCATCTTTGGAGTGCTAGAAAGAACAACAATTACTGCACTCCTTCTTCTTGTGGCAATATCCTTAATATTAGCTACCCTTTTCGACTAAATACCGACCCCCGCAGCTGTGGGATAAAAAAATTCGAGCTTGCTTGTGAAAACAACGAGCGCCTAACATTACGCTTGAACGTGGTAAAATATTATGTTCAGGCAATCAGTTACAGTGACTCAACAATTCGACTTGTGGATGCTGCTATTCAGAAGGATGATTGCTTTTCCATCCCTTATCATTCTCTTACAGAAGAAGAGTTCTCCTTTCAGTATTACTATTATAATAATTATTTTTATCGATATCATTATAAATCTTGGCCAGAGAGTTCTTTGTTAGCTTTTATATGTTGCGAAAATGAACTACTGAATCCTCCAGATCATATTATGGATACTTCATCTTGCAAAAATGGCAGTGGGACTGCATTGAAGTCTTCTCCCAGCTGTGTCAACATGGAAGGCCATTCGTATGTCATGGTTGGTGGGCACATCCAGGATGTACCTGACTTGTGCCGTGTAAATTTGATGTATACTGTTCCAAAAAATGTGAGAAATATGTCGTATACAGATGTCCATGATATTTTGGCAAATGGGTTCGAGCTTTCATGGTCCATTGGTGCTTACTATGACACGGCACTATACTGTACGTCCCCTCTCTCTCTCTCTCTCTCATCTTACTCAAGCACTGTATTATGCAAACCATATTTGCTAAGGGTTTAAATCTACCTGTCAGCTTAATATTATAAGTTTGTAAAATATCAACATTGTTGACCTTTCTCTCCTCTCTTGAAATGCAGCCGGAGACTTGTTAGACATGTTTTTTGAAGGTGAGGATTGTTACGGTCTTACATTTACTTTACGCATTTTCTTCGTAATTAGATGACTTTTTTACTTAACCATCATGATTTTGCACGCTGATTCATTACAGGTATCCGCTGGATAAATTGTCGAATTTGGCAGGGTGAGTTAATTTATTTTGTGTAATCATTTTACAGAAAGAGTACTGATATTTTTCTAAAAAGTTACAATCACATATGCTTTTATTTTGAATAAATAGCAAAGCATTCATTTTCTTCTTTTGTCATGGTGTTTTTATTTGGCAGCTTCTTATTGTTACCGGTTCACCGCCACCCCTCGAGTTTTACTAAGCTTTTTCATGTTGTTTCTCCCTGCGACACTTATCTTTATCGGTGAGTAATTTATTTTGCTTTTATCAGCTTATAGTGAACCAATAAATATATCAACGAACAAAAATTACATCTTAAGTCCTTGAAATTTAGATATTTCTTAGGAGCCCCTCAACAATTTAAAGTTTTATTAAATTTGTATTATTTTTGCATTCATTATTGTATATAATATTCTTTCTATTTTTTTTTCTCAATTATAAACAATATTGATTTTAAAGCTTTAGAAAGTTCTTATAATTCCCTTTACTGTTTGTTTCATGGACTTGGATACTGTTTTCTTTTCAATTTCATGAGGTATTTATTAGAGTGTTGAGAGCCATGATGACCTTTTTTTGAAATTGAAGAATTAAAATGCACAAATAAATCATACATATACACTCACACATGAAATCAATGAAATGTTTGTAAATTATTTTAATTTGTGGTACTAGGAATTTGACATTTGGAAAAAAAACATTTATCGATACCCTTGTTAAACTTCAAATAAAATGAAAGCACCACGATGAAAGTCACATGAAATTTTTGGAAAGTTTTTTGTATTGACTTCTTTTTTTTGTATTGTCTCTATACAGTGATATATCATGTGTTGTTATTATCGTCATGTGGGCTTCCATGTCTTATGACTTTACTCATCTATAAATGGCGAAGAAGACATTTATCCATGTATGACAACATTGAAAAATTCTTGCAAAGTCATGATAATGATCTCATGCCGATAAGGTACACTTACTCGGAGATTAAGAAGATAACCAACAAATTTAAAGACAAGTTAGGTGCAGGAGGCTATGGCTTAGTGTACAAGGGAAAACTTCGTAGTGGTCGTTTTGCAGCAGTTAAATTATTGGGCAATTCAAAAGCCAATGGACAAGATTTTATCAACGAAGTTGCCACTATTGGAAGAATTCACCATGTCAATGTCGTGCAGCTTCTAGGCTTCACTGTCGAGGGATCAAAGCGTGCTCTTATATACGAGTTCATGCCTAATGGGTCTCTTGAAAAGTACATTTTTTCTAGGCAAGGTAGCGTCCCACTAAGCAATGAGAAACTTTATGAGATTTCCCTTGGGGTGGCTCGAGGCATTGAATATCTACATCAAGGTTGTGAGATGCAAATTTCGCATTTTGATATCAAGCCCCGCAACATTCTACTTGATGAGAAATTTGTTCCTAAAATCTCAGATTTTGGACTTGCCAAATTATACCCAACAAATAATAACACCGTGCCCCTCACTGCTGCTAGAGGGACAATTGGATACATGGCTCCTGAGCTATTTTATAAGAATATTGGAGGTGTTTCATACAAAGCTGATGTCTATAGTTACGGGATGTTATTAATGGAAATGGTAGGAAGAAGAAAGAATGTGAATGCATTGGCAAATCACTCAAGCCAAATTTACTTCCCTTCATGGGTTTATGACCAAGTCAGTGAAGGAAATGACATAGAAGTACAAGAAGATGCCACAGAACATGAAAAGAAGACAACAAAAAAGATGATTATTATAGCTTTGTGGTGCATACAATTGAAGCCCGGTGATCGTCCCTCGATGCATAAAGTTGTAGAGATGCTTGAATCAGATGTTGAGTCCCTACAAATACCTCCTAAGCCTTTTCTCACCCCACATCAAGTTGAAGAAGATGGTGATGATAGAGCTAATCATGCAAAGTTATCAGATCCACCAAATGATTGCATTGATTCTTCATATCAGTTTGGTCGTTAACAAGTATGAATATGGATATTAATTTGTATATGGTATTGCAAAAGTACTAATAATGCCTTATGGAATTATATCATTTTTCATGTTATTGACTTGAAAGAGCTTTTTTCCACCAAAGAGACTTGGCATAATAGAGATAGAGGAGTGGTTAGGTTAATAAAAGTGCTTTCAATATTTTTGGTAAGTTTTTTTTATAAGCTCGTTTATCATAATTAAAGATGAGAAATAATAATTAAGCATTATAGATCTACAAATCTAATATGTTTGATAATGGAATATGTTTTATACTACATAAAATGTGTAGTGAAGGATATTGATTAGAGGATAGTGAAAACCAACAATATTAAGCTTGTAACTAGAACATATTTAAAAGGACAGGGATGTAAAATAATATTTAATTTGATATATAAACAAAAACTTTAATATTCAAGGAAAAATTAAAAATTTTAAATAAATCCTTTAGATTACCTTTTTTTTTTTTAATGGATGGGCTGAGATGATAAATATTTATATTAAAATGTAAGAAACCCTTCATAAATTAAGGGGAAAACAAGTTAAAAATATATTTTAAAACTACTTCAACTTAAGAATATTTTAAAACTCCTTTAAACTAATTCAAGTTAGGAATATATTTTTAAATTAAGGGGGCAATCTGATTTTAACCTTAGGCCTGCCCTTGGATCCTCCATTCCTAGTGGTTTTGTTTTCATTAAGTTATTAGCTATATCACTTGTGTTTTATCATGTCTTATAATTGTTTTTCAAAAAATTATTGGATGTATATTCTATTTTGATTCGTAAATTAAAAAATCTAAATTGTAAACACAATAGTCTAGGCAAGCTTCTAGTTAAATAAATAGATAATCATTTATGTAAAAAGATAATAAAAAGTCATTAATAATAATCAAAAGAGAAATTAATATAAATAAAATATGAATATAGATCAAGATATTCAATCACATAAAATAAGATATTCACCTTATTGTATTTACTAAACTTTTTTATATGAATCAATAAAAAATAATTATAATACAAATAAAATAATATCAAACATATTAGATCTATAATCTATAATAATGAATTATTATTTCACATATTAAAATTTTTCTCTTTTTTCTTAAGAAAATGATCTAAAAACACTAGAAAATTTTAATTTAAAGTAAAAAATAAAAGTATTAATTTTTTTCAAAAGCTCTTTGAAACGCAGTGCCAAAGATAATTACAACAATGTAATTTATTAATTAACAATAAAAAAACTAATCGTAACCTACTCCTATTACACATTGTATTACAATCATAATATACAATTGTTACTCATAAATATCTTATCTCCCCCCTTAACTGTCAAATATTTTTCTCCTCATAACTGTCAAATTTTCTCCCTCGTGTTTCTGCAAATTTCTCCATGTAGATATCTTCTCGTCCCCAGTAACTATCAAATTTTCTTCTCCGTATTCATTTGTGCATGCATTCTTTTTAAAAGCGAAGGAGGCAACCCTTCTGCTTTTTATTGTGTGCAACGATAGGTTGCCATCTCTTGAACATGCAGTGCAAGCACATCTTCAAGTTTTGAATGATTTGGGAAGGTGAAAATTTGATTCATTTGTGCATGCATTTTTTTTTTAGGTGAAAGAGGCAACCCTTCAGCTTTTCATTGCGTGCAACGATAGGTTGCCACATCTTGAACCTGCAGTGCAGGCACGCCTTCAGGTTTTGAATGTTTTGGGAAGGTGAAAATTTGATTTGGTCTTTAAATTTATAATTACTCTAATTACACCCCCAATTAGTTATAAACTTTTAATTTTGTTCAATTGTATCCCCGTCAGAATTTCAACAACAACCTTAGTTTTGCGTGCCCTTTTTAGTTTGGTCCTTGATTTCTGATTTATTCGATTTGACCCTCAATTGACTATTAAACTCTCAATTATTTTTAATTTGACCCTTGACTTCACACAATTGGCTTGAAAAAATTCAATTTGGTCTCTAAAAACTACAAATTTCTCAATTGAACCCAAATTAAGCCCAAGAAATTGATTTTTCATCGATTAACCCCTTAATAAAATTAATTTTATCTATTTAAAGTATAATTAAGTCCTTGAATTTAATTAAATCTTTCAATTTGACCCTAAATTAATTATTAAACATAATTACACTTTAAAATTAGTCGACGATTAAATCAAATTAGCTCACAAAAATATAATTATATCTTTCGATTTAATTTTTATGCAAATTTATCCAATAATAAATTATTTAGCCTTCAATCTATATTTTTTTATTTTTTTATACAAAAGAGATACGATCAGACTCTCGAAAACATCCAAAATTTTCACAATGATTTTTCTACCAATATCAGCCCTTTTTATTTTATTTTTGTTTTTATTCAGGTAGATTTGGGGAAGAACCTAGAATTGGGTTATGACATTTAGAAAAGAATTTTGCTTAGATTCTGCCTCTTTTTCATTATACTTGATATATTTTTTACTCTTCATTTGGCCTATCTATAACTTCATTCTTTTCTAATATTTGTTTTATTTTATATATTTTTCTCTCCACATTTTTTGCCTATATATATTATTTTTTTATCTTTATTGTTTTTTAATATTTGTTTAGTTTCTCCTTCTTTTCCATAAAATTTATTTAAAAAAAACAAATTATTATTTACACTTGGCATATTTATCACTCTACACTTCACTTATTTATATATCTATTATTTTAATTTGCTTTGATGATATTTTTTATTTTACATGTTTTTTTAAATAAAAATATTATACAAAGACTAAAGACATAGTATTTCACTGTAGCAATTGCAACATTATCTCACTTTTCTTTTATTTTAAAAATAACTTAGATCTTACATGTATTTATTAATATATATGATCTTTTTATTATATGCCCGCATCAAGTTTTTTATTCACTATAATATTTTTACTTGATGTTAAAAAATTTATTAATAACATCTACACACTCAATTTTTTGTGTTAGAAAAAATCATTCATCTCGCAGCGAGGCGATTCGAATAAACACATTAACAATTTTATTTTGTATATATTGACATGTATGATTCTCGATTTATTTAATTAATAGCTAGTATAACTAAAAGACATGGAAAAAGCTTGCATATTATTCAAATTGCATGCAAAGATATTTTTATTTATGATAAGTTTTTGTTTTGTAAAAAACATTGAAAATGATTCATATTGAATTTTTTTTTTACCAAAAAACATTTATCCAACGAGTGGCAAAATTAGGGTTTAATAGTTAGTGAAGCCATATGGTCAAGTTAACTATTGAACCAAGTTAATATCTTATTTTAATTGTTCATAGCACACTTGGTTTATTCCTGGCATTGCGCAGTGGAGATTGGCGGATGATTTGGACAAGACATTTTCCAGGAACCAGCTGGCTGAGAGGTCCGGGCATGGCTGCCATGCTAATTCAATGCCTTGAATCGGGCTCTGATACCACACTGTTGAACAAAAGAACACGAGAAGTAGAAACAGCAAAGAAGAAGATAATTTTATTTGGCAGAGCCGATTTGCTTTATACAGGCAAGTGAGTTACATGAAGGTAAGAACTAACAAACTTCTACAGAAAAACATTATTAAAGCCAACAATCTGCAGAGGAATAGTTGAACACATTAACTTTGTTTCCTTATCAACCCCAGTAGTTGAAAGCTAGAATCTTGATTTATATTTAATATTTTAATAAATAAATTTAGAAAATATAATCTGGTAAATATTAAATAATATTTATTTGTTGATTTTTGCTAATCTTATTCTTAGTTGTTGTTTATAATTGTTTTTATTAATTAACACATAATTTGAAGAAAAAGATATATAAACACAAAGAAGATAATTGCAAGATGGCACCAGACATTGAATGGCACCTCATTCTTTCCTTGGTTTCTTTTCTCTTATTTACTTCAAGGAAAACTCCTCATTGCCCACCCCGACCCCTTTTTTTCTCTTCTCTATTTGCTCTCGTCTGCATCATATTTGGTATCTTCTCCTCATATGTTAATTTCTTACACCACATGCATCATTCTCCTCGCATGTATATTTCAATGAGAAAGGGCCCACGTCGACGCAGACGAGCTTGACTTTGCAAGTGGAGGCCATCAAGAGTAATCTTCAGGCAACTTCCTATGACCATGCAATCTCCCGAAGATTTTAATTATTTTGTGGCTACTGATTGATTTCCTTGCGTATTGATCGATTCAATTCGTAGCTAGTCTTAGACTAGTATTGTTCTCAAGACCAAATTATATCTTTTGTGCAAAGTGTAACAGAGCCATCATTTGATTTCCCATAATAAAAAATGTTAATTTCTCTCTCGATGTTCATCAGTAGAATATCAAGGCACCCCTTTGGTGCCTATGCAGCCCTTCTTCTGCTTCAGATCCTATCCACCCACCATCTTTGCAGTGCTAGAAAGACCAACAATGACTGCGCTCCTTCTTCTTGTGGCAATATCCTTAATATTAGCTACGCTTTTCGATTAAGCAACGATTCTGAAAGCTGTGGCCATAAAGTTCTTGAGCTTGCTTGTGAAAACAACGAGCGCCTAACATTCCACTTGAAGATGGTAAAATATTATGTTCAGGCAATCAATTACAGTGACTCCACAATTCGACTTGTGGATGCTGCTGTTCAGAAGGATGATTGCTTCTCCATCCCTCATCATTCTCTTACAGAAGAAGAGCTCACGTTTCCGTATTTCTATTATGATAATGATAGATATTATTATCTTTATAAAAACTGGACGGAGAGTTCTGTGTTAGCTTTTATATGTTGCGAAAATCAAATACAGAATCCTCCAGATCATATTATGGAAACTTCTTCTTGCAAAACTGGCAGTGGTACTGCATATAATTCTTCTCCCAGCTGTGTCAACATGGAAGGCCATTCGTATGTCATGGTTGGTGGGCTCATCAAGGATCTACCTGACTTGTGCCGCGTAAATTTGATGTATATTGTGCAAAAAAATGTGAGAAATATGTCGTATACAGATGTCCATGATATTTTGGCTGATGGGTTTGAGCTTTCATGGTCCGCTGGTACTTCCGGACCATATGGTACGTCCTCTCTCTCTCGGATTACCTCAAGTACAGTATCATGCAAACCATATTTGCTTTAGTTTATTGAAAATATGCTTGCCGTTTGTGCTTAGGGTTTAAATCTACCTGACAACTTAATATTACCGGTTTGTAAAATATCAACACTGTTGACCCTTCTATCCTCTCTTGAAATGCAGGAGACTTGTTCAGTTTGTTTTTTGAAGGTGAGGAGGAATACTACGGTCTTGTATGTTCTGGCTCAATTCTACACAAAAAGATACATTTACTTTCCGCATTCTCTTCGCTATTATTATTTAATCATCAAGGTTTTGCATGCTGATTCATAATATTCTATTTTGGTGATTGCAGGTATCAACTGGATAGCTTGTCGAACTTGGGGGGGTGAGTTAATTTATTGTGTAGTTATAGCATTTCACAGGAAGAGTACTAATAATAAATAATAAAACCTAAAAAGTTTCAATCACATCCATATCATTGCTTTTATCATGAATGAATAGTAAATCATTAATCTTTTTCTACTTTTTTATTTGGCAGGTTCTTATTGTCGTTATTTTCGATTCACCACCCCTCCAATTTTACTAAGCTTTCTTGTGTTGTTTCTCGCTCCGACACTTGCCCTTATCAGTGAGTGTTTTACTTTGTTTTTATCAGTTTATTGTGAAACAATAAATATATCAGCACAGAATAATTACAGCTTAAGAAATAACTATTGTTCATGAATTGTTTGTTTACAGCTTAAGAAATAAATCATGACTTGTTGTCAATTATAAACAATATTGATTTTAAAGCAATAGAAAGTTCTTAGAATTTAGAAATAATTATAGCTTGTTTCATAGACTTGCATGGATACTGTTTTCTTTTCAATATCATGATGCATTTGTTAGAGTATTGAGAGCCATGATGATTAGTTTTTGAAATTGAAGACTTAGAATGCATAAATTAATCACACATATGCACTCGCACATAAAATAAAAAAAATATTTGTAAATTATTTTAATTTTTGGTACTAGGAATTTGACATTTGGAGAAGAAAAAAAACTTTCATGGATGCTTGGTTAAACTTAGAAAAGAATGAAGCACCGCAATGAAAGTCACATGAAATTTTTGGAATGTTTTTTTGTTGACTTGTTTTTGTAATGTCTTTATACAGTGATATATCATGTGCTATTATTTCCATGTGGGCTTCCATGTCTTCTGACTTTACTCATCTATAAATGGCGAAGAAGACATTTATCCATGTACGACAACATTGAAAAATTCTTGCAAAGTCACGATAATGATCTCATGCCAATAAGGTACACTTACTCGGAGATTAAAAAGATAACCAACGGATTTAAAGACAAGTTAGGTGCAGGAGGTTTTGGCTCAGTGTACAAGGGAAAGCTCCGTAGTGGTCGTTTTGCAGCAATTAAATTATTGAGCAATTCAAAAGCCAATGGACAAGATTTTATCAACGAAGTTGCCACTATTGGAAGAATTCACCATGTCAATATCGTGCAACTTATAGGCTTCACTGTTGAGGGATCGAAGCGTGCTCTTATATACGAGTTCATGCCTAATGGGTCTCTTGAAAGGTATATTTTTTCTAGGCAAGGTAGCGTCCCACTAAGCAATGAGAAACTTTACGAGATTTCTCTTGGTGTGGCTCGTGGCATTGAATATCTACATCAAGGTTGTGATATGCAAATTTTGCATTTTGATATCAAGCCTCACAACATTCTACTTGATGGGAAATATATCCCAAAAATCTCAGATTTTGGACTTGCCAAATTATACCCCACAAATAATAACACCGTGCCCCTCACTGCTGCTAGAGGGACAATTGGATACATGGCTCCTGAACTATTTTATAAGAATATTGGAGGTGTTTCTTACAAAGCTGATGTCTATAGTTACGGGATGTTATTAATGGATATGGTAGGAAGAAGAAAGAACTTGAATGCATTGGCAAATCATTCAAGCAAAATTTACTTCCCTTCATGGGTGTATGACCAAGTAAGTGAAGGAAAGGACATAGAAGTACAAGAAAATGCCACGGAACATGAAAAGAAGACAACAAAAAATATGATTATTGTAGCTTTATGGTGCATACAGTTCAAGCCTGGTGATCGTCCCTCAATGCATAAAGTTGTAGAGATGCTTGAATCAGATGTTGAGTCCCTACAAATGCCTCCTAAGCCTTTTCTCACCCCACATGAGGTTGAAGAAAATGATGATGATAGAGCTAATTATGCAAAGTTATCAGATCCACCAAATGACTACATTGACTCTTCATATTAGTTTGGTCATTGATAAGCATGAGTGTAGATGTTAATTTGTATATGGTATTGCAAAAGTACTAATCATGGCTTATAGAAGTGGATTAGTTTTCACTTATAGTTACATTAATAAGCCTGATAATTTTATATATGACACAACCTAATCATTTTTCCTGCTATGAACTTGAAATGAATTTTTTCCACCAAAAAGACTTCATAAAGAAAAGACAGAGGAGCGGTTTTGTTAATAGCAGTGCTTTCAATACTTTTATCTCGAAATTGGATTGGTATTTGATTTTGTAATTTTTCATTTTTATTATTATATAGTTAAGTAAGAAAAAAGCTTTTTAAAAAAAATTATAATCTTAATCACTATTCTGATTCAATGTTTAATGAGAAGCAGAAGAAAACCAACTTAAATGAAAGATTATACGACTAATGAAGAACTAACTGAAGAAGAAGGAATATATAGTCTTGTATTATTCACTTCAGCTGAAGATCTAGTCACACTTGAAGATGCATATAAGAATTAGAAATGGAGTCGATAGATATAGAGATGAGAGTCATTGAAAGGAATAAAACATGGGAGTTATCTACCTTACTAGCTGGAGCAAAAACAAAAAGAAGTAAAATGGATATTCAAAATAAAATTGAATGAAGAAGGAAATGTAGACAAGCACAAGGCCAAACTTGTGGCAAAGGGATACTCTCAAAGGCAAGGGATTGATTATCATGAAGTCTTTGTACCAATATCTAGGTTGGATTCAATTAGAACAATTTTATCTCTTGCAACCCATATGGGATGGTATGTTTTCCAGCTAGATATAAAAAGTGTTTTTCTACATGGAAAGTTATCTAAGACAATATTTATTGATCAACCTCAAGGTTATGAGAAACAAGGAAAGGAACGCAAGGTTTACAGGTTGAAAAGGGCATTATATGGATTTAAGTAGGCCCCTCGAGCTTAGTACCACAGGATTGAAACTTACTTTGTTAAAGAAGGCTTTGAAAAATATGTCTATGAGCACACATTGTTCATAAAAAACAGTGATAAAGGAAGGATATTGATTGTAAGCTTATATGTTGATGATCTCATCTTTATAGGAAATAATGGAAACATGTTTAAAGGCTTCATAGAATCAATGATAAAGTTTGATATGTCTGATCTTGGAAGAATGAAGTACTTTCTAGGTATGGAAGTAGTACAGAATTCAAAGGTAGACTTCATCTGCCAAAGAAATTATGTTAATGAGGTGCTTGAAAGATTTTGAAGGAAACAAAGTAATGTTGTGCAGAATCTAATTTTTCCAGGATGTACGCTCATAAAGAATGAAGATTGTCATAACCCAATTTTGGGTCATTCCCCAAAACTACCCAAAAATAACAAAAGATAAAATAAAAGGGGGTGGTGTCGGTAGAAAATCCAGGTAAAATTTTGGATGTTTTTTTTAGAGTTTGATCGTACTTTTTTTGTGCCCAGAAACGAAGGAAAATGCAGATTCGAGGCTAACGTAATTTATTATCAGATAAATATGTGTAAAAATTAAATCGAAAGATATAATTATATTTTTATGGGCCAATTCGATTTAATCGTTGGACAATTTAAAGGCATAATGATATGATCGTACGTTTTACACTCGGAAACGAAAAAGAACGCAGATTCGCGGCTAACGTAATTTATTATAAGATAAAGCTGCGTAGAAAATTAAGTCGAAAGATATAATTATATTTTTATGGGTCAATTCGATTTAATCGTTGGCCATATATTAAGTGTAATTATGTTTGAGAATTAATTTTCAATCCAATTGAAGGATTTAATTAAGCGCGTTACTTAATTATACTTTAAATTGGCCAAATTAATTTTGTCAAGGTTTTAGTCAATGATAAATCAAGTTCTTAAATTTAATCCAGGCTCAATTGATGAGATTGGAATTTTCATAGACCGCTTTGATTTTTTTTTCAAGCCAATTATGAGAAATCGAGGGCCAAATTGAACAAATTGAGAGTTTAATAGTCGATTGAGGGTTAAATCACGCAAATCAGAAATCAAGAACCAAAATAAAAAAGGCGCACAAAGTCAAGGCTGATTTTTGAAGTTCTGACAGGGTCTAATTGCACAAAATCATAAGTTTAGATCCAATTGGGGGTGTATTTAGAACAATTATAAAATCAGGGACCAAATCGCAATTTTACCTTCCCAAAACTGTCACAGCACACGCACCCGCCGCCCCTTTACCTGCACCCGCCGTTGCCTCCTGCATGCATCCGCTGGCAGACCTACGACCACAGAAAAAAGCCACCGTTGCTTGCAACGGTAACTTCCACAATGCCTATAAAATGGCCAGTTCAAAGGAGAAAAAGAGGAGGGGGCAAAGGAAAATTCAAAAAAAAAAGGGAACTAGAACAACTTGCACAGGAGTTCAGGTAGAATAGAAACAGAGCGGGGAAAAAAAACATTGGAAAAAACAAGAAGTTTCATGTAAAAATTTTGAACACTTTGTTCCCTCGCATTTGCTCTCCTTCACTCTCCCTCTCCGCTGTCATTTTTCATCTCTCTCTCTCTAGAAGTAACAGACCCGAAGCTCTCTCTCTCTCTCTCTCGGCTGGCCGAATCACCATCGCCGACTACCACCAACACTCCCCCTCAGCATCACCTAGGCACCACCATTGTCTCCGCCATCAACCCCACCAACTCAGCCACCTTCTCCGACAAAGAAGACAGAGCAGCCCCGACGATACACACACAGCCGGCCACTTCCAACCCCATTTCCGGCCACCACAGGCCACCATTTCCAACGCCACCATGACCAAAAGAACCACCTCGACGTCCTCTACACAAAGGTACTAACCGTTTCTCCTTTCATCATACTCCAAAATCTTCTTTTTTACTGTTCATCATCCTCTTGCATGCAAATTGTTTTGGTTACTGTTCACTGAACAGTAATCCGATCGCCCGGCCCGAATACTAAAGGGTCACGGGCTTCGGCCCGTTTAGGCCAGAAGCCCGGCCCGAAAGAGGTACGGGCTTCCAGCCTGTTTGGGCTGGAAGCCCAGCCCAATAATAAAAGGAATTAAGTGGGCCGAGAGCCCAGACCAATGAGGGCGGGCTGTGAGCCCAGGGCCCAACCTAATGAGGCCAGGCAGTGGAGCCTGGCCGCGAGCCCAGCTTCTGGGCGGGCTGGCAGCCCAACTCGAGATAGGCTGGGCTGACAGCACAGACCCCAAACTGGTGGGCTGCAGTCCAGCCCACTAGTAAATAAATAAAATAAATAAATAAAATAATAAAAAAATATATAAAAAAAAAATATTTTTTTAGGAAAATATCTAGAACAAAAATGTGGTTTTATGCATACGGCCAATACACTAGCATATTTTAAAAATATTCTTTTTGTTTGAAAATAATATATTATCTTAGATTTTTGAAAAAAATTATTTTAACATGGATTTTGCAAAGAACAATCATTTATTGCATTCTTGGATTTTACAACATATTTGTAAAAATCCAAAGGGTATTGGCCAATATTCCAAAAATATCAAAATTTTATTTTTGGTTATTTATATTATCCATTGTTGATATTTGGATGAATAAATCTTAGGGGATTAATATCCAAAATATTCGGTGGGAGTAATATGCTATTATTTACTGTCGGTGTTTGGATAAATAAATCCTAAGGGGTTAATATCCAAAATATTCGGTAGGGATAATTTGTTATTATTCACTATTGGTGTTTAGATAAATATATCCTAAAGGGTTAATCTCCAAAATATTCGGCGGGGATAATACACCATCATCATTTGACCAACATATTTCTTTCGAAAACATAACAAATCATAAACAAACCAAAACGTCAAGCAGCTTACCTTAGGTAGGGCGTATTAGGGTTGCTAAAACCTTCCCTTTATGCAACCAGTCCCTTACCTTAAAATCTCCGAAAGACAAGTTTTAGGTTTCCTAGTAACCATAATACTAGGTGGCGACTCTCTTTTCATGAAAAATAAAAATTAGACCCCTCGACATTTGAATTCCCCCCGCTCATGGGGACGGTCGCCGGGACGCCGCGCCTATTTTTTTGGGGTACGACAAAGATAATGCAACAAATGTGAATGTTATAAAACATAAGCAATTAGTTGGTAGTTTGTTATATTTGATATCTACAAGACATATCTTACATATATAGTTGGATTAGTTAGTAGAAACATGGAAAATCCTACTGAGATGCACTTACAAGCTACAAAAAGAATATTAAGGAACTTAAAGGGAACTACAGATTTAGGAATTGTTTACAGAAAAGGTGATGAAGGGCATTTAAGAGCATTTGCTCACAGTGACTACGCAGGGGATATTGATAATAGGAATAATACATATAGATATGTGTTTATAATTAGCACAAGAAGTGTTTCTTAGTCCTCAAAAAAGCAATCAGTGGTGACACTATGAGGTAGAATTTATAGCAATAGCATCATGTGCATATCAGGGGGTCTGGCTAAGAAGGATTCTTGGAAAGCTTGGCCATGATCAATCTATTAGTAGTATTATCTATTGTGATAATAACTTTGTCATTAAGCTCTCTAAGAATCCAGTATTGCATAGTCAAAGTAAACACATAGATGTTAGATTTCACTACCTAAGAGAGCTTACAAGAGATGGTGTTATCGAATTAGTGCACTACAGCACACAAGAACAAATGGTTGATATTATGACAAGACCCCTGAAGATTGAAGCATTCTTAAAGCTATGAGATAAGCTTGGCATGTGCGTGTTGTACAAATTAAACTAAATGGATTAATGCAATTTAGTTCAAGGAACGATGTTGAGATGTTAGTTACAAATCAATTATGGTTAGGCAGTTAGTTGCAGGATAAAAAATTTTACATTTGGAAAGAAAAAAAAACTTTCTTAGATGCCTAGTTAAACTTCAAAAAGAACAAAAGCACCACGATGAAAATCACATGAGATTTTTAGAATGTGTATTGTATTGATTTTTTTGTAATGTCTATATACAAGTGATATTTCATGTTTTATTATTCCCATGTGGGCTCCCAAGTCTTCTAACTTTACTCATCTATATATGGCGAAGAAGACATTTATCCATGTACAACAACATTGAGAAACTCTTGCCAAGTCATGATAATGATCTTATGCTGATAAGTTACAGTTACTCAGAGAATAAAAAGATAACCAACGGATTTAAAGACAAGTTGGGTGAAGGAGGCTCTGGCTCAGTGTACAAGGGAAAGCTTCGTAGTGGTCATTTTGTAGCTGTTAAATTATTGGGCAATTCAAAAGCCAATGGATAAGTTTTCCCTATAATTATGTCTATAAAAAAAAGATCAAGTTTCATTTTGATTTTTTAATTTTGATTCATTTTGGTTTTATTGAGTGATTTTGAAGTACTTTTAGATTAGTAAGTCATCTAAGAAGATCTTTACGGCGTTTAATAGTGTTTTTTGTGAAAATAGGATGAAATATGATTTTTCAACCCCAAAAAACCTACCTCATGATTTTTCAATAAGCATGGTGATGGCCAGATTCTAAGTTAGGTATAGTAGACAATACATTGTGATACGATCCAAGCATAATCATCAAATTTAACCTATCAAGGTATAACTGACATAATGGTGTCATTCGCTTTAATTCTGATATTGTCGGTGTCTTAGAGCATGTTTTTATTGTGTCACATTTCTCGAATCTAATTTTTTTATTTTGGGGGGTATTAATTTTATTGGGTTGCTCAACCACCTGATTAAGATATTCACATTACATTGTCAACCCTAACAAGTATCATATCTTTTGTTTTTTTTTGAAAAAAAATAACTTTCTTATAAGAGATATGCAATATATTTTTAGTCCCTTTAAAAACAATGGTCCAAGAGCAATAGCATTATTTAGACCCACATGATTGAGCTTTTTTGAAAGCCTTCACACATTAGGCCAACCAGACCCATATTTCAAGCTCTTTTTTTTTTGTGTTTTAAATTCTAAACATTGGTTTTTTGATGGGATTTTTTTATTGTTTATTTAAAAAAAATATTATATTGATTCTGAATTGGTCCTTTTTTATCAAATAATTACAATTAAAAAAGTATTAGTAGAAAACATAGTCACGAGTTTGAAAACTTAACCTAAGTTGATTGAAATTAATCAATTATATCAGTCTCAATATTTTATTTTAAAAAAAATAGATATCATCTTCATTTTTTTAAGAAAAAAATGATTCTTACTAGTCATCCAATTCCCTACATAAGCCCTACACCTAAGTTTTTTTCTTAAGGCCCTGAAATGGTGGGCCACTCAAGCCCACATGTGTGGCCTTAACAAAAAACATGAACATTGAATTTTTTTATTAGTTTTTTATTGTTTTTTTTATTTTATACTTTAATATTGGATTAATTTTGAATTGATTTTTGTTTTTTATCATATAATTAAAATAAACAAGTATTATTAAACCCAATAAAATCTTCAACCCAGACTGCAGGCTTAGCTAGTTAACCCAAATTGATGAAGATAAATCTAATATATCATCATTTTAATACTAGAAAAAATATTATGATAAAAAATAGTCAATTTGTTTTGTACCAGTCATTGGAATCACTTTTAAACTCGCATTTCTCATTTTTGTTTTTATATCATGTTTTTATCTTTTGATTTATTTTTATTTTTAAATCTTCCACATAATCTAGAATATTAAAACTAATCAAAAACTTGAACTTTACAGGAATTTAAGTTGAGAAATTTTCAAGTTTAACCCGCTAAACTATTTTTAATGATAATTATAAAGAATTTCCCCATTGATTTTTTTTTAATCTAACTTATAGTATTGCATGAGAATTAAAGATTTAAACGTAAAAGCCATGGAAATTATTTTAAAAAAAATCAATGCTATTTTGAAATTATTCTATTCGTGTAACATTTACTTAGATTATCCCCATTTTATTTAACAAATATCGTCGTGATTAAATCAAAATCTTCCTTGCTTATTTTAAATTATATGTGAGGTAATTTATACACATCACAATTAATTCTTGAATTCATTAAATATCTTATAAATTTAATAAACAAGTAAAACATCACATAATAACAAGTACATATAATAAAGCTTGGAAAAAAAAAAAAAATCCCTCCCCCTATCTCAGTACCCCACTTGCGTTAAGCTCTTACTTTCAATATGTGGAGGAGGTGTGTCGGACCGTGGTGGCAGGAAGCAATTGAAAACCTTTTTTTCACCGACTTTGATGTCAGCTTTTAGCTTTCAAATCACCGACCACGACAATGTAGTTTATTAATTAATTAACAAAAATAAAATATACTCTTCACCTACTCTATTACACTGTAATATACAGTTTTTGCTCTCCTTTTTTTTTTGTTATCATTTCCACAAGGAATCTAAACAATTGTCATTATAGACAAAAATTATTTTGATTTTTATATATTAAAATAAATAATTTAAAAAAAAAACTATTTTAATAAATTTTATAAAGTTGATGGATTTATTGACAAGTTTGGCTAATTGATCTAATTTGTTGGTATAACAAGTATAAATTCTTATATTTATTTATTTTTAATTTTATTCATAGATATTATATTATTATTCCTGTATATATATGTATATATATATATATATATGAAAAGAAAAAAGGAAGAAAAACTAATGGCTAATGTTTTCTTATATGATTTTTAGTTTTTGTTCACATAAGATAGCAGATCTAACGATGAGCACCAAAACTTTTCTTTCCATAAACTTTCACCTGCTCCGATTTATCCTCTAACAAGAAATAATATGTTGGTAGTTTAATATATTTTTAATTTAAAGTGAATTTTATTTTAAAATTTTTATTATTATTTTTTAATATTTATTCCTATATTATTATATTAAAAGTATTTTAGAATACTGAGATTAAATTAATTTTATATTTCAAAAAAAAAAACTTAGTTTATTTTATATGTGTGTGTGTTAACATTAAACAAATATTAAAATATATAATTAGTCTCATATATTTTTAAGAAACAATATCTTAAAAATAATCTTTATTATTATTTTAAACATCTTATACATAATAAATTGCACATATAAAAAACTAAATAATCAAAAGTTTTGTAAGTTGATTTATTTTGCTCAAATGTACATGGTAAAAAATTACGGTGAAACGCAAGGTAAGTGACTCTATATTTTTTTTATTGTAGATCATTTAAACCAATTTTTTCATCTATTTTGTCTGCATGTTACTTCATATAATTTTTGTTCATGTGATATTAGATTTGAAATATCATACACAAAAAAGTTGTAAAAGTCATTTTTTAACAAAAACACCATAAAAACATCTAACAATGAATTATTTTAATTATTATTCTCCTTGTTATTATCATAGTTATTAAATTTTTATAATTATTCTACCTGTCATTATAACTATTATTGTAAATAATAAATATTATGATTATTATTAACAATACTATTATTATCACTATCATTATTGTTATAATTATTGTCATTATTATGACAATAATCATCATGATAACCATCACTATTATTTTTATTAATATCATTTAAAGGATAAGTAGTAATATTATCATGATTGTTTTTGTTATTATTGATATTTTTCATATTATTTTATAAGTTATTGTTACTATTATCATAAAAGTCATAATTATTAACACCATAAGAATTTTAAAATTATAATTGTTATTATCATTATGATTAATGATGTAAATATTATTACCATGATTATAACACCTAAAATCATTATTACTACTACTGCTAAAACAATAAAAAAAAATATTAAATTACTCCAAGGAATAAAAAAAATCAAAAACTTTAACAAAATAGCAAGCAAGAAAAAACAAACTAAAATTATTGTTGTTGTTACATCAATAAATAATAGAAAAAACAAAATTACCTCGAAGAATAAAAACATACAAACTTTAACAAAAGAGAAATAAAAAAAATAAATAAATGACAAAAAAAAAATTATTAGCTTAAAAAAAATAATTTGACTTGAAGAATAAATCAAAATAAAAAAAAGGGAAAAAATAAGAAATATAAAATTTCAAATAATCTCCAACACAAATTAAAATCTTAAAAATAATTTTAAAAAATACAACCTCAATGAAAGAGAAAATAATAAAAATCAAAACTAAAAGTATATACATATAAACATGGACAAAAAAAAAAGACTATTTCAAAAATATAAAAAAATAAATGAATTAAAATCAAATAAAAAATTAAAGTATAAGGACCGAGATGAAAACAAAATATATTACTAATTTCTATGGAAGGAAAACATTGAAAAAAAATCCAAATTTCTACATTGAAAATATTCAGGGATTTAAAACTAAATCCAAATTAAAAGAATAAGGATCAAACTAAAAACAAAATATATAAGTAATCTCAATTGAAGGACAAAATTGAAACAAATCAAAACTTATATCATAGAAATCAAGACCATACAAGACAATCAAAAGATAAGGGATTGAAATGAACACATCATAAACAAAGAGGGCTTCCGTATAATTTAGTTTACAGGAGAGAGAGAAATAAGGGGAAATCAATGGATCATTGTAATGTTTCTGTTCATCATTGGAGGCCATGCACACCACCATGAGGAAGATATAGCGGCGAGTTAGATGAGACATCGAATGGATA
This sequence comes from Salix dunnii, assembly GCA_015731905.1. NCBI lineage: Eukaryota > Viridiplantae > Streptophyta > Magnoliopsida > Malpighiales > Salicaceae > Salix > Salix dunnii. Next base: position 42,351 of record CM027675.1, on the reverse strand, counting down.
TTTTTCACCACTGGAAGACGCCGCATGCTCCGCTTAAAGAGAGCGTGAGGCAAAAAACCGCCAGCGTGTCTATTAGACGCGCCTACAATATTATGCGGATAAAATATTAAAAAAAGAACAATTACCTAATTACCCCTACAATTGACTCTTGAATTTTGTTTTTTATGAGAGCATATATGTATTTATACTTTTTTGAACAATATAAAATGCTTGAAACACCCTCATAGACACCTCTTATCTTTTATCTTATTTGAAGATAATATAATTATTTTACTGTGAACAAAAAATATAAAACTCTAAAAATATTCTTATAAAAAAATGTAAAATAATAAAAAATACCCTCGTATAAACAACATTAATTGTTTACAAAAAAATATAAAATGATAATTTAATTATTACAATTCACAATAATTTATCTTCATAGCTACATTGATCAAATCGGAGTTGTTTTCGCTCTTTTATAATATAATAATGTAATCAAGTGTTACTTTATAAACCTTGACAATCGATTACTAGTAGAATTAGTTTTGGGCTACGTAATCTGCACTAGTACTCCTATTTACTAGAAAATATATTTTTCATTTATAACTATAACCATAAGACTAAATATATTTATTTAAAAAAAATATCTCATTTAAAAATCTAAAAATTTAAATTCTTAGATAAGATTCTAAAATATAATTTATATTATTTTTTAATATACTCTTCAAATAAAAAAAATTCAGATTAGAAACTTACACAGACTCACAATATTTTATCCTTAATTTTTATCAAATAAAACGAGGATGGTTAGATTTTAATTTATAATCGTTGGGTCAATAAAGTTTTTAATACTATGTTAAGAAATCATCTCATTTAAAAATATTTTTAGCTGATATCCTAGGATATGATTTATATTACTCTCTAACACTTGTATGAACAAGTTTTTTTACTATCATTTCTTTTTTTAAAATAATCTATGTCTATTTTATTTTTTAATATTGAAATGATTGTAAATTGAGTTTTGTAAAAAAAATTATTTTATCTTTTTATAAGATTAATGTGGTTTATATGTTTACCACATTAATCTAGGTTGCTTACGTGTACAAGATTAGTGAGATTCTTTTTTTTTTAATTGAATCTCACTTTTTATTGTATATTTTGTATTTCATATATTTAAAAAAAATAAAAGTTATTTTACTATATTTTATAAAGTGATTTGTTCACAAGTTTGGCTAATTAATCTAATTCATTGATCTAACAAGTTTAACTCTTCTTCTTCTTGATGTTGTTGTTGTTGTTGTTGTTCTTTCCACCGTATCTGTTGGATTAATTGGGAATTCAATTTTTATATATTGTTTTGTTACACTTTTTATATGGTTATCTTTGTCTCAAAAAAAAATATCTAGAAATTGGATTGGTGTTTGATTTTATAATTTTCTATTTTTATTATCATATAGTTAAGTGGAAAAAAAAGCAGGTATGTTTTTTTTGTTAATAAATAGATTACATGATTTTTTTTATTTTTTTATAGAATTATCACGATATTAGATAAATATCTATTTTAAGTTTAATATTCAATTTTACAATTATTTATTTTTATCATATAATGAAATTGGAAGGAAAAAAATTAAAACCAATAGGGTACATTACCCTAGTCACAAGGGGGCTTGGCCAATTCCATTTGCCATTGTCTTATTAATTTTTTACATAAAAAAGTTGACCTCTTGAAGGTTTTTTAAAGTTAAGCCATGTAATGTTAATATGACCCACAATAGAGCACATGCCAATAGCCTAATACTATCTATATAGAACTTGGAATATTCACATAATAAATATTTTGTGACTACATTGATTAAACTCAAACTCGTAATACTATGATATGTGGTAGTCACCCTATTCATGGCAATTGAGTATAATTACCTGGAAATTTCAGGCATTTTGTACCTTTTCTAAGCTAAGGGAGAAAGCTCGGCATGAACTTGTACCAATCGCGATGATGAGATGTAGAGCAAAGAGTTGAGTTTTGGAGATAAATTCAGCAGAGATTGAAGAATCAAACAAACAAGGACCCCATGAACGAAAGTTCTCAAATCCCAGAAGCTGTCTTCTTGATAGTGATTTGAGCTACAAATTCAGATTATTTGGTTCTTAGAGTTTTTATGGAAGGCATTTTCTTTCAAAATATACTATAAATTGCAACACTTCTCGAATCCTATCCCAATAAGTGGCTATGATGGCAACTTGACAGCCATGGTCTAGCAAATTGCAGACTGCCTATCCATTCTGGCTTAATTTTGGATATAAATCGTGTTTCCTTCTCCTTCCTTTATGGCATGGCCGGTCCACAATCTCTATCATGAAAATATAAATAGCCTCGTATCATTATAGTTTATGGCATTATCAACCAGCCTTCTTCATCACCAGGCGGCGAATCGTGGTGATAAAAAACTTGAAATTTGCATTGCAGATCTCATATTCGAGTTAAAACATGTATATTTTATAAAAATATAGAACAACTAGAGTATTACTTGCATAACCCGGCTACACATAGAATATCCAAAAAAAAAAAGTAGTGTTTCCTTCGATAAAAAAAAAAAAAAAATACTTCTTCTTAGTGATAGTCAATTCTTGGGTTCAAATCCTTCCTTTCAAATCCTTCCTTGTGACTAGGGTTTGTAACAAAGAATTTGAAATCTATATTACAGGCCTTGGGTATTGGATTCGAATCAAAATATATATACTTTGTAAGAATATGAGACAATCAGATTTTTACTTAATTAACTCGGCCTTACAAAGAATAACTAAAAACAAATGATGTTTCTTCAAATCCAGAAAAAAAAACCTTCTTCTCAGTGATTGTCAATTCTTGGGTTCAAATTCTTCCTTTCAAAAAATGTTTCATTTAATTTATCTCACGGTACTATAACTTTGCTACCAAGTTAACTATTACCACTAACCCTCTAACCACCTTAATTATTACTAAACTGTAGAGTTTTATCTATGAAAAAAATTAAAAAAATTAAAAAATCCCCATTCAATTGCATATCCAAAATGAGATGTTGTTTTCATACATAGCAAGAATAAACTCGTTTGGAACCACATATGTTACAATTGATGGTATTGCCGATGATTATAATTTGATTTTAGGAAAAATATTGACAAGTAAATTATCAACAACTTGAATATTATGAGATTCCATAATTTGAATATTTAATCACTTGATCTAATTAAGAACTCTAATATCGCTTTCTAATTGTTTTCCAATTCACCCCTCAAAAAGTAGTGTGCATTAAATAGAAGTCTCATGCATTAAATGAATTGTTTTCACTAACGAATCTGAATCTTTGGATAAGAGGAGGAGAGCATCACTCGATACTGAAAGGTATCCATGAAAGGCTACAAATAGATTTTGGAGATGGGATTATCAACACATATTCAAGAGGAAGGAGATGATCTTATAGAATCGGATTAATTTAGTTTAAATTTTCAAGAATTTCTCCATGTTAAATTTGTTGTCCTAATCATGATTATATCCTTAAATTCCATTCAATTGCCAAAAAGATTTTCCAATTTATATGAACTATCCTATGAGTTAAATTAATTATTTTTTAAAACATAAAATATATTAATTGGTGTTGCTAATGTATTTTTGTATTTGAGAGAGCTTACATACATATCAATTAATTCTACAGATTCTAAAATTAATGATCATGTAAGTCTCTAGTAGTCATTATATTAACAACCTCATAACTTAAACCTGAGATTATAAAATAATAGACCCTTTAATTATAAGTTTTTACCATTGATCATCTACTACATAATTCACCGTAACATCTTTAATTTAATTTTATTGTAATATTTTTATCAACATCTTAATTAGGATGTTTCTAGTAATTTCCTACTCAATAAAATCTTTGTTTTCTTCATGCTAAGTTATTAAAAAATCACCGCCAATAATATAAATTATAAGTTAGATGAGTTAATATAAAAATTATATGGATTAAATAAAATATAATTATCGCTCTTTTTTTTTTTTGCCTTGTAATAAAATAACATGTTCTTGGTCTCAAAGTTATCTAATCATAAGATTAAAAGTATAATACTTTAAAAAAAAAAAAAAAAAAAAAAAAAAAAAACCTCAAAATCTGTCCAAAATCGTAAATAAAGAAGAAGGTAGCACACCATTTGCTTGTCTTGTTAGAGGCACACGTCTCTTCTATGCTCTCTGCTTTATTCGTCTTTCTTTCTGCGCCATCACAGTCGCCCTTTTTAACTTCCTCTCTCTTTATCTCAGAGCTCAGTTAGCATAAAAAAACTCACTTCTTCTGATAACAAATTTCATCCCTTTCTTCCCCACATGATCAAGAAGGTGTCTCTCTCTTTGTCTGACTTTTTCCCGTGAAAAAAAATATTGGGTTTGTAAGTTTTTGTCGAGTCATTTGGCTTGAAGATTAAAACTTTGAAGAAAAAGTACTTAAAAGGATTGAAATCGGATTGTGGTCTGAATTTCTTTTGGCAGGTACTTTGGTGATACAGTTATAGCTTATATACAAGTTGTATAGTGTATACCAGACAAATCTTCCAGTTTTTTGGAGAAGATTTGCTGTTTCATTAAAGGTATGATAGTGCTAACTTTTTCTGGTTTTGTTCTGTTTGGTTGCTGAGAAAATTCTAGGAAAAGAAAATGAAACAATTCTAGAAGACTCCGATGTTCATTTCTTATTGTTGTTATTATGTTTTTTCTTCTTTTTTCCTTTTTGATGATAATGTTTGAATTTTCTGCTTAGCTTTTGATTTAAAAAAATGTATATATTTTCTTCTTTGTATGAGAAAGTGCAATTTTTAGTTCACTTTTTTCTTATTTTCAGCTGTTTGTGAGAGCTGAAGTGCATAAAGCTAGGATTTTTGAATCTGGGTTTTGTTCTTTTTGAACAATTCTGGGTGGATATGCTTTGTGTTTGCTTTTGGAGAGTTGAATGGATATTGAAAAAGTTTGGACTTTTAACTAAATGAATTATGTTATTTTAATCATATTTAGTCATGATGCTTTCTTTATTCTTTTTACCTTTATTTTATAATTATGTTTAGACCATGTTATTATTTATTCTATTATTCTCTTCGATGACCAAATGCTTTTCAATTCTTGCTTGTTTATATTGAATACAGAAAAGTAAAAAGATTTTGCATGTTTTGTGTCTTTAATCTATGCGGAAGTTTATGGGACCTTACAGTTATGGTGTTCTTGATTATCCATGAAGATTTCTGAGAATAGATTGTGATAAATAATGAGAAAACTTCTCAACTACAAGCAAAGAATTTCTGGTTTTACATCTCAAGAAGATTTCTGTGAATAGATTGTAATAAAAAATGAGAAAACTTCTCAACTACAAGCAAAGAATTTCTAATTTCACATCTCAAGAAACTTTGTGAATGGTCTACAAGTCCTTAGGAAGGATTTCTGCAACAATTCTTTTCCTTTTCGGTAATACCTTAAACTTTTGGTTTGTATATTGTTTAGTTTGGCGTTCCTTGTGAAGTAACCATGACCTATTGAAAGATGTCCGACAATATCCTGAAACAGCACTTGGTCGGTTTATAAATTTGGATTAGTTTCATAGACAACCATCACAGATTAATATATACTGTAAATGCTGAACAACTACCCCCCCCCCCCTCTTTTTTTTGTGGTTCTGATGATCCCTTTCCACATTTCATTTAAATTCTTTATGGTGTTCACTTGCAATATACACTTAAATTGTTTGTTTCTTTATTTTCTTGCAGATCTTCTAGCTAGACTTTATTTTCACTCAGCAGAAAATCCATAAATAACTTATGGCTTCACCAGATATCGATTCTCCCTGGCTCTGTGCTGCTAATGAATCTTTTGGTGGATGTTTCAATATGCAAATAGAGGAGATCAAATCAGCCAATGTTTTAAATGTGCTGGAAGCTCCCACATCTTCTATGTCTAATACCTGTAATATCCCCAAGCCACCACCGTATCCTAATAAAACATCTAAAGAAGCCAACAATTGTAAAAGGATTTTGGAGACTTGCTCTGTGCCACAGGAAATTAAAGCTACATGGGACAGGCTATTCAAGGAAGCATATGGTGCAGATGTCTACATTATCACCAATAGAAAATCATATATTCCAGCTCATTGCAATGTTCTGGTGAGTTAATTAAACTTCCCGAACATATCTGCTTGCTCAGAAGTATCATTGTTTGCATCAAAGATAACTGCTTGAGTCGAGGAATTTTGTTTATATATTTAAATATAAAAGATAAAATGGGTGATTGCCTTCAAAAGGTTTCTTTCTTTAAATATGATGCATCCAGCAGGGTGTTTCAGTATTGGTGCCTCCAGAATATTAAATGGTGTGTTGTTGCAAGTTTTCTTTTCTAAAATGAGACGAAGAAAGGCAGTACAAATAACAACATTTGTAATCTTCATCATGAATAAAGACCTGAAGTTGAATTATTATCCTTAAAAAATTCAGGGCCTATGGGGTGGCTGAAAGTTTTCCTTTTGCAGAGTATTTCATCACCTGTGCTAGGGAATATCCTGCAGCAGTCAAAAGTTAAAGATGGTATTAGATACATCAAAATTCTTGGTGTACCTTGTGAAGCTGTCTACATGTTCATCCGGTTTTTGTACTCATCCTGGTATATTTGAGTATCCTTTGCTGTGTATTCATCATCATTAATTTTCTTTGGTACTGTAACACAGATGCAAAAGAAAATGTTGTGAATTATTTTTAAATGCTTCTTGTTACTTTTTGTTTGGAGCGGAATAAAAAAAAAATATAACAGAGTATTTCTTTGGTACTGAAAATGTTGTGAATTCTTTTTAAATGCAATGAAAATGCTTCCCTTTCAGTTTTCTGTTATATTTTTTGTGTCAGATTTAAATAAAGATATTCATTCTTGACATCCTAGTGCAGCTATGAAGAGGATGAGATGAAGAAGTTTGTTCTCCATCTGATGGTTTTATCACACTCATACTCAGTCCCATCACTGAAAAGAGTTTGTATACACTTTCTGGAGCAGGATTATCTGACCAAGGAAAATGTGATAGATGTGCTTCAGTTAGCAAGGAGCTGCAATGCACCACGACTCTCCTTCATTTGTGTTCGTATGGTTGTGAAGGACTTGAAAACTATATCATCAACTGAAGGTTGGAAAGTTATGAAGCGTGCTAACCCTGCCCTTGAACAAGAGCTTGTAGAATCTGTTGTTGAAGCAGATTCGGTAAGTCAGTTCCTGATCTTTGTTGCAAACAATGAATAGAATGTGCAGTGGCCGATGAGAATTACATGCAGTCAGAGTTATTTTCACATGTTTAAACTTTAGATGACGGGCTACAAAGCAAGCACATGCAAGGTTTTTGTTTCTTTTATTTTATAATTCCAAGTCAAGGTGAGGAAGTAGCAACTAGTGAATCTTCACATGCATAATTTAAGCATTAAAATTGGAATGCTGTAAATTTAACTTTTTGGGAAACAATAACACTAATCACTGGTACATGATGGGTGCCCATTTGAGAACAAGTTGTCTGAGACACAAAAATTGCTTCTCAGTGGAATGCCATCTGTTGCCAATCAGGAAAAGGTTCTTCATCCTAGTCTGTAGTGATGATTTAGTTGAGCTTCATGTTTCTCAATGGAATATCTACTTTGATATGGTTGAGTCCAGTAACATGTTTCCTTAGTGGAATGTCTACTTGGTTATGTTGACTAAGGTCTCCCACTCCTGTATTTTTTAAGCCTTAAATCCTATTATGCGTGAGAATCCTGTTATTCCAGATAGTCAAATGAATGTTTGTAAACAAGTTGCCTTTTGATTTGGAAAGGAAGCTGTCCAAATGATACTTGCTATCATAAATTTACTGAAGCAATTGGTTGGTCTTGCTGTTACTGTTCATGTCTGGACCCTTGTTTCTCCATTTTCTTTTCCTCGAGTCAATATTCATATCCAAAGTTCTGATTTTTAGTATATGATTTAATGTTACATTATCAGGTATAAGCTGCAGTCTTTTCCTTAGTTCAATTTCACCTAATGGAATGAGTTTCACTTCTTTTCAGAGAAAACAAGAGAGGCTGAGGAAAATAGAAGAGAAAAAAGTGTACTTGCAACTGTATGAAGCAATGGAGGCTCTCCTTCACATATGCAGGGACGGGTGTAGGACAATTGGACCAAGTGACAAAATGCTTAAAGGAAGCCAAGTTGCCTGCAACTTTCCTGCTTGCAAGGGACTTGAGTCCTTGGTTCGTCATTTCTCTAATTGTAAGACTCGGGTTCCCAGGGGCTGCGTTCAATGCAAACGCATGTGGCAGCTTCTTGAACTGCATTCTCGCATGTGCAATGACCCAGATTACTGCAAGGTCCCACTTTGTAGGTGAGAATGGAACTTCCTTGTATCGTCTTGCCTCTATGCCTATATTTTCAGGGTTTCAAAATCCATTTAAGTGATTCTTGAACAAAAGGGAAAACTAGAAACTAAAAAAGGACAGATAAAGAGTTCAAAACCACTTATACTAGCCACAATGCTATCTCATTTATTATGAAATTTGAGTGTCCAAATATATCCTCCAATGTGTTAATATACTAAAATTGTAATTTCAAGGCATGGAAATAAATGAGATTGAGCTGGATTAGTCCTAGTTTCTGCTTTGTAGTTGTGAAACAGTACCATGGACTAGTAGTTGAATCAATCCCATCAGGCTCATTTGTTCTGTGTTTTTAGTTTTATCACTGTACTGAAGGTTGCATTATAGCTTCTACTTATTTGGCTTGGGTGACGATGATCTATGTGTATGCAACATACATTATCCTTCTTGCGTTCTTAAGCAGTGTGGCGTGATGACAAAAGAGCTTGAGATTTGCATAGCAGGTCTTAAGTTCAAGTCAGGGCGTACGCCTCTTGTAAGAGCCTAGAATAGTCAGGTTTTTATTTTTCCACTTGGGCCCACAAAATACGCTTTCTAAGGGTGGAGTTTCCTAGAATTAAAAAAAAAAGATATCCTTCTTGCTTGATTAAGCCACAACCTTGAGCTGATATGTTCTTGTCAGTAAGTGAGGTAAACAAGTTTAAGGTATCCTGCAGTATCTTAATGATGTGTTCTCTGCTTGTTGATAGGCATTTCAAGGAAAAAATGCTGCATCAAACGAAGAAAGACGAGGCTAAGTGGAAACTGCTGGTCAGCAAAGTAATAGCAGCAAAAAACGCGTTGGGGCCATTCTCAGCTCGACCTGTAGATTTATTGTGACCCCATTTCTGCTCACAACCTTGTATCCTCATCACTCTATGTCATCAACACACCCATGCCATTGGTAAAAGTTTTAGAATTGCAGTGGAGGCTTTGTAAAAGTTTTATTTCAGTTTGTGTATTTTATTTTTTATTTACAAAATGGCCCTTATTTATTTATTTGTCGTTATATTCTATAAAAATTACAACCAAACATGCCTTTAATGGTTACCATTCAGACTGCCCTACATTGCAACAAATAATATATATATATTCTGTGCATCTAAATCATTTTTAATCAATAATTTTAATTTATGTAGAGAAAACAACTGATTTTTCTTAACAAACTCTGAATTAGTAATAATATCTTAACTATTAAAATTAACAAAGATTATCCTGACACAAAGCCATGAAACCATCCATTGCTACCTCCTTTTTGCTTAATGCCATGAATCTCATGATGGCTATAAATTAAAATATCGACAAAACTATGCCATATAAATAATTCAATTCTGGAGGTTGGTTGGTTGTTGTTGGTCTCGCCGCGAACCGAAAGAGATGGTCGGGTGAGCGGAGAATTTGAGAGGAAAGCGAAGGAGTCTGATCTGAATTGTTATTTGGGTGACAATTGCTTTTCTAATTACTTCTTGCAAAAAATATATATTAAAATAATAATAATAATAAAAAAAATATATATATTTTATCATCAGCCCATAAAAACATTTGAATATATCAATTTGTTTTTAATTGAATTAATGTATGCAGGTCGCGGATTTACTTCAATCCAATCATTTTAATTAACAATTAAGATAATTTATTTAGAGCTTCACTGAAAACAGTTTTCCACGGACTGCTCCTAGCAGATTCCAACTGAATATTTAGTAATATTCACCAAGAATTCCCCTGATGAATCATCTGGTCAAACTCCCAACATTCAGAGAATCCAGTCAGCTGCTAGCAGCCATCTATATGGTTCCTTAATTCACTCCAACCCTGTGCTTAATCCTGAATCATGAGACCACTAAGAAAATCACTTCTTGAATCTAACCCTAAATCATCATCACTCCACAAAGCTCTTTCTTCACAGTTCAATTACTGTCTTGACCGGCCTCTAACACCGAAACCCCGCTTCAATGATGCCACCAGCACCCACTTTCCATTTTCAAGAAACCAACAAAATTATCACTCCAACAATGAACAAACCAATACCCTCTTGTTCAATTCATTACACAAACTAAAACCCACTGCGAGTACTTTGTTGTTCAGCCAAACGAGGTTGTTTTCATGTTCAAGTTCGGTTTTTTCGCTTTCAAGATCTCATTATGGCGAAAAACCCATCTTTAAAGTTATCTTTCATGATCAAATCTCTAGTAAATTCATTCAAAGAAGGGCCTTTTCAAGTGAAAATCCAAACCCAGAAAATGCGGTATCAGGGGAGAACTCACAGCCGATTGATGCAGGGTCTTCTATGAGAAAACCAATTAGTTTGTGGCCTGGAATGTACCATTCTCCTGTATCTAATGCCTTATGGGAAGCAAGATCAAGAATTTTTGAGGAGCCTAATGATTCTGGGACTTCAGAGACTGAATTAGTTGCGAAAAGTCCATCAAAGAGCAGGACTAGCATTTGTTATAAGTTTTCTTCTGATTATATACTTAGAGAGCAGTATAGGAATCCATGGAATAAGATTAGAATGGGGAAGATGGTTGAGGATCTTGATGCTCTTGCTGGAACCATTTCCTACAAGGTACAAAGGATTTTGATTTTGTGTTTGCTTAAAGTTTGATGTGTAATGTTTGAGATAGGTTTGAACCATCCCCAATAGCTGATAAGATCTAGATTTTCATTTCTTTTTGCGTATTGAATGTAAATTTGGTTTTTTGTTTTGACCAATATTTCACTTGTGGACCAGCATTGCTACAATGATGATGGCTCAACTAGGCCTTTGCTATTGGTCACTGCTTCTGTTGATAGGATAGTTTTGAAAAAACCAATCCTTGTTGATGCTGATTTGACTATAGATGGGGCTGTTACATGGGTTGGGAGGTCATCCATGGAGATTCAGATGGAAGTGATTCAACCAACTGAAGGTACTTTAGTAATAAATGGTGTTTCTTTTGTTCATTCCTCTACAGTCTCGGCTGTGATTTCATTGTAGATTACTAGATTCACGTACAATTTACTATGTGCATGTCCATGCTCTTCATACTTCACTTCATTCAGTTACGAGTGTTTATCAGCAGAGAAGATGTAACTAGCAATGAGTTACAATCCTAGCATGAAAGGTATATGTTGTGGAGGAAGTTGTGGGAGATGAATGTGCTCATTCTGCTGATGAAAGCTTGGCATCGGCAAATAACTGGTGTGCTTTCAAATTGCTTTTTGAGCATTAAGGTTCAAATTGTAGGCTGTTAATGCAATGTTCTGCTGGCAAAGAGAGTTTACTGCAAGTCAAATTGGCTTAAAAGAGGTCGTAGGTTTTGCTGTTACTATGGAATGCATATAGTCCATAAGTACTTTTCCAAACTTTCATAAGCAGTTCTTCTGCATTCCAGGCTTTTTCCTAACCGTGTTGCATAGGTTGATTTTTGTGAGGGGAACTTTTTGTGAAGTACCCTGGATTTCCCTCTTTGTTGACTCTGAAAAATATCCTCTTTATTCAAGCATTTTTCCTTTCCCATGCACTTTTAGGATGGAAAAGTAGCTTGCCCTTTTTCTTTTAGATTATGGCCTTTTCATTTCTGTTCAACGAGTGTACTCTTCGCAGTACTTCTATGTAAGCATTAAATATGTTGCTTTGCGCCTAATAGATTCTCAGAAAAATTCCATCCTTGCCAGCAAGCACAAATCAACATCTAGTTAATTTGCATTTAATCTTGTACGAACATTAATGGCCTTCCAATAATAGCACCTTTTAGTGATGTACTGCTCTCACAGGCTTGCTATTCAAGTTCAATCCACGTGATGTTTTCTTACTCGTATGTTTTTTAAAAGGCTCAGAGTACTATTCCTGGAAGTGATTTTTTATGGGAACTTGTTTATCAGGGGCCACCAATCCATTAGATGCAGTAGCTCTTGTAGCAAATTTCACGTTTGTCGCTCGAGATACAAAGACAGGAAAATCAGCTATTGTTAACCAGATATCACCTGAAACTGATAAAGAGAAATTGCTTTGGGAAGAGGCGGAAGAAAGAAACAAGATGAGGAAAAAGAAGAGAGCAGAAAAGAAAAGGGATCCTGAGAATGAGGATACAGAAAGGCTCAATGCATTGTTGTCTGAAGGGAGGGTTTTCATTGACATGCCAGCATTGGCAGACAGAGATAGCATTCTTATACAAGATACACGTCATGAGAACACTTTTATCTGTCAGCCACAACAAAGGAACATTCATGGTCGTATTTTTGGAGGATTTTTGATGCGCAAGGCATTTGAACTGGCCTTCTCTAATGCTTATGCATTTGCTGGTGCAGCACCACGCTTTGTTGAAGTTGATCATGTTGATTTCTTCAAACCTGTAAGTTCCAACCTCTCTGCTTAGTTATATCTTTCACACAATGTGGAGGTATTTACAATCACCTTTTGGAACAGATTTAGAAGTTAATTTCCTGGATCTTTGGAGGGCATTTCAGCTTCTTTGATTTTCTACAGCTATCTCTTGCCAGGGACATGGTATTGCAGGAGAACATTATCAGCGTTTGCGGTGTTTATATGTGCAGATGAAGTTAGATTTAGGAGTTCCTAAAATAGGAACATATTTAAACAAATTAGCTGCTTCAGTATACCTCATTCAGCTTTCATGTCCATGAAGATTGAATAGTTGAACAAGCGATTCTGTGAACTTTATATTTTAAGCTTATGGGATTCTTTCGCGGATGCAGGTGGATGTTGGAAATTTCCTCCGCTTGAAGTCTTGTGTTTTGTACACAGAACTTGAGAACCCAGCTGAACCTCTGATTAGCGTGGAAGTTGTTGCTCATGTAACAAGGCCTGAGCTAAGGTCTAGCGAGGTGAGTATCTGAATTCCCATGTTTGTTATAGCTCAGCAGTTTGCTCCTCCCCACAGTTTAACCAAATAAAAAAACATATTGTTTTCTTTTTGTTGTAAAAAAGCATTTTGCTGTTAGATACAATGGAAACTCGCAATTTTGGTTTTAACAAATGGAAAACAGGTAATGATGAAAGAACTTGTATGGGTGCGAAAGAGGAACTTTAGCTAAATGTTTTTTTTCAGTGGTCTAAACCTATCGAAGACATACTTATTTACTGCTCACAATCGCAAACATGTCATTTCATTTTGTATTCTGAGCTAAAACGGCTAGAATACATATTAATTATCATTTTGTTTCCTCATATGCCACCTGATTTGAACAGGTATCAAACAAATTCTACTTTACATTCACTGTCCTTCATGAGGCCATTAAAGATGGATTGAGGATTCGGAATGTTGTTCCAGCAACAGAAGAAGAAGCACGTCGAGTTCTTGAACGAATGGATGCTGAAAACTCCCAGATTGCAAAATCATGAAAAAAGTCCTGCTGTCTGGAAAAGCAAGAGGGGGTGAAAATGGCGGATATCTCTGGGAGAACAATTTCTTTTTTCTCATCATTTTTTTTTGGTAGGCTTGGATAGCTTGAGCATACATACGCGTTGATGTATGGACTCATTAGCATCTCAATAAACATGTACATATTCATTGTCCAGATAATAAACCACAAAAGGTTGGTACTTACCATCTAAACTTAAATTCTTAAGGGTCCTGGCTAGGCACTCGGGCAATTTGATGCTGTCTGAACTTGCATTGCGAATGATGTGCTGGTACTTACCATCTAAACTTAAATTCTTAAGGGTCCTGGCTAGGCACTCGGGCAATTTGATGCTGTCTGAACTTGCATTGCGAATGATGTGCTATTTAACCCAATTGGAAGTAATCTTTCATCCCATCCCTGAACTTACAAGTCTCCTCAACTCGATAAACAGAATTTAGCCTCGACAAGTAAAAAATTGAACCATACTTTCAGCTTCTAATTTACATAATAGATCGGACTTTTCTGACTTTACTACATTATTACCCGACATAATCCCTTCGGTATGTTACATGCAATGCAGACAAATCTAAAAATCTTGGAAGTAAACATAAGTTTAGATACAAAACATGAGGCCAACCAAAAAAGGGCTAATGGACTAGAAGCAGAAACTCAATTCTAACAGTCTGCTGCGAGCACCACTCAATTCCACAGAATCACCCGGGGTTAACTTATCAAGATGACGGTGGACTTTCATCATCAGAAGAACCATCGTGAAGCCTTCCAACGAGTCCTGGAAAAACTGGTGCAAGTGTTGGATTTAAAGGCATGGGACGGACTGAACTGTATATGGTCCTTTCATTGATCTTTCCAACCTCTTTGCATACATGATCAAGAATGGAAATAAAATCCCTCACCACCATAAAAATCCAGAATGGGCGAGCTTCTACCTTAGCTGAGTTCCCATGGAAATACTCAGTTATTTCCTTCACCAGAGAGAGAGTAGCCTTTTCCTGTGTTTGAAGCCTTGCAATTTCTTCCTCTGCCCTCCTCATGAACCCATTCATCGCCTCAGAGAACTTCCAGTTACTCTCCTTCAACACAATTTCTTCATTTAATTTCAAAACTTCTGTAATTTTTGTCATTCCAGCGGCAAGTTTTGCAACTTCACTGCTAAGCACATCTGAATCCATTGCGGCGGATTTCTTTACATTGGTAAGCTCTCCACTCAAACCTGAAACTACTTGCAAACCAAGCTTCCTAAACTGAACTTCATCTTGGAATGCTGATTGTTGAGTTTTCTGAGCTGTTTGATCCTGGTTTGCACCGCAAAGACGTGAACCTTCAGACCTGATGATTTCCTGAACAACAAAATGCAAGAGAGTGGTTTTCCCATCAGTGCCTTTAATATCAACAAGCTTAAGGAGTGTGTCTAGCTTGAAGGCTTGGGCATCGCCACGATTGGTGCCAACATTCATGCGGTTCCCAGTCTTGAGCACTGCTTCTAGAAGTTTCAAGAACATTCTGCTGTTCTTCAATTCCTCACAAGCTGCCTGTAAAAGAAAGGAGAAATATGAGAAGCAGCTGGAAGATTGCCGCAACAGGAAATGATGATCGGATAAAATGTGCTCTAGCAGAATAGGTTGTAGATGCAAGAGAAATTTTTTAAAATTGGAGGACCTTCTTGTATCCAAGTCAATATACATTAATACCAAGAATAATCTGAAAAATCTCATTTGATCCTTGCCATCAAAGTCAACTACATGGTTGTCAGTACTTATGAGAAAGCTGGTTCATGGTTGTATAAATCACTACTGTCGTTCCAATTGCTAGATTATGCATTAGAGGTAGAACTTCAGTCCCAAAGGTTCTTGGTGATGGAAGTGGCATCCCTCTGGTATGGTACCAAGAAAGTTAGCATTCCTGAGTGGCTAGCGGCTTTGGTACATCAAAAAGTTATGACAATTAATGCAATTATCTAGGAGTTCAGACAACTTGATTAATGTGAACTACACCCTACCATGCAAGTCACAGTCCTTACATCCAATTTTTTGTAAGATGTTTTATGAAGTTTGTCATTCATTCAAAAAATCACTTGAACTTCAGAGAATGAAATGTCAATTATCAGAACATGAAGCCTATGGTTTGACAGCAATAACTTGATGATCACAGAATGCAGTACAAACATCATACACCAGTACAACCACAGGAATCGAGTTTGTGATAAAGGAATGGATTGGTAGCTCCCAATCGTGAGCTTAGAATTAATCTGTGAACAAAATACAGGCAGAAGGAAAGAAAGAGATATGACACAGTACTTATAAGAAATACTCGAAGCAGGAAACAGCTATTAAAATTGGGATAGAGAGTAAAAAAACATCAAAAGATTTCTAACTTTAGAATGCTCATCTAGATTTTTGGCAGATCTAGTGATGGAGACCTTTTGATCACAACAATCCATGACTAGGAGTAAATATGAAATTTATTTTGACAGGAATAAGGGTAAGAAGGTTTATAACAAGCATGAAACAGAGCAGTACACCTGCTTTTCAATATCAGCTATATTACCGTGTATTAACATAAATTAAACATAAAAATTAACAGGCCAAATAAAAATTTACCTCCAGTGTTTCAAAAGACCTCCGCAGGTACTCAACTTCTGAATCAAAACTTGCAATATAAAGCATTGCATCAACCCTCTTAAATGCAAAAGGAACATCAAGCAGTTCCTTGAGAAACTTCTCAGCAGGGCCTAGCTTGAATGGAGATTCATCCTTGAAGTCTTTTAGTTTGTATTCTTCTTCTTTAGTCGGAGCCATCTTTGATAGACTTTCAAGAAGTTCTGTTCCCAGAGTATCTGAATTGCCTGTTCATAGCAGTGAATGGTTCAGTAACAACATAGCTCTCTCTCATCAATAATGCATGTGCACTCGCACCCCATATAGTTCTTAGTGTTCTTCAAAAAGCAAAGGGAGGCATTATCATGCAGCTTGTTTACCTATTTTCGAAAAAAATTATCTTTTTGGCCTATGATGGGAAATGTTGTGATGGGAAAGATATCTCTATGAATAAAGGCAGTACATTGGCACTAGGAATACACTGTCATAAAAAAAGACTATTCTTTATCAACTTTTGCTTAATCCATATAGCAATGCAGGGGCCTAATAGAATTATAATTAACCACCCAATAACACAATGTTTGTTAGCTAAAAAGCATTCATCAACATTTAAATTGCATTGTGGCAGGCATAAGCTTTTGTCTAAAAAGTGTCCCTCCACTACCTTGATTTAAGAATCTTTCATAAAGAAGCACCAACGCTACCAAAGGTTTGTCACTGTTTGCTGGTCAAAGAGAAGTGGTACATCACCACATTCAATCCCACAAACAAAAAGGTCAACCTCAAGCCTAGAGATTTTGAAATTTTAACACAGGTAGTAATTTGCAGCCAAAGATAGGAAAACTGGAGGAACCGAACATGGTTAAGGATAGCCAAGCAGATATTTAAAATTAAGATCGACCCCAATAATGCAGGCAGCAATTACACTACCTATTTTAAAGCATTATTGTGGACAATCCCTAAGAATTGAAAGCACAATTGTCCAAGTCAGATTTTACCTTCCAGAAGGGCTTCACAGACTTCTTCAATGGTCACATTGAGAGCCCTCAACAATATTGCAATATTCTGGGACTTCTTCGGATCAAGTACTCTATTCTCCTGGTTCAGCAATGGAAGCGATCGCCGCCTTCCATTGTGGTCCTTCATATTCAAATTCGAATTATTCACCATAAAAAGTGTCTCAATCATTTCCTCATTCAACCTGCAATGGAAACCATATTCTACAAGCTTACAAAACTATTCAACTTAACCAAAAAAATAAGAATGTAAATCCTAGCAAAATCAAGAAACTTCAAAAATAAACAAAAAGCTAAAAAGGTTTTCAGTATCTCACTGAAAAGAGCTAGATTTTATCTGATCCCACACCATAGCCCGATCCGAGCTTGCTCTAACTTTATCCCAATGTAAAGGCTTCAACTTTGGTTTCATACTCTCCTCATTCCTCTCAACACTATCTTCGCTTTGCATATGCTCATTGGCCAAAACTGGCATCGCAAGATTTTGAACTAAAACAGACCTTGTAGGCGTAACGAGAACTGGAGGACCTGAACTCCCCAAATCCACTTCCCTAGTCACTCTAACAATTGTTGGCATCTCCCAAAACCGTGGTGGCGGAGGTGGTGGGGGCGGTGGGGGCAGTTTTACTGGAACAAATTGTTTACTAGCACTCTCTATCCTCACTGGAACCTGCTCATTCTGTCCTGAAAAACCCAAATTTCGATCCAAGGAACTCTGCATCTCCCCTGAATCTCTCTCCGATGATGATGATGAAGAAATGGGTGGCGATGATCGCTTAATGGACTGAACTGGTGCGGGAAAATTAATAATAGTATCAGCAGACTTAGATTTTCCACTTGTAAGGCTAGAATTCGATCCTGGAGACACATTGCTGGACACAGATTTTGATGGAGAACAAGAGTTTGATTCTGGATATGAAGCAGTCCTTGAATTAAAACATCTAGACCCAAAAATCTCTCCTTGAGTCCCTTGAATCTCTCTTCTAGAACTTGAATCAACATGAACTGGACTCTCATGACTAGTCTCTTTCCTTCCAGACGACCCTCTAGGTGAAAAGAACTCTTCTTCTTCGTCAGTATCTCTATCAACTTCAGCTTCTTCTTTACTAGAACTAACAAGAACTTCACCACTTCTATAGGTAGGTGTGTAATTATGTCTAGGCAATGGAGGCAACGGTCTCAGCTCAGGAGACCCAAGTTTTTGATACTGTGAAGAAGATGACGAGGAAACACCAATTTTCAGACCAGTATTGTTGGATAAAGTTAGCTTGCCTGGATCATCAATGCCAGCTTGAGAGTTCACTAATGTGCCCAAGTAAAGGAACTCTGAGCTTGTGCTTACAACACCAGGACGGTGCGGGAGCTTTGGAGGTTTAGGAGAACCATCGGAAGGGATAGTGTTTTGAGGATAAAGGCGGACACTTTCTGATCTTGAACCCTTTTGAGGGCTAAAAGGCTGGGTTTTTCTGCGAGAATAGATGAAGAAGGCTGAAAATAAGGCTAAGAGGGCAGCGAAAAGGAGGGAGAGGGAGACGGAAATTGTAATGATGAGGTTGTGGCGAGGAGAGGAGGATTGGCGAGGGAGAAGGAGGGAGGAGATGTTTGCAGGGAAAGTTGCTAGGGTGGAAAAGGAAGGAGGAGGTGGTGGAGGTGAAGGGAGGGTAGGGAAGAATGGCTTTTGTGGGTTGCTGCTGTTGTTGTTGCTGCTGCTGCTGGGGGTGGAGGTGAAAGGATATTTGGGTTGGGGTTGAGGTTGAGGAGACGAGGAGGGAGGTTGTGTTGGTGGAATGGAGGGGGTTACTGGGAAAAAGGGTTGGTGGAGGAGGTGTCGGTGGTGAGTGGTGGAGGTTGAGGTAGTGAGGTGGAGGTTGAGGAGGAGGTGGAGGAGGAGAATATTTATCGCAGCACAAGCACTGGTAGAAGTGGCCATTAATGTATGTTTTTGAAGGTAATTAAACATTAAGTAAAGACACACAATGTTGTGTGTGTGTCTCTCTCTCTCTCTCAAGTTAATATCTTTGTCTCTCTATAACCAGAGATACAGTAAGATAAAGAAAGAAATGAAGTTAATGTGATGGAGGCTGTGGGCCAATGAGCGAGAGAGAGGGAAGGCTTGAAATTGTAGAGAGAGAGAAAGAAACAAACCAAAAGCATTAACCTTGAGGTATTGTTATGGGAGAGAGTGAAGAAAGTTCAGTTGATGGATTGGAATTCTCCACAAAGAACATCACTCTCGATTGAAAGAAACAGCTTGAGGCTCAAGAAGTTAGACAGGCAGGTTCTTGAGCTTGGGATTGGAACACTATTTGCAGAAACAAAACACTCACAGAGCTCAGAAAATGTGAGGTCCGAGAAGGGAATGTTCAGACTACAATAACCTTTATTGCATTTTCACATTTTTATGCACCTCTAGATTGCTGAAGAAGATGATGACTGTAGCAGGTCAGAACTCCAGGAGACGGTGAAGAAGAGGTTTAAAATGACAGACACTTTGAAATTTTGTAAATTATGTATCATTATTGTAGGGATTTTGTATTTTTGCGATGTGGGTGTGCAAGATTTCTGACAGAATTATCATCTCATCAGTAGAATTACTGTTTTTTTTTAAATATTAAACTTAATATATTTTAGATACTATCCAAACAAGCCATGGCAGCAAGTGTAAAAGAGATGAGCTGTGGGGATCATGAGAAAGCGAGGCTCTCTTTCACACTCTTAAATTGTTGGGGGCAAAGGTTTGCTTTCGGCTTTGACTCTTTTTCACAGAGGGTACGACTGGGGCAACACTGGCATCCAGCTGGAGAAATTTTGGATTTTTTCCATGGTCTGTGGTTTACTGTTCATGGATCATCTGTGACTTGGGAAATCATTTCTTGCTGCCCCTTCATTGTTCTTCTTCCACGAGAAGACTAAATGCCTCTTAAGAAATTTAATATATATATATTCTTTTTTTAATGATTCTGCTTTGTTAATATTAAAAATTATATATATATATATATACATAGATATATAGTTTTTATAATGATGGAGAGTTGAATTATTTCTCACTGATAATGATATTTATTTTGTGTAATTGAGATTATTTTTAAAAATAATTTTATTTAAAAATATATTAAAATATTTTTTTTATTTTTTAAAATTATTTTTAACGTTAATATATTAAAATATTTTAAAAATATTTTTGAAATTAAATATTAAATATTCTCTTCATGTATTTAAAATAATTCTTTTTGCATGTCAATCAAGATCTGAATCAATAAAATCAAAAAATCATAGCATGAGGCAGTTTTCACACCTTTGAAAATATAATTATTATAAATTCAATATATCAATAGTGTTAGTTCAAACGTTTTACATCAATTTTAATCAAATCACAATCGATCTGATTTTTTTATTAATAGATCACCTGAAAAAAAAATTTATGAAATCTAAGTGATTACTTGGGAGTAGGGTTAAATTTATTTCTGAAAATATTTTTGTTTAAAAATATTTTAAAATAATATTTATAATTTTTTTAAAATAATTATTATTGATATTGGCGTATAAAATGATTTAAAAATATTAAAAAGATCAATTTAAAATAAAAATATATTTTTTTCAAAAATATTTTTAAAATATAATGTTAAATAGAATTTTCGATTTTGATTTACCAATTTACCCTCACCTAGATTATGTGATTGTTTAGGAGTGTGATTGTGATTATTTTTTAAAGTGTTTTTCATTTAGAAATGCATCAAAATAATATTTTTTTATTTTTTTAAGAATTATTTTGACATTAACATATTAAAATGATCTAAAAACACTAAAATAATTAATTTAAAAGAAAAAATAAAAATAAAATATTTTTAAATATTTTTATAAATATTTTCCGATCATAAAATCAAATATGCAGGATGTTTATATTTCTTTCATTTTTATATAAAAAATCAAAGTCACTTGTACCTTTTTTTGTCTAATTATTAGTTAATTCATTGATACATCATTAACTCGCAATCATTACTCATTAATTAAGACATTTTAAAGCTTTTTTTTTAAATTAGGGTTCTTAGATAATAATAAATAAATAAAAACAGAGAGAGAGAGAGAGATTTTGACATGAACTTGTCTTATTTACAAATTTCATTCAAGCACACTGAAAAATGGGCTACCGGGATTTAATTATATAAGCCCTTGTCATATAAGATTGCTTAGATTTATAATATTTATCATCTTGTAATTTTGGTGATTAATGCAACTTTTAAACGACTTTTAATTGTTTTGAGAGGAATATATTATAAATAAATTAAAAATATATAAATTATCAATGGTTTGAGAGAGATGTGATGGAGGTGAGTCCTTGAAATTATTTAAAAAAAAAACAATTAGAGTATAAACTATATTTCTTCGTGTTTAAAATATGATTGCGGTTGTTTTTAAAAATATTTTTTATTTAAAAATATATTAAAATAATAATTTTTTTACTTTTAAAAAATTATGTTTAATATTAGGAAATGAAAATGATCTAAAAATATCAAAAAATAATTTAAATTAAAATAATATTTTTGACATTAACAGATAAAAAATAATTTAAAAATATCTAAAGAATAATTTAAATTAAAATAAATAAATGTTATTTATAAAAAAAAAAAAAAAACAGTAAAAAAAACCATAGAGTTCTCACCAATCAAACACTGCGGTTTCGCTGGCAAAAAAACAAAAGGTTTACGAACCCCCCTGCTTATGCTTTCTTGAAGGACCCAGAAACTATGTCAAAGGTTTTAACACTCTTTGGAGGTGCTCTTCAAGCATTTTTGGCAGGGCGTTTGTACCTAGGATTTGTTGGGGTTTTTTTTTATTTTATTTTAAAAATAGATGGTTTAATATTTTAGATCATTTTGATGTGCTGATGTCAAAAATAATTTTTAAAAAATAAAAAAATATCATTTTGATACATTTCGGCATGAAAAGTACTTTGAAAAGCAACAGCAATAGTACTCTCAAACACCCTTTTTGAAGTGGGTGGATGGCGTTTTCCAATTAAATATATGTATGGTTATTTTTTTAAAATTGTTTAAAATAAAATTTTTTAATTTTTTAAGAATATTTTTTATATCAATACATTAAAATACTTTAAAAATATAAAAAAAAATTAATTTAAAATAGTAAATAAATATAAAAAATTAAATATAATGTGAAACATTACCTAAGTTTTCATTATTATTTATATCTAATAAAAATATAAACAAAACACAATACATATCATTTGATCATAAATTCATCACAAAAGCAAAAAAATACATCTTATCAAACGTCCTAGGTAAAAAAAAAAAAAAAAAACTTAATTTTAACTTAGAAAACAATCCAAAAACAATACAGTTTATTTTAAACAGGGTCCACTGGGTGTGATGGGTCTTCCCCTTGCACTACAAGTACCCCTACCCAAACTCTCGTAAACCAATAGGTTTCTGGTGATCTCAATACTATATGACGATTCTTGATAATTATAGTTGTAATTTTACAACTATAAAACAAAGTATTTTTTTACCGCATGCCGTTGTTTCTCCAATCCAAGATATGCGGGGTGCAAAATATGAAAAATCATCATCGCGATAAGCCTCATTACTACTTTTATTTATAATACGGTTAAAAATCCAAAAATCAATTACACCAACAAAAATAAATAAAAAATTAACTGAGAATGATTAAAACCATTAAAAAAACGAATTAAACTGTTTAGAATTTTTCTTACAATTTCCAATCTAATTTAATTTTTGTTTTTTACACTAAAACTAATAAACAAAAATTAAACCTAAAATTATATACTATAAAAAAATTTCTATTTTTTTTATTCCGTTTAAATTTTTTTATCTGATTTTATTTTGATTAAATTAGAAAATAAAAATACTTGGTTAAAGTAAAAAAATTAAAAAGTCAAAAATTATTTTTCAGTTTTTACATAAAAAATCAAACGGAAACCGATTGGTTTAAACTGGTTTCGGTTTAGATTTGAAAAAAAAAAATGGAATGATGATTGTTTTTATAGATAAAAACCGAACCAAAAATGATAACCCCTAATTTATACTTTAATAAAAAAAAATATCGTTAAATTCAAATGTTAGTAATTAGATTAATACATTTTTTATTCTCTTAATTTATTCTTATTAATAATATGGTATGCAGAAAATGACCGTTATGTACATTTACTTCCATAAGCAAAGTGAACTCCACACTCTACACTCTATGTGAACATTGAGAAGCTGGAATATATATATATATATATATATATATATATATATATATATATATATATATATATATTAATAAATTATATTATAACCTTTGTTTAAATATGTTAGAATATATATATATATATATATATATATATCAAGGTAACAATTTTAAATTATTATTTTTTAAAAAAAACTCATATATCCACCTCTTGCCTTAAAATTTTTTGCTAAATATGTTAGAACCCTTCGTATCCTATGTCTCTTGAATTTTGACCTACAATTACCATCTATTTCCTAGGGTTTGCCAAAATTGGAAATGGTCACAAAATAATTAAAATGTCAACATTGCAGTCTCCAGTCATTGTGAATTTCACAGGGCATGGGGGAGGAGCTGGCCCTGCATCCCCTCTTGAGAAGAGAATGATTCCAAAATTAATTATCTCCACACCCCTCAATTTTGGTCATGGTTGCATTTTGCATCAACATCTTTTGAAATTATCTTTTTCATCCAAATCTTTAAAAATCCGAATTATTTCAATTGTGACTCCCCTTGACTTATAATAGATCACGATTTTGATACAACACGGAAGTTGCTCCTGAAATCCGGATCGTAAGATCATAAAATCATATATGATATTTTACCGTACAAAAATCATAAAATTGTAGCTAAAATCATGTAGGTAGAAAAATCATAAAATCATAAGTAAAATATATCCGAATACGTCATAATTATAGCCATAAAACTTCATTAGTTAATGTTCATAGATGATTTAAAATAACTTAAAAATACATTACAAAATAATTATGTCATTTACTTGGTAAAAATGATCATGTACTGAAGAGAACCGCATCATCACTTCACACATATCTCCTATAAACTAAGCCGAATAGAACTGCATCATCATTCCCTTAGTAAAAATGATCACGTACTGAATCATCTCCCTTTACTCCAATACCAAAATCAACTAGAAACTAATACAATTACAAATAAAATGTACCTAAGGAGTCATAACAATGTTGTTTCCACATTCTCTATTATTAAAAACAACAACACGCCATCCTTTGCTATTAAAAACATTCCTTGTGTTCCACATATGAATGTTCATTCCAGTGATAAAATCACGATTCTCAAGATAAATATACATAAATGAGAAGAAAAAAATTGATTCAATGAGAGAAATCAGGACACAAGTCATAAACACTATGACAAAATCTCTACAGTTCACCACGGTGTTTCAAGTGTTCCTTTCATTTCTTTCTCACAGACATGAGTCATAAACATCCAGCAGAGAGCATGCTTGAATTAATGCCTAAATTGATGTTCTATTTCTCACTCTCTAAACCATGCAAAAAGTTGACATGTATATGGGTTTAGTGCTTTATTTCTTATCGAAAAAAAGTTGATAATTTTTTTTCCATTTTCATACAGAGAGCATGCCTAAAACTTATTTTCATAACAAAACTCAAATAGGGTTAACAGCTCAAACAATGAACCATGAACCGTCTCTCTTTTCAGAACATAATCTAAATAGAACCCATTGCATGTTAAAAAATATCTTGTATGAGCATGAAACCCAGAAACTTTACAAAGTTAACTAACCTTGAAGATTAATGAGAGGCGACGATGGCAATAGATGAGAGGTGACAATAGCAACAATAGCGAAGAGTTGAGAGGAGGCAACGACGAGCTAAGATGAGAGCCTCGTTTGAGAAGAAGAATTCGGAAAAACTATAAAAGTTTTAATTAATTAGATCTGTTAAGTTCAATTTGAGATGAGAGCCTCACTTTAGGGATGATTTGCCTAGGATCGTAAAATTGGACTGATCCGGTCCAATTTTACGATCCTAACTGATTTAACCAATTTTCTACCCGATTTAACAAGATTTTTTGAGTTTATTAATAAAATCATATAATTTTACGAGTCAACTCATGATTTTAACAACTATGTCTATAACTTCAGGGAAGGATGCTATTGAAGATAAATAAACTTAAGGACTGATTTATAAACATTATTTTTGTTAATGTTTTTATTTTATTTCTTAAGACTAATGATGTTTCATTATCGCTCATAAAATTGCATTTAAAATACAGGATAATGCCCGTAATTAACAGATCAATAATAAAGGGTTCCCCCTGGCAACAAGAGCACGAGCAGACGTGACATGCAAAATAATCAGAGAGTTCATAATACAGACACAGCAATTAAGGAAGAGGAAGACAAGAGCATGAGCAGCTTGTACATATGATTACACGATTGAATATTCTACACTTAATGTTTCTTGTTCTCTTATGGATAATCTTACTGTGCTAGCTACCATACCAATAGCTGTCTGTCTAATGTCTTCTTTGCTGCAAGATTCTCAGGCCCGGAGCAATCCATCGATGAAAAAACAGTTTATGTTCAGATCTAATTTCCTTATAATCAGGTTTTTTTTGTTGCAATTTAGATTGGGGATGGATCCCATATACTTTTGGAGCAAAAGGGATTCTAATAATGATCGGGTGATTAACTGTTTGAGAGTGTGATTGGGTTTATGTTTAAAAATTATTTTATTTATAAATATATAAAAATAATATTTTAAAAAAATTTACTTCAATGCATGAAAATAATATAAAAACTATAAAAAAATTATTTTTAAAACGTAATATTAAACAAGTTTGGTGTTAAAAATGAATTTATTAAAGTTTCATGTTTTCTTGAGATATTTAAGATGTCAACAAGTCTAGAATATTTTTTTTTATAACTAGGATATATAAATCAACTTATACGTACTATATTTAATCATTCAATCCACTAAATATCCTGTAAGTTTTTTGAGCAAATAAAATATTATAGGGTAACACTCGTATATAATGGGGCTTCAACCTTAATACAGAAAAGATCTATTAGAACATGACCTCACCTGCATCTAAAATAAATTTTTAGATATCAAAATAATGAAGCATGATTTTTTACGTGTAACCGTAAAATAAGTCTAAAATAAATTAATTAAAAATAAAATAATTTATACACATCAGATTTTGAGTTTATAATAGGGTTGTTAATAACATTTTGTTTCGTCCGGAACGTTCTATGCCATTACAAAAACTGAGACAAGACAATATCTTTTTTGTCTTGGTTTTAATTCCGGTCCGTTTCGGAAATACCATCCAGAACATTTCGGTATCATTCTAGATATGCCGTTTCGGCCTCAAAATCCTCTTTCTTTTCTTATTTTGAGATTTTGATTAATTTTTTTTATTAACATGTAGTTGTGTTTTTAATTTTGATATTATGTTTATTTGACTTTGTATTTATATTGTATAATTTGAAGTTAATTTATCTTGAATTTTAATTATTCTTATTAAATTAATATTATATATATAAACAGTATAATCTTGAAATAATATGCTGAAATATTTCAAAATGAAAATATTCTGTATTAATAAAAAAACTGAAATGGTATCGGAACGGTATTTAAAACCTTAATTTATAATTAAAAATTTAATGGTAAAAAAAACTGAAAACAGCATCAAGAATGAAATTTAGAATGAAATTCTTTACATTCGACAAATTAAATGAAGGGAGTCAGATCTTAAACGTGTCTGCAAATCCCCGCGCGCGCGCGCGCATGTATACGTAAGTGCTGAGGTTTAAACGATGTAGTTTCATCGTCGGTGAAATATGGAAATTGACGTACAAGTTCTGGTCATGAAAAGAAGCCTCGCAGAGAGAAAATGACAAGAGTGACACGAGCAGCATTTAAACCAGTGATCCACGCAGACCTCAGTGACTCAGACAACGACACCTGTCGAATTTTAGGGGCTCGTGCCACTCTGTTGCACCGCCTGTTATCAATCACCATCAGAGCCACAGTCAGCAGAGAATGATTCTTCAGCAAGCAAACCCATCCATGTCATCTACATGTGCTATATTATTTACTTTGACAAATTTACCTTTTTGTCCTTTTCATATATATTTTTTTTTATATAAAAAAGGAGCCACCTTTCACACAAAACAAAAAAAAAAAAAGAAGGTTTAATAATTTATACACTCTGTTTTGGAAATGCCTAAAGTTAAAAGAGATCTATACTTTTATATTTATGGGATATTTGATAATATATTTTAAAAATATTTTTATTTTTTTAAAAAATATTTTTTATTTGAAATTAAAAATTTTAATATTTTTAAATCATTTTAATATATTGATGTCAGAAATAATTTTTTTAAAAAATATATCATTTTAATATATTTCTGAACAAAAATCACTTTCAAATATAATTTTAACCATATTTCTAAACATACACTTAATCTTTTTATCATAGGTGAATGCCTTTTTTGTCATTAATTTTTAAAAATATTTTTGAAAAAAATTGAATTTTTATTTTTATTTTTTTATTTTAAATTAATTTTTTAATATTTTTAAGTTATTTTCATGTGTTAATATCAAAAATAATTTCTTTTTAAAATAATAAAAATATTATTTTAATATATTTTTAAATAAAAAATATTTTTAAAAGTAAACATGATAACAATACCAAAAAAAATTATAAAGTTTTGAATTTTGTCTTCTTTTTTTTTTTTTTCTAAAAAGAGGAGAAAGGTTTTATTTTTTATAATCATTATTGGGATTAAGAATGTTGTGCAAAAGCAAAGCGACACCATGCAAGTGGTGGTGACATGTTCGTTTGGGAATTTGTATTTGGTTATTCAAATTTTGATTGTTTTGTGGGCCCTAATTTACCAAATGAAATAAACAAGGGGATAGCAAACCGATGCTATCTTTCATGCTCTTAGCTTTTGCATATAAAAATGCATTAATCTTTTAAATTTAAATTATTTTTTACAAAATAATCACAATATGAAAAAGGCAATTCATAGTTGATTATTCTAAAAGGGTATTTTGGAATGCGTTTGAGAAATATTTTTGAAAAAAAATAATTTTTTTATTATTTTAAATTAAAAAATAGTGTTTTTAAATTATTTTCGTGTGCTGATATCAAAATAATTATTTTTTTAAAAAAATTATTTTGAAGCATTTTTAAACAAAAAATATTTTAAAAAATAACCTCAACTATACTCTCAAACAATCGTTTAATTTTAATTATATAATTCCCCATTTAAAATAATATGAAAGAGAAACTAGACATAAAAGTTCTTAGTTAGGATATTATTTGGTTAGGAATGTGGTTTAAGTTGTTTTTACAAGTATTTTTTATTCAAAATGTATTAAAATAATATATTTTTATTTTTTTAAAATTATTTTTAACATCACACATGAAAATGATATAAAAACACCAAAAATTTTTAATTTAAAATAAAAAATAAAATAAAAATTCAAATATTTCAAAAATATTTTTTAAACACACTCCTAAACACCCCTCTAAATACAGAATTGCTTGATTTATTTCTATATACTGATTATTTATGCTAAACAAAGAAAGAATTCCATACTCTCAAATTTCATTTAAGATGAATAATGCGTAGAAAAAAGAGGAGAAAAATGCATTCATTTACTTTTTAATGTTATTTAAATAGCAAAAATAATAATAATTAAATTTAAAACATAAAATACACAACAAACACTTACTATATATTCACGAGATATATTAACTATTTATATAAGAGTAAAAATCGATGACAAAACATTCATTCCATAATGATACTTTATCGCTAAAGGATTGGGATCAATAAGAGCTTATTTTATCATATATATATATATATATATATATATATGTTTAACGACCATAATACATTGTAAATCAACTCACATTAATATCTATTTTTTAATCACCTTTTAATTCTAAAAATGTGTTTGATATGATGATAAATAATATTTGTTAACAGAGTTTTTTACTTGAAAATACATTAATATTATTTTTATTTTTTATATCAAAAAATTAAATCATTAAAAAAAACATTAAAAACATGTCGATTTAATATACTTCAAAAGTAAAATAGACTTTAAAAACATCTAAAAATACAAGTCAATGCATTGAAAATCATGGGTTTCGTATTACTTACTTCTTTAACACTGCGTTTCAAAAATACTTATAATAAAAAATAAAAAAATTATTTTTTATTTTATACTTTAAATATTTTAGATATTTTTAAATTCTTTTTATTTACTAATATTAAAAATATTTTTTTAAAAATAAAAAAAAAATCCTTCTAAACAAACAAAATCAACGGCAATGTAAAATAGTAGCATAGGCCAAAAAAAAAAGTAATCCACTGAAAAAGCAAAAGGTAATATGACAATTCAAAAGAAGACTATGTCACAATCTCAATCACTCAAGCACAGGATCACGTAGCATCCGCTCCTCGAACATGTCATCGTTCATGAAAGAAACCATAAATTCAAAATCTAATTTTTTTTACTTGATGATATTATGAATTGATCCAATAATACGTAGGCATGGTCTTATCCTGACGATCAAGAAATGCTTCTTTCTTTCTCTTATCCCATATTCGAATCTTACTAAACATACCTGATATCCTCAGATTATATTACATGTTTATTAAGCTTGCAGGATGTTCAGTAGATCTGGAAATTAATTGCGGTGCGTAAACTGCCTTGTACATCCCAATTATAAAATAATTGATCTAAGAACACAATACATCCTTTCCATATCATCGAACATGTCATCATTCATGAAAGAAACCATAAATTCAAAATCTAATTTCTTTCACTTGAGTCAATTATGCTTGTAATTAACTCAAGCAATGATATTATGAATTGATCTAATAATACACCAGTAGGGTCTTGACCTGATAATTAAGAAGAACTTTTATTTTTCTCTCATCCCAGATTCGAGCTTTGCCAAATATATCTGTTACTCTCGCGGTACTTTACATGCTCATTGAACTTGCAAGGATATTCCATAGATTTGAAGATTAGTTGTAGTGTGTGCAAGTTGACCCGGACAACCGGATTATAAAAAAAAAAATTAATCTAATAATACAATACAAGTGCATTTATAAATAGTACTCAGTATGATAAAAATACAAACAATTACTTAATATGGTTAACAAGAATTTTTTGTTCTTGTAATAGATTATTTTGTAAACTTCACATGATAATTTATAAATAAAATAACACATACGATTTCTTTAGATTATCTAGAACACTTAATCAAGTTGTAGATAACATATGTAACTTTATAATCACATTCATTATCTATGATTAGAGAGTCACAAAAACCATTTGCGATGCTCAAAGTATAATTATTATCTAGGGCTTGATTAAGAGGCTCATCATAGAACAATTTTTTATGCCGGTATTATATCTTCAATCACAAGTAACAAAGTTAAAACGAAAATTAAAATAAAATATTATTAACATAAAATAAATATAGTGTTGAACACAATATAACCTATCTTATACTAAGATTATTTTTAATAATTCACGGTCAATAACAATCCAAAATAACTTAATTATTAACTTAAATTATATCTTATAAATGTAATTACAAAAAATCTTTTTTTTTAAATACCCCTTACTCAAATCTTGTAAATATCAATCAAGTTAACACACATTAACATAAATGATATCAATTTGATAAAAAAAAAAATAAAACCACTCAATCTCCCCCCCTCTCCCCCCCTCTCTCTCTATAGAAATATACCTCTCTCCCTCTCTAGAATCTGGATGGTTATGATGATCGACGGTCATAAATTTTTGCAATATATCCTAATACTTTCTTCAATATATGTTACTTTTTTTTTAGTGTGATGAAATAGTGTGGGTCCTGGCCGTACAATGATTTTGGCGAACATTGACTCGCATTTTCCGGCGACGACTTCATTGTTTTTTGGAAACTATCAAGGAGAGCTGAAACCAAGATTCTTCACGCCCATTTTCTTTTCTATTCAAGTCTCACATGTTTCTGCATTTTTTATTTATTTTTATTTTATTTTTGTGGAGTTTCGTGATAGAAAAATAACGTGGTTTGCCGGGGATTTTCAGTGAAGGTGAGTTGATTGTCTGGCTGCTACTCCTGTCCTGTTCCCAAAGAGAGACAGCATGATTCATATATTATTCTCTTTAATAGATTATGTTAACCTTAATCCGTGTACCATATGCTTAGATAATAATTTTTTATACGAGAGGAAATTCTATTATCAAAAAACATGCTTTGTGGGTCTATGTAAGTAATTAAAATCCTATTTGTTTTAAATTTTTATTAAAGACTTGAACTTGAGATTTGCTGTGTAGATCACGAGTTCTTTGTTATTATATCACAAAACACTTAGATAATAACCCGCTTCACAGAATAAGAACGTTTCTTTTTTAACGTGTTTACACACACACACACACACACACACACACACTTAAAAAATCAAGACTTGTTATGTAAATATAAGTATAGATCCTGACTTGAAATCAAGATATGTTGTGTAGATCACAAACTCTCTATCATCGCATTATGTTTTTGGAAGAACTTAGTAATAACCAGTTTCACATAATAAGAGAGTTTCCCTTTTATTGTATCTAAACTCTTTATCATCACATCATATTTATAGAAGAATTTAGATAATACCCTTTCACATAATAAAAATCCTAGTTGTTTTAAACTTTTATTAAAGACTTGAACTTGAGATTTGTTGTGTAGATCACGAGTTCTTTGTCATTATATCACAAAAAACTTAGATAATAACCCGCTTCATAGAATAAGAACGTTTATTTTTTAGTGTGTTTATATATATAATTATATTTACTTAAAAAAGCAAGACCTGTTGTATAAATATAAGTATACATCCTGATTTGAAATCAAGACTTGTTATGTAGATCATAAACTCTCTATCATCACATTATGTTTTTGAAAGAACTTAGTAATAACCTGTTTCACAGAATAAGAACATTTTCTTTTTGGTGTATCTAAGCTCTTTATCATCACATCATATTTATAAAAAAAATTAGATAATACCCTTTCACATAATAAGAATTTTCTTTTTAGTGTTTATATAAATAGTCCGTTTAAACCGAACTAAACCGAAAATTGAGCATTATTATGGTTGTCCACAATGTTTTTTTTGGTTGAACAGTAACTAAGTGTGAGCATGTTTAGCTTTTAATATATATATATATATATATATATATATATATATATATATATATATATGTTAAAAGTGATAATCAATAAAAAGAAAGGCAATGGAATGATTCCAACAATTATTTCTTATTTATAATTCCGAGTCTTCTCAATCTGAAAAGATTCCTTCAATCATTCCTTGTTTATAAATTTCAACCCTCTCGATTTAGACATTGAATTGATTATTATCCTTTTATTTCTTTACATTTTTTAATATTTTTAAGCCATTCATCATACCCCTCCTTCATCTTTTTCGCTCTTTTTATTATTATATTTTTTTTTAAATATAACCTTAATATTCTTTTGTTCTTGTCTACATCAAGAAGTTCTTTAAGAATTAAAAAAAACATTATTTAATGTTTAAAAATCTTTTTTACTCGCCATGAGGCTCATAATTCTCTTTTACAATACAATCATAACGGGCTTTACTTTTTCCTAAGACTACAATTCTCATGCATCAACTGAAGTTCCCCCCCCCCCCCCCCCCATAAAAAACAGAGGTGGGCCGAGTAGATCGATGATGACTTTGTAATGAAATCACTTGGAGAAATGATATATCATTCTGCTAACTATTCACGAAAATAATTATGACATAAATATAAACTTTTCAATGAAAATTAAGTATAAATCGAACCCTTCTACATGCAAATGATTTCATTCTAATAATAGATAAATGTTGGTTTGATCTAATTGCATTAAGGGATCCATGAAAGCATAGGTTTAATACTGGCCAGATCTTATGAATTTAGCATCGCTAATTAGACATTCAAAATGAATTCAAATCTCATACGATCGATAATTCTTCTCTTGCATCCGCAAGTGTTGTTTTACACGTATTAACCAAAAAAGATCTTCACTTAATAGTGTCGATAAAAATTTTTAAATTCGAGAAAATTTCATCATTTAAAAAATATATTTTATTAATTCAAGTGAGCGAATAAAATCCTAATTATCTCAGGTTTTTATAAAAAATACACGTCCTACTTTGAACTCGAGATATACTATACAGATCTCAAACCTCTTACTATCACAATAATACTTCTGTACATTATTATAACACCACTCAACTTAACAAAAGTTATTTAAACTTATAATAATACTATTGAGTCAATTATGAAAGTAACAATATCACCATCTCATGGAATTTACTTGTACATTTGCAAGTATTATTAATTTTTCATTTGTAAGCAAATATTTTGTATGATACTTTTTTGTTCAATTACAAACTTGGTTTGATAACTTTTCCAACAATGTATCATTTGCATTTTGATAACTTATAATCTAAAAAAAGCTTAGTAAACAGTTTATAGAAACTGAAGTTTTTAAGCTTTTCAAAGATAATCTTACATGCAAGGAGATCCAATTTAAATAGGCCACGTGAATGACCTAACATAGCCTATTTTATACATCACAAAGACAAGTCTAGCCCCCCAATAAAAAATAACAGAGATAACAGGAGATATGATCATTGGATCAACATTAAATTTTTTTTAGATGATTTTAAAGTCATTTCCCTATGATAAACCATTTTGTCACTCATCAAACAATTGGATCTCCTTGACTTAGGTCTAAAAGTTGTTGTTTGGACTAGTTTTGTAATTTTCTCAAAGTTTAGGAAGATCTTCATGAACGATTCTCTCAAAGTAATGCACCATGCATCTTTGAGATTCAACGAGAAATTTCTTATCATTAACATATATTAAAAGGGCAGTGAATGATTTGCTCTTTGTTTTTAGTAAATAATGAGTAGTCAACATGGGACTAGTTTTGTAATTTTCTCAAAGTTTAGGAAGATCTTCATGAACGATTCTCTCAAAGTAATGCACCATGCATCTTTGAGATTCAACGAGAAATTTCTTATCATTAACATATATTAAAAGGGCAGTGAATGATTCGCCCTTTGTTTTTAGTAAATAATGAGTAGTCAACATGGGATTGAATGTACCTTGCAGCTTGAATAACTTTTAAGAATTTGGAGAACCACTACCGAGATGCTTGTTTTAGACCATAAAGTGACTTATAAAGTTTACACACCAAATTATCCCTCCCTTGTATTTGAAGACTTGACGGTGAGAACATGTAAAGTGCTTCATGAAGATCACCATAAAGAAATGTATTATTAACATCTAATTGATGAAAAGACCATCCTCTAGCTGCTAGCAAAGCAATGAGGCAACGAATTGTGATGATTTTAGCAGTAGGCAAAAATGTATCCTGATAATCGAAACCCTCCATTTATGTGAATTCCTTCGCAACTAAGCATGCTTTATAACGCTCAATGAAACTATTGGATGCTAGTTCATCCCATAAACCTTTCAGTTTTGTGAATAGGTGGAGACAATGAGTTGTTCTTGTCGATGATAAAACATAATTAGTTGAGTGTTATAAAGCACACTTAGTTACTAAGAGATTCACACAAATGGAGATGTAGGTCTATGAAAACCAAAATCAATCTCTAATGTGTTGATATCAAAATTAATGATATCCATCTACACTATTCATAAAGGTGTCCTTATGAGTCGTTTTTTTTTTTTATAAAAAAAATTCAGTTTTGTGAATAGGTGGAGACAAAGAGCTGTTCTTATCGATGATAAATCATAATTAGTTGAGCGTTATAAAGCATACTTAATTACTAAGAGATTCACACAAATGGAGATGTAGGTCTATGAAAACCAAAATCAATCTCTAATGTGTTGATATCAAAATTAATGATATCCATCTACACTATTCATAAAGGTGTCCTTATGAGTCTTTTTTTTTTTTTTTATAAAAAAAATATAATGATTGAGCTAAAATGAATCATGGAAGAAGCTAAACTGTAGATGGTGTCTATAACTAAAGTATATAAGAACTTGAAAGAGATAATCTATAGATACACAAGATAATTTTTCTCTATATAAGTTTTTGATGAATATTTATAAAAGATTCATAACTCACATGTTAAGTTCTTGTTGGAAGAACATCAAGAAGTATTTAAGGATCCAAAACAACTACCACCAGAATAACAAATAGATTACAAGATCCTATTAGTTTTAGGAGCCAAATCAATGAATATTAGACCCTGCATAAACTCGTTTATTTATAAACAAATGTTGTAGAAAAGAAATGATTCTACTTGTTTGCAATTTGTATGCCTCATTTGTATTGTTAGTAACAAAGAAACACAATTCATAGAGGTTTTTGCATTGATCACAGGAAGCTTAAAGACCTTACCATTAAGACTAAATTTTCTATTCCATTTATAAATAAACTACATTGTTCTTAATTATATTTTAATTCAGATTTGAGATTTTGTTATCACTAGATCATAATGCATGGAAAGGATATGGGAAAGAAAGTGTTCTTCGACACTCACAAAATTATGAGTTTAAAGTAATATCATAACAAACCATATATTAAAGTCTTTTTTTTGAGGAAAGTCATGCTTGTGTTTTTTGATGACATATTAATATACAACATTATATTGGATCTGGACATCAACCATTTTAAAGAGGTCTTAGAGGTAATCAAAAGAATTTTAGAAAATCTGAAAAGAATTTTAGAAATCTGAATGCTCTTTCTGTGAGAATCAAATGGGGTATTTTGTGCCATATTATTTGATCAGAAGAGGGTGTTGCCATAGATCCTAAGAAGACAGAAACAATTAAGGATGTCCAACTCCCACATCAATCAAGACATCAAAAGGGTTTTTAGGGTTAGTTGGCTATTGCATGAAATTTATCAAAGGGTTTTGTATCATCAATAAACCTTGAATTGATTTGTTGAAGAAGAACAAGTTCCAATTAGTTGTAGATAATGCAATCACACCATCCTTCCTTCCAAAGATAGAGATGGCTATGGTTTTGTGAAGGTTGTGAAGAATGGGGGAGAGCTGTGGCCATGGCACTAGTGTATTGATCCAATCTTTTAAAAAATTGCAGGCATTGTCTAATTAATTTCTTGAATTTTGAATAGATTCTTATCACATCTACAAATAATAAGCAAGCATTGTTATAGGAGGAGCTAAGACGCATAAGCAAATGGAAAATCAGGAGAAAAAAAATGAATGACCTGTTTACGAGTATGATTTAGGTTATTTTTGATATTATTCTTTTATTTAGAAATATATTAAATATATTTTTAAAATTTTTTTTTTGACATCAGCATATAAAAATGATCTAAAACACTAAAATTTTAAGAAAATACCTAACATATTCCCAAACATCTCGAAGATCTTTAGAATTATTTACATCTAAGAAAACAAAAAAAGGCAAGAAATGAATGAAATACATTATCTATAACAAGTTTTCTATCCTCTTGTTCTTTTCAACTCTTATAATTCTTTTTGCTAAGGCTTAATCCATAACACCATTTTATTTGTATTTGTAATTGACATTCTGTCAATAGTTTGTATAATTTTAATAGAGTTATTATATTTCTTGATTTTTAAATTTAAATATTAGAGTCATAACCAAGATTATGATTTTAAAATTATTATAAGAAAAACCTTGAAAGATAAATTATTTCCTTAATTGTGAAAAATATCAATTATTGTTATTTTTTGATAAATTGCCAAAAAAATATTGACAACAAGATTATCTTAAAGAATTTTTTTAATGTTTTGACTTACTAATATTAAATAAATTTTAAAAATAAAAAATATATTATTTTAATATATTCATAAATAAAAAATATCCAAAAAATAATAAATAGGAAAAAAAAAATTAAGTGTGTGTGGTTGTCTTACATTTATATTTTCAACTTCAACCAAAATACCTTCACATTCTCTCTCTTTCCCTCATGGTTTTTGGACCGTTAATAATTACCCTAATCAAATCCCTCTCCAAAATTTCTCCTGATTCTCTTTCCGGGTCACAATATTTCTTAAAAACTCAAACTTTCCTGCAACTCTCCTTGTTTTCTCTTCTGGGCTTCTCTCAGATTTCTCAAAATGGGTAAAAATCAAGCTTACAAAGCTATGCAAAGATCCAGGCTTGGCACCAGCTCTTCTGGTCCTGAAGAGATCGAAGATGGCATGGTTTGTACCTTTTCATACTGCTCCTTAAATTCTCATCATCAATTTCCGTTCTTTTACTATATTTTTCTTGTAGTTTTATGTCTATCTTCTTTGTAATGATTTTTGTTGCCTCTGCTTAATGTTTGTGGTTCTTTGTTTAGTGTTTATCGAATCTTTTTTGCTGATGGATTGACAGTATTGTTTCTATTGTTGAATTTTTGGTATGGATTTGTAAACATGGTTATTGGCTTATTGAAATTAATAAGATGCTACCGAAAAGTTGGATGCTTTGGGGCAGCTAAGAATATGAGTTTTCTAAGCTTCTAGGTTAATTTATTTGTTGTATATTCCTTTTGGGTAATGACTTGGTCGTGAATTTATATGGTCAACACAAATGGCGGGCTCATTTACCTGCTCTATCTTCTAGGTGGTGGGTTGTTAAGGTTAAAAGTGTGTTTTCGCCATTGTACTTGGAATGGTGTCTGACGGCGATGGATGCTTATCTTGCTGTTGCTGTATAGTTTTGAGCTCCTTTAATGCAATGCTATACACGTTGCCCTTTGCATGTTGAACAGTGGTTCCAAGCACTTCATAAACATTTTTGTTTCCTTCTTATTGTAAAATCTTTTATCTTTGCCACTGTTTTTTTTGCTGTATTGATGAATTTCTTTGGTTTCATTGTTGTAAGACCTTTTTAAAGATGATCATTAGACTTTGATTTCATTAGACAGTAGACATTGGCCATAACTGTTGGAATACTCTTATATGTTGAAGAAAAAAGAATAACTGAGACATGACAGCACAACTAAGCATTTTTCTTCTTCTTTTGTATCGTTTGCAGCATGAATGCTTATAGTATTAAGTGCAAAATACTTATCCTTTTGTTTTTGGGCTCTGTAATTGTGTGTGTGTGTGTGTGCAGTTAAGTCTAGTTTTTGTATTTTGAATGCTTCATTTTTATTATATTTATTTTCATGGAACATTTCTGATGAGGCGAGTCGCAGGTGGATGGTTCTTTTCATTCACCAGAGTGGCATGCTGCTCGTTTGGCCAGCCTTAACAAATCTCACACAGTAACCTGGGAAGAGTTCAAGAAAAAGCAAAAGGTAATCTGTGGATATGCTACTTTCTTTCATAACTGTCATGCTGTTTGTGCAACTATTAGTTGTGCACATATTTGTTTGTATAATGATTGCACATGTATGCTTAAACAAATTGATGCAGTTTTAAATGACATTTTCTAGATTCTATATGAATGCTGAATTTTTGCTCTGCATTTGATGTACTAGGAGGATGAAATGAGAAAGGGGGAACTAGAAGCAGATAAGGACAGAATGATGCGGGAGTACCGAGCTCAATTGGATGCTGAAAGGGCACACAAACTTGCTCATGGACGGAATCACTCTGGTAGTAACTCTATTCATAAAAAAGGTATGTATATGGATATCTTGTCTTTGTGTAACCGTCCCCTTTTGCACATCTGAATTTTAGATGTGCTCTTGCAGATAGAAAGGACAGGGATTTAAAGAAACGAGGAAGTAAAAAAAGAAAGGTGCCTGAATTTTTCTAATAGCTTACTTTTAATTTAATTGCTCTGTCTATTATATTAAATTTTCTGTCACTCAGAACTACGGTGATAAATTTGATGTTACCAGTTTTTTCTTATCGACAAGGAAATCCATGCAACTTCTTTTGGCTAGTTTTTTTCTTAATGAAACTAAAGACACTTTGAAGAATATCATTGAGAAAAAATAGTCGGTCCTCGTGTTTTGATGACCAGAGTAGATAGCTTCATTTTATCTGATCTAGGTAAAATTACTCATGGCAGATTAATTATCATTAAGGGATTTTGAATGTTCTTCATCTGAAAAGAAGCTATCTCATTTCAAAGGAAGTTGCATCAGAGCTTAGCTCCTGTTTCTCTGTGTTTGTTCTTTTAACCAGTGAAAAAGGCCACTAAGAAATTGTCATGGTCCTTCCATACGAGGCTTCTAATAAATTAATCTGGAAATTGTGCCTTCACTTTTGTCTGAAATCAAATCTTATACAATTGTATTCCATAAGAACTTGCCCAAGGGCGCTACCAATTTGGTTGAAAAGAAAAAGGCATATTACTAGATGAGAAGTTAGGGGGCAAGGGTTAGGGAGGCAAACTGTTGGTATTTTGTGTATTCACAGGGTGTTTTTTTTGTGGGGAAGTTATACATCATCTTATGTTCTCCAAATGAAAACACAGGTTTCCACAGGTAATTTGTAAAGTAACATTTACTCTTGATAGATTTGCAGAAATAAAGTGAGCATTTTTGGGTTGTTGATGCAAGCAATATTAACAGCTTTTAATGGAAAATACCTTTTGTGATAGTGAAGCTATTGAAAAAAAAATACTAAAATGGATCATCTTTTGAGCTCATAATATGGTTTTTTTTTCAGGTGGGTTATTTGGGATAGATTTTAGGTGGGTGGGTTTCCAGGAACTTGTACATGTGATCTTGAGATTTTGATGCGCTATTTGATGTCCACTTTGTAGATCTTGGTTCATAGCCCATTTTGTCCCTGTTTTCTTCTGTTTTAGATTCATTTTTTTTTTTAAATGTTAGTGGCATGAGATATGCTGGGTCCTTATAAATGTATCTTTTATTCATTTGATCGTATGAAAACTTGATGAAAATGAAGAGTATATTTGGGTTCCGAAAAGGTTCAAGTTCACCTAGATTTCTCCAAAAAGAACTGTTATGCACA
Source organism: Salix dunnii (assembly GCA_015731905.1). Classification (NCBI taxonomy): domain Eukaryota; kingdom Viridiplantae; phylum Streptophyta; class Magnoliopsida; order Malpighiales; family Salicaceae; genus Salix; species Salix dunnii. The sequence continues at coordinate 1,942 of CM027675.1, read as the reverse complement.
AGTTGATGGATGTTGAAGTAGGTAGGTAGATTTATAATTTGGTACTTAAATTTTCAATTCCATTCATTTAGTCCTTGAGTTAAAGATAAAAAGCAACTAGTTTACATGTTTTCTTATTTTTTTATTTGTAAAATCATTCTGAACTTGTAAGAAATGAACGTGTTTTCTACTTTTCTGAAGGGGAATGAAAATCTGAAAAGAGCAGAAAATTGGAGACAGAAAATGGAAAACCTTTTCTATTTCTGAACAGGCCCATAGTTTCTTCTGTACTTGTTTTGGATTATACTTTGTTTAATATGTTTTAGAATCTGAGAGTTGTTTTAAATTTCATGTGAATGCTCTTGAAAGTAGTGGGTTTACGTCTATACAAAATACAATGCCTCTTGAATGAGGCTAAGTCCAAGATTGAAGTTTTAAAATCTATGCTAAAGTTGGGTAATTGCAAACTTGCGTCGCTCATTTATCAAAGTGTCTCCTATAGTCTTCTGGATTGATAATCACCATCCTTTGTTTTCCCATCACCATTGCTATGAATCCCTCATTCTTTTGGAATATTAACTTGAAACAAATCCTGATCTTGCATTACCTTGCAGCATTTGAGGCGGAGATCTGATGATTCTAGCTCCTCCAGTTCATCGTCAGATTCTTCAAGTAGTGAAGACGAGAGAGAATTGAAAAGATCGAAGTCCAGGTCTAGAAAAACAAAGAAGGAAAAGAAGCGCAGGTCAAGAACCAAACACTCCAGTAGTGATGATGAAGAGGCTGGTGGTCCTTTGCCACTATCCAGATTTTTTGGAAGCTTGAAGAACTAATGGCGCAGTCAGAGATGATATGCTAGAATGCTTGGCAGAGGTCTGTTCTTATAAGAGGATATCAATAGCCTTGTTCTTTCTTGCAATTTTTTCCAGAAATTTGTTGAGCAAATATGTATCCAATTGCTCCTTCCTTATAATGTGACCGAGCTTGTGATATTAGTTTGTTTCCAAGTTTTTTATTGAAAAATTCAGTTCCATCGTTCTTTGGCGCTCTTTAGCAAGTATCACACAAGTTGGGGCAGCGTTGCTATAAATCTGAATCAAGAATTTGAGCGAATGCTGTAATTTTTCCTTTAAATGTTTAGACCTAAGCATTTCACATGTATTTGACCAGAAAATATAACAGGGAAGTGAGCAATTGCACCATCCGGAGGCTGCCATAGGGCATCATCCAGTAATCGTAAGATAAGAGGGATGATTAGAAGGTGGCACACTCGCCACGGATTCATATTTCATGTTCAGAAGTTGATGAAAGGAAAAACGTTGGCTCAATTCAATAGAAAGAACACAGACAGCCGAAACAAACACCATTTCAATTGTTTTGTTCCCCTGAATTCTGTCCAAAATAAATATGGCGGTTCAGGAACCACCTGGTTATGGATGGAACATATTTACATCAGGAAAGAAATCACTGGAAAACATATAAATCAAAGAAACCACGCTGACTGACTCATCATTGGTTCTGGTATTCGGGGTTGAATGCAAGCGCTTCCCGATAAATAAGTTCCTTCATCTGTTCTTCAGTCAGTGCATGCTGCTCAAAGTCAAAGCTGAATGGGGTCATGCAGACTGGTTCATCACTGATGTCGTGAAGCGATGTTAGGTATGGATGAGCAAGTGCATTCTCAACTGTAACAAATTACAAGGAATAAAGATTATTTAGAGTGAACAATTTTATGAGAAATTGAAGAGATAATATGCAGGAAATCAAAATAGTGAAACAGCACATGTAACAAATGCCAGACTATATATATATATATATATATATATATCACATCATGTTGGATATTCTGTCAAGGGAAGAGATGGTTAATGGTGGTTATATGTTATAATAATTAAACATTAAATTTTTATCTGCTATCATTATCTACACATGAATTATCAGCCAAAGGATCTTTGATTCAACA